>JAJHSJ010000001.1:16837031-16979660 GCA_021015155.1 Magnolia officinalis | reverse complement strand
ACAAAAAAACACGGAGCCCACCTATCATATACCGAACTACACACTGGACAAAACACGGACAGAAACAAAGGACAACAGGATGGAAAGTTAGACTCAAACTCTAAGATTCCCCAAGCTAGCCTTATCAAGGAGAAGTGAGCCCCTGATACGCCTAGGAAGGTCCGACGAGAGGCGAAAGAAAGAGTTTGGGCTGCCATCACTAGCTACTCTTGCAAGCGCATCCGCCACTGCGTTTCCCTCACGGAATATGTGAATGAAGGAGATGTTAAGGGAACGACTGAGCTGGTGGATAGCCCCCATCCTATACCATATATTCCAAGGGCAATGCTCGGAAGGGGCCGCTACAGTGTCCACAACAATCTTTGAATTAGATTCTACTTTAATTAATGATCTTAACATTAATAGGTAAATGTTTTATTGATCATCTGTTAGATTTAAAAGCCTTAATTGAGCATACTTAGATTGGCTTTAGAAGTCCTGAATTACTGAAAAACAAATTGCATAATTTTAGACAACATTCGGTCCCATTGAATCCCCTTTCAGTCCCACCAATAGTACTTAAAACAAGACAACAAGAAAAGCCCTAAAATCTAGTGTAATTCGGCTCCAACCGGAGCATCCTTCGATTGGCTTCGATGCGATCAAATCTAAACTTTGGTCTGATCTAAGCTCGAACTTACAATTTTCATAAATGACCATGCCCTGATAATTTCGATCAAACTGACCCTGCCCTGATAATTTTGATCAAACTGACCCTACACTGCCAATTTCGGTCGAACCAACCCCGTTTTCGATCTGACCGAAGACTATCTGTTAGAGATCTATTGTAGCCTTTTCATTATAAATATTACATTTGGATCTTTGGACAAACGATAGATTTTGGCATTTTAAAGACCCTAGTATATCCCAAGCTCTACCGAACCTCATAGGCTCAGCACAATGAGATTCATGCTTTCTTCTTAGTTAATTATTTTTCACTATAATGAGCATTCCAAGCTCCTCTACAAGAAAATCATAATCACAAGCATTCTCTAGAGTTTAGACACCGATTCTATTTACAAATCTTAGTGTTTATCAACATTTAGAGTGTTCATCAAGGTGAATCCCCTAAGAGTTCAACTTTTCATTACTTATAGGAGGTTTTACCTAAGCTCCCATCACTAGGTCACCTTAATTGAACATTGCATGCAAGGTGTTTAATCTTGGAGCCGAAGCATTAGCAAAGCATCAGCGTCAATGATCAAGAGAGCAAAAGGATAGCTGATTGAAGCACGGGAGAGCATCGATCAAGCAACTCGAGATAATGTATCAAAGTGGCTTAATTCGACAAGTAAGTGTCAATTAGTGAATCTATACTCTCTTTTCTTGTGAAGGATTAAGAATAAGAGTT
Source organism: Magnolia officinalis (assembly GCA_021015155.1). Lineage (NCBI taxonomy): Eukaryota > Viridiplantae > Streptophyta > Magnoliopsida > Magnoliales > Magnoliaceae > Magnolia > Magnolia officinalis. The sequence continues at coordinate 16,978,270 of JAJHSJ010000001.1, read as the reverse complement.
TGTAACCCAAAATCGATATGTTCTTATGTAGGACCTAAGCTCTTGTGTAAGGCCGGATTCACCGGACATGGGTGTGCACGTGTTAGTCTCTATACGAGCCTCCAATGGGAGCAAACCTAAGTCTTTTGACTAAGACGAAGGTTTTTGGTTTCCTCATAGAAAACCAATTAAAGTTTCTTGCAGGAGCCTCCGGCGGGACTGTACACTAGGTAAGTCCTTGTGTGAGCTACCAACATAGGTGAGTATATGACAAGTCTTTGCATAGGCTACTGGCATGGGTGAATACGTGGTAGGTCCTTATATAGGGCTATAAAGGTTAGAGGTGGACCTGATTTATAACATTCGATAGTAAAATTTGGTACACTCATGGAGAGTGCGTCCGTCGGGAGTTGAGTAAGGAAACCGAACCACTATACATGCTTATATTTGAGATTGTCATTTGAACATTTTTTAATTATGCTTAATGTAATTATTTTATTGAATTATATGTATGCGTGATTAGATGAATGCCAAGATTTGAATAGTTAGCGTATCCCACACACATGTACACTATCAATTATAGACTAATTACATAATTGGCATATCTTTAATGGTATATGTGATTAGACACTCTATTGGCTTAAAAGCCTTAGAGTTAATTTTCCTTAGTTTAATTAGTATATTAGTTTAAGTAATTGTGTGTTAAAAAGCGTAAATTTTATTTGGTCCTAATCAACCCTCATTTAGGACATAACCACCAATCTATATCTCTACCAAACTTCCGCGTATAGTTATGGTATCCTATTCCACTCAATTTCATGACAACGTAACCTTGGAAACCTGTGAAATTCATGCTTTGTCAGTTTGACCGACAAAGCTGTCGGTTCCTATCAGTCCAACCAACAACACTCATCAGTTCAACCGATAGTTGCCAAATAGTTGTGCGCTTGAAACCACTAAATCTAAAATTTGGGTTATAAAAGCTCGTTCACCATTTTCTTTGTACTTTTAGTGTTAGAGATAGAAGGAGAGAATTAGAGAGAGAGAGAGAGAGAGAGAGAGAGAGAGAGAGAGAGAGAGAGAGAGAGAGAGAGAGAGAAAGGAAGAGAAAACCAGAGAGAAGGAATGAGAGAGAGAGAGAGAGAGAGAGAGAGAGAGAGAGAGAGAGAGAGAGAATTGTTGCTCCAAGTCTTTGCACGCCTTCAACTCTGCGTTCTCTCTTCTTCCTTTCCATATTCCTAGCTAAGGAAAACAAGGTGGTGTCATGAGAGGGCTAATAGCTTGAATCCACCAACATATACACGCTGGATGCCTTCCATCAGAATGTGCATGTCGTGTACGCCCTATCCAGTGCGCGCATGTTGGGTTTCTGAAGATTGGGCTATCGATATGAGCTGCTTAATGGTCTGCATGGGCCATTTGGAAGTGTGGCGGCGTTAGAATATTCATTGGGCCTGAGTTCAAGGCCGGATTTGCGAGTCAAGTCGACTGCGTATCTAGGTGAGTGGAATTTTCCATATTTTACCCCTAATTTAAGATTAATTGAAGTGAAGTATGAGCTAACCTTAGGATTTTTGATGTTATAACATGATTTCTCTCAATTTTCAGCCCTAAGAGGTACCCTAATCGCAGTGTATCTAGAAAGGAGTGCTCGAAATCCTAGAACCCCAATTCGAAAGGTGAAGCTACCATTTAAGCTTTTTCTAACGTTTTTGTTTGGTATTGATTTTTGTGTATGCATTATATTGATGTTTGGATTTATAATCTGTTGGTTGCACTATTATTTTCCCTATGTACCATTGCTTCAACTTGTGAATATTGTCGATAGCTCTCCAATCCATGCTTACTTATGAAATTCATGTATAATTTCCTTGAACATAAATGTTAGCATGCTTTCTTTTCCATAACATGTGCTAGGTCATTAATATACTTATGGATATGTTGTTTGAATTTTTCTCTTTTTTTGAACTGTTTAGGTGGTTTTACTTGCCACTTTCATGAATTATATATGTAGTTTTGTTGGTCTCTTTATGAATTGTATGTGACTTTTGATTTCCACATTATAAATTGTTTATGGCTTTGAATTGCCCATCTTTTATGAATTTCATGGAAACACTTTTTGGATTAGTGGCCTGACCTATTTGATAAATTCTATCTTTTGATATAATTGTGTCCTAAGCGGTTTTCGGGATGAATCCTTTTTGTGTCCTTTAATTGAAATTTTTTGCCTAAGCGACTTTTATTGGGTTGAACCCTTTTTTGTGTGTCTATAAACGAACTTTTGATGGAAAAGACCCTTGTATTAGTATGTTGCTATCTCTGCTTGTCGAAGGAATTGCTTGTAAAGTGGATTGCTAGTAAATTGAATTGATCATAGATAGGATTGCTTGCAAATTTAGTTAATAATAGTTGGGCTTGATATGCATCCAAGGTATGAAGATTTTGCTGAGTGGCTGGCTAGTATGGGCATACTTTCATGTATTTTACTGGCTGACTAGTCGCTATGGGTTGTCCTTTTACATGGATTTTATAGGGTGGCTAGTCACTATGGGCATACCTTTGAGTATTTTACCGGGTGGCTGGCTTACTATATGTGTCCATTTACATAAATTTTATCCGGTGGCTAGTCAGTATGGGTGTATTTTTGTGTACTTTACCGGTTGGCCAATTCACCATGCGTCATTTTCTTGCCAGTTGGACGTGTATCCCCCAGCTTTAAGGGTAGTTCATACTCCTATGTGTTTAGATAATGCTTAACTTGTGAATTGATTGATCTGTTATTAGAATTCAATTATGTATTGAATCGGCATGTATAACTTGTATATTACAACTCACTTAATTTTTCTGTTGAATCCTATGCTTAGCTATCATGTCACGTGTACAATCTTAGGGGTATTTCTTAGTTATGTTGGCAAATAATACCTTATATTTGATGTATACAGATGAATCAGGAGTAGTGCAGGACAGTGGTATGCTCGTGTAGCGAGTTTGGTGGTGAGTTCGAATCGAGGAGCCTAATGATAGTGTGGCGATGTTATTCGAGTCAGCCAGTAGGTCTTAGATTTTCTCTTCTTTCTTTTTTTATTTTATTATTATTATTATTATTATTATTATTATTATTATTATTATTATTATTATTATTTTTTATAGTGTTTTCAAAACATTTTGGACATCCTGACATGTTAGATATTGTGGGTTCTATGGTCCCCAGGTGAGGGAACCATGGATTCGTATACCTTTAATTTAGCCTACCATTTTTCGATGTACTTATTTCTACTTATCTATGGTACCCACTGTATATATGGATGCTATTCTGATTTGATTTTTGTTAATTTATGAGATGAATGCTAATCTGACTATATAGACACATGGAAAGCATACCCACGTGCGACCTTTCTCTATAGGATAACCGGGTCTTTGTCACAAGAGCATTGTTCTCAAGTGTCATAAACGGGGGCATTTATATTTAGTTCACAGCCCCGAATTCGAAATTCGGATCTTCGTACTGGGGTGCTGGGTTATGGGGCGTGACAGTCGTGGTTCCTTAATTTTAATTGTGTGGGTCAATGAACCATGCGTCCCACTTGCATAAACTCAAACAAAGCTGACTCTAGATATTCTCAGATGGGGCATTGTAAATTAAACATAACATCAACGTACATGGTGAGCAACGTACATGATGAGCAACGAAAGTCAGTGCCGATGGTATCACCCATCATCAAAATCCAGCTACTTAGAAAAAAGACTATTCTATATATAATCACTCAAGCAAATGAAGAATCAATCAAGTAGCAATATAATCAATCAATAAGATGTTGGATCAATCAATTTCCTTCGTTTTCTCTTCTTCGTAAAAAGATTTTTCATGGTATCAGACCTTTATACCGTAACTTGATGTATAATCTTTGGTTTAACCTCTCTTCCTATCTCAAACCTTCAATCCCAACAGCTCAGAGCTTCGCCACCTGAATCTTCACCTGCGCTCGAGCTCACAGGTCCGTCCCATGAGGTCGAGCTGTGTGGGCCCCACCGTGATGTGTTTCGAACATCTACCCCATCAGTCAGATGCACCACTCCACCTTTATTCTAAGTCCCAAAAATAAAGTCAATTTGTGACTTTTGTGGGCCACACCACATACAGAAGTGGATAGGGGCCGTACACCATTAAAACATTCATAACCATTTTAGAGGGCCCACCGAGATGTGGTTGGCAAATCCGGCCCATCCATTATGTGTGTCCCACTTGAATGAGGGTTCAGACCAAGTTTCAGGCGCATGAAAAACTAAGGTGGGCCCCACCAAGTGCTTTTATATGTTTTAACGGTGTCTTCACATAATTTTAGATGGTATGGCCCACCTGAGTTCCGTATACGGCTGATTTTTGGGATATCCCATAATTTAAAGGGTACCCATCAAATGCACGGTGTTGATGGTCGACACACATCACGGTGGGGCCCACACAGCTCGACCTCACGATAAACTTATCGTGAGCTCGAGCGCATAGTACCTTTTCCCTATATATATATATATATATATATATATATATATATATATATATATATATATATATATAAAAGACATGCTTATAAATATAGTCCAAAACTGAGTCGGCTGGTAGGAATCAGCCCAGGTCAAGGCGAGCTGGGGCAAGTTGTACGAATTTTGGTCTCTAGGCGAGTAACACAAGAAAACAGCTATTTAAGACCATTGGGGGACTAGTAAAATGATGACCTAAGCCAACCCCACCTAAGCCAATTGACTGCCCTCAATGCAAACCAGTTTAGGCCCACACCACGGGCCCATAATGTAAGCTGAATCGCTCAAAAATCCTGGGCTAGCTCAACCATGTTTTTAAGACCGCAATGAGTCTAATGCAACTTGTCTATGTTGACTAGGACTTGATGCAACCTGATCCAGTTGGATATCATAAGTCGCCCCTCTCGCGTCATTCCTAACTTGGGTGAATTGAGCCAATTCAGTCTGAGCCTTGTCACTTAAATATTTGGACCGAAAAACCTGGTACATGGGCCTAAAGTTAGCCCAGGCCCAACTGGTGGTAGATGTTAGTGTGCCTAGATTTTGGGTTAAGCCAGACCTTGTGTTGAAAAAGGTTGTACAATTCAAGCCAGAGCCTGGCTCATTTATTTTTCATGTCACTGGCCCATATATATGCCTAAGAAGTTAAAACATAGTCAGTGCCATTGGATCCCGGCCCAGGCAATTGAAAACAATGATCTTTGGAAATAAGCTATCTTCAAATAGAGCTTAGTTTTCTATAGAAATGGACTCTTTTAATTAACGAATGGACTGTTTGGTTGACACTTAAGGTCATGATAGACACCTCTTGCAAAGTGACACACACATACATCTAAGGATTCCATATCCTTTTTTCATGTCCATGGTTTGGTTTCGTTAATCCCCCCTTAAACACTCCATTGCAATTTTCTTATGCCGGACTGCTATTCCATGCATAAAAGGTAATGATAGCAAATAAGTATATGAGAGGTATCTTTTATTTATTGCAATCAAATGTACATCAGCCATCTATTCATAAGAAGTTAAACCAGAGACCCAGGCCTGGGTGCATACACGTGATTACATGACTCACATATCTTCAAGTGACCACATACACCTAGGGCTGTCTACAAGCCCCGCAATGGAGTTGGCTTCGAGCCAGATTTTGAACCGGGCTGGGCCTATTTAAAATTTTGAATTTGCCTGACCAAAGACCTAGCCCATTGACGGTCACAACGGTGGTGTTAACACCTAGTGTGTTGATGGGTTGGGTGCAGTGGGGCTCAACCACGTGTTGTATGTGTTTTATATCCATGCCGCCCATCCATTTTTCCCCCTCATTTTAGGACATGAACCAAAAAATGAACCAGATCCGAAGCTCAAGTCGACCACACCACAGGAAACGGTGATGATTAACCGTCCACCATTAAAAACTTATCAAGGGCCACAAATGTTTTGGATCAGGCTGATATTTGTGTTTTCCCTTCATCCAGGTCTATATGACCTTATGAACAGGTTGGATGGAAAAATAAACATAACGGTAGGCCCTATGAAGGTTTCAATGATAGGCATCATCAGTATTGTTGCTTCATGTGGTGTGGTCCACTTGAGCCTTGGATCTGCCTCATTTTTGGGCTTCTAACCTAACATATGTGAAAGAAAATGGATGGACGGTGTGGATAAAAGCCATACGTCAAAGTGGCCCCTTGAGCCCCCGTCCCGAGCTCCGGAAGGGGGTAGTACCCAATCCGCGTCCATTTTGGGGAAGACCCAAATGACTTGTCAGTGTAGAGTTTATATTGAGTTATTCCTCTACGAAATCGGATTGCATAATGAGTTACGCGGCCCCCACATAGCATCCCAGCAGTAACTTTCTGCACAAGGCTTTCGCAGGAAGTAATGATGCTGGGATGATAGGGGGCCCACCATGATGTTTCTGAAAAGTTCACCCATTCATCTGGTTTTTAAAGATCATTTCAGAAAATGAGATAAAAATTCAGGCAGATTCAAAACATAAGGCGTCATATGAGGAGTAAAACTGGAAAAAGAGTTAATTTCCACCGTTGAAACCTGTTTGAGCTCTATCTCAATGTTATATGCCATCCAAACTGTTTATAAGTTTACTTCCACCGGGATGAAGTGAAAAGACAAAAAATTAAACTTCTGTGGCCATACAAATTTTTAAATGGTCGTCACTGAATCTCCGTTGTTTCCTCTCATTCAGCCACTTAACTTTTGGACCCACCTGATTTTTGGTCTAATGTCCTAAAATGATCCGAAAAAAATGGATAGACAGGCTGAATTTTTCAGAAACAACATGGTGGGCCCCATATAGCATCCAGCGCAGGAACTTTGTGTGAAAGGCTTACCCATGAAACCAAGTCCTTACAGGTTAAGGTAATTTTCCTCGTGCTATTCAAGGAACGCAACTTTGCCCCGACCTTAAACCAACGATGTGGGTGGGACCCTCACCATTGGGCCTGCTTGGATCTATGCATTGTATATCCACGCCATTCATCTATTTTGCCATCCTATTTTAGGACATGGTCCTAAAAGGATGCGGATTGCGTACTACCCCTGCCCGGGACGGTAATCCGTCCTGGCAGGGCTCTGTGGGGCCCACCGTTATGTAAGTGTTTTATCCATGCCGTTGAACGATTTTTTCAGATAAATTTAGTATGTCAACCAAAAAATGAGGCAAGTCCAAGGCTTAAGTGACTACAATAAAGGAACCTGCACTGATATGACACCCACTGTTGAAACCTTTCTAAGGACCCACGTGATGTTTTTTTTACCATAAAACCTATTCATAAGGTCATGTAGACGTGGATGAAGTGAAAACATAAATATCAGTTTGATCCGAAACTTCTCTGGCTCTCAAGAAGCTTTTAATGATGGACGATTGGACGTTCAATCCCCACTTTGTGGTCCACTCAAGCCTTGGACCTGCCTCATTTTTTGGTTGACATACTAAATTTATCTGAAAAAACTGTTCAACGGCGTGGATAAAAACACTTACATAACTGTGAGCCCCATAGAGCCCGGCCCGGACGGATTACCGTCCGGGCGGGGGTAGGAGGCAATCCACGTCCGTCCTAAAAATAAAGAATTTCAGGACAATCCCAAAGATGGAGAACATAAAATTTTCAGGTAAACCATAAAACAAAGAAAGAGTGGTCATTTCTTTTTTTGCAAATTATCTCTATTTTCCATTCCGGAGGGAAAAATCTTTACAGGACTAAGACATTTTGGGCTGCCACCAGAAAAGAAAAAGTAAATCTGTGGCTGCCTATCATTTCCATTTACACAGGAGTCCGGGGTGGGCCAGCCGCCTTAACCACTATAGATTCTCTAATGGACCTCAACCCCACCTTATCTAACAAGAACAAACGCCGGATGTAGAGCGGGAGATCCAAGGCCTCCCAGAAAGATTAGTCATTGAACGCCCACTATTATAACTTCCTAAGGTCCATCATAATATTTATTGACTATCCAACCTGTTGATAACATCACAAAAACCTAGGTTAAAAGAAAATTCAAATATCATATTGCTTGATCCAAAACATCACTGCTTCCTATGGTGTGGTCCCTTGAAATTTGTATTTACTTTATTCTTGGGACTATGACCTAAAATAAACTAGAAAGGCATATGGTCGGCATGAATATACAATGCATACATCGAGGTGGGCCTTATGGTCAGGGTCCCACCCACGTAGCTTCTTCAGGGTCACTACCAAGTCACACTCGTTTTCAAGCACTTTCGAAAAAGACTCCGCCTACATGCATGCACCTCCATCTTCTTTTACGATGATGACTTGACAAAAACTTCGATACAATGGGAGGCATGATGGTTGATACGCATGCACTCAGAAATTGTTTATGTGGAATATGAGTAACTCAAATCAAAACCATGTACCTTGTGGGCCACATTCCGGATCGGTGACAAGCTCCTGTCCTACTTTCCGATTGGTTGAGAGCTAATAGACGGCCGGATAAAATGAAAATTAGTAAATGCCATTTGAGTTCAATCAACATATGCTCGCTAACAATAGACTAGAAATATTCTATCGATTTGACTTCGGTTAGTGACCTATCTTCATGGTCCCATGATGTGGACGGTTCAATTTGAGGCAGGTGCATCCCACGTAGACAATTTCTGAATACATGTGTATGAACGATCACAACCCGCTAGAGTATTAATTAACTCAAATCAATGAAAGAGACGAGGTGACTCTATGGGGGTCCGAAAATGCTGCACTCTTTTTGAGATTTTTATAAATTACGCTGCTAACCATCAGATAAGGCAGACAGTACGGATGAAGGAACTCTTACGTGCGAGTTTGATAGAGTGAGTTTTCATCTCTTGCATGCCTCTTCTACCTATTTTCTAACTCTCCAAATGACGCGGAGGAAGCCTTTTACATGAAGTTCTTCCACTGGGATGCTAGGTGGGTCCCACAAAGATGTTAGTGATAAATCCACACTGTTTATCCGTTTTGAGAAGTCATTTTAGGACATGAGACCAAAAATGAGGTGTATCCAAAACTGAAGTGGTCCATATGAGAGGAAACAATGTATATTTAGTAACCGCCGTTTAAATATTCATGGTGCAACAAAAGTTTTAAATCACACTAATATTTGTGTTCTCAGTTCATCCCAGTACGAATGACGTTATGAACGGTATGGATGGCATATAAACATCACCGTCGAACTCAAGGAGGTTTCAATGGTAGGAATTTCCCTACCCATATCTTCCTTTAGTAAAACCCACTTGAATCTTGGATCATGTTCAAATTTTCTCTCAAGTATTAAAATGATTTCACGAAATGGATGGATGGGATGGATTTCTCAAAAACATGACAGTGAGCTCTACCTAGTTTCCAGCGCATTAACCACCTGCTAAAGACTTTCACTTGAAATTAGCGTGAGATTCTTTGGATGAAACGGCGTTTTAAATGGATTGCTTACTCCCCTGTTGGTGCTTTGCAGACCCCCAACATGATGTATGTGTCTCATCCATGCCGTTCAGACAATTTTAAAAATAATTTTATAGTATGAACCCAAAACTGAGGTTGTAACGTCCTGGATTTTCAATATTTTGAATTTACAAAAATTCGTGAAAATTTTCGATATAATTATCCCACATTGTCACTTATTGGCCCCTAATCCTCGCAGCAGGCCTATACATGCGTGGTACCGATAAAGAACTGCATAAATTTAATAAATCAACCGTAGAAAGCCAATGAACCCGCCCAATCACTTAATTAGTATTGAGTTTAGCCTCGTGATTTGTTCACAAATGGCTCAAATCTAGCCGACCTATTACTGACTAATCAAGACGACCACAACTAAATTAAAGATCTACCAAAAGATGAGACAACTAGGAGTCGGATCGTAATTAACAAACCGAAGTGACCCAATTATCCATTTAGCCTACAAACCAACGGTTTAGAGTGATTATGACTAAATCGTCATTTTCACTAATTGCGAATAGGCTACACTATGAACATAGTTAATCCAAACTCTAATCATTGTCCACGAGAAATCTTGCTGCCTAATTCATTTCAGAAATGCCTTGATTATCCAAACGAACTCTAAACCGCTTGTTAGTGGGTCACTAGTTCTGAAGCTATAAAATAATGTCCGTCTCACTGGGTTTGACACCCATCGTGGGTGGTGAATCAAGAAAGTACCTAGAACGGCTCAACTTGGGCCGAAAGCTAAGCGCTTGCAACGCGCGAATCCCTTAAGCCGAGATTTGAAACTTAAGTGAAATAGACATTCCGCTCTTTCGTGAAGTTGTGGCTTTCCGACCGTTAGATCACAAATAAACTCGAGGCATGGGTTAATGATATTTTCTTGCTCATATTCGAATAGTCGCGACCCCTATCGACTATCGATGACCGTTAAACAGACTTCTAATCATATCCGTTGATTGGCGCATCCAAATGGTGGGTTGATCATATCCATATATAGATCATCATTAAGGCTAATTATGTTATGGTGTATATCGACCCTTACATACCATAATGGACTCCAAAGGTTAGAAACAAAACCCCATAGGGCTAGTATAATGAAAACATAGGTCTTAGGGTCATTTGCACTACATCTGGCACTTTAAATACCCATTCATTCCACACCCCCTCTCCCCATACGAATTTTTCATAGAAATTGGGGGGAAAGAGAGAAAGGGAGGAAGAAAGGGAGAGAGAAAGAGAAAGAGAGTAAGAGAGAGAGAGTGAGGTCCTTGGTGTTTGCTTACATCAAAATTCATTTGACACAACCGAAGCTATTACCATTTTCCTTTGTCGAATCCACCCCTACGCACGATTGGAGGTAATAAATGATTCCCACCTCACATTTAAACTATCTTATGTTAGATTCTATGAATCTTACTTAAGATTTCTTTGATTTGATTAGGAATTTATGTTTTTTCCTTAAAACTACAACCTTGGATGCTCTAAGTCGGACAAATCATTGCAAAGGTGCGAACCATAAATGTTTAGGTTGTCGTTTATTAATTCTACTATTCAGTGAATGATTTGTGATTGTCAACTTGGAATTTGCATGATAACCTATGTGTATTTCGATTTCAGTCCACAATTTACAAATCTTCAGATAGTGATACCTACGTGTTCGATGAAATGTCTGAATGAGTAGATTATTGATTTTGATGATTGAATGTGAATCCAATCATCTTTAATGTTCGTTGACTTGATTAGATTAAGAAGTAGGACTACAAGAGTAGTCTGGTTAGTCAACAAATTCCCGAATATGAGTTGACCAAATTAGTTTGGCCACCCTAGGCAAGTTCGATCGATTCGGGTCGAACACGGACGACTGACAGTGGCTGGGCCATGCAGAGTGCTTACACACTCCATGCCGATTACGCCGGTGTTCACCCATATCAACCAAAATTGTCTAAAGAACCGACTAACCCTATATATGTTCAACATATATTATCATAACTGTTTGAATCTGAAACACCCCTCTTACCAATTGCAAAGGTATACTATTAACCATTACCATCGCGATCCTAAAGACTCGTGAGCCAGGCATGCTGGTATGGGATACCGTGTCCATGCTGTCAGCCGACACTGGGGTGACGAACCTCCCCATAGTAACTGCGAGCATTACTTTTACAACATGCCTTTCGTATGTATTCAGCTGGGAGTGACGAACCCAAACGGATCAGGGATTACAAGCATAGGACCATTGTGGTCGTCCCGCATCTAGTAATTCAGTTAAGACCAATGACCAAAATGGAGGTAACCTGGCTTCCCCAAACTACTGAATGAATAGTATAATTAATCACTCAGCTAACATAATCATTCACCGCATTGCATTAGCTTAGAATGTGGCGAAACAAGCGTTGTTGTCGCGTGAAGAAGAAGTGTTGTCATTTGCGAACCAGGTGGTCAGAGTCGCATGTTGAGAGAGTGTTGTATGGTGAGGGCATGCATCATTTAATAAACTTCATTATTTGCATTAATAAGAATAATTAGGAAGTGATTGTTTTACATTGTTTTATCATTCTTGTGCTGATAGACTTGATAACATGTGTAACCTGTGCTTTATGAAACCACTGAGTTGATCACTCACTCCCACTCTGGGACGGTGTTTTAAAACACCAACCAGATACTGATATAAATACAGGGACCACCGAGGCTGATGCATTGGATCAGGAGGGCATGGATGAGGAAGAGTTCTCTTACTTCCAGCTTTCTGATGGACCGATCTAGGCTGCGTACTTCTCGACAGGGAAAGTCAACCGATCGGGCTTAGCTAGACTCCACCTTTCCACATTTTTGTTGATTTTGGAATTGTACATTGGACCCAGCTAGACCCATAATCTGGATAATCATACTACATGCGTTTCAATTTAATTTTATGCTTAAATCATGTTTATTCAAGAGTATGATACATTGTTTAGTATAATCATATATATGTTTAATTGCATAATGTAGAAGTAACCAAGAAACCAGCTTCCGTAAAGCATAAGTGATGCTCGAAATCTCGGGAGTTGACCATTTGCTCGACCCTCGAAATTCGGGGCATTACAGAGGTAGATCAAAATCTCAAGTGAATCACATAGTGTTAATTGAACTCTCACCATTAAAAACTTCCTAGGGATACCGAAGTTTTGGATCAAGGTGATATTTGTTTTTCACCATAATCCATGTCTGTATGACCTAATCTATAAGTTGGACGTCAAATAAACATTATGGTGGGGCCTAAAAAAATTTAACGTTGAGAATCATTATCACTACTGCTTCCTGTGGTGTGGTCCACTTGAGATTTAGATCTGCCTCAGTTTTGGAATAATGCCTTGAAATGATAAGAAAAAAATGGATGGACGGTATGGATAAAACCCATAGATCATGCTGGGCCCACATAGCACCGACCACTTGCCACGCTTGGCTAGCTGCGGCGTCACTATACCCAAACCGGACGCAGATTTCCTGCGAAAGCCTTCTTAGGAAGTTGCACAAGATGTTGGGTGGGGCCCACCTAGATGTTTTTGAGAAATCCACCTCATCCATACTTTTTATGAGATCATTTTAGGACGTGCGACCAAATATTGAGTGTGTCCAATACTCAATTGGGACAAATGAGAGGAAACAGTGAATATTCAGTGAGCATCATTGAAGCATATTCTTATGGCCATAAAATTTTTGTATAAGAGCATATTTTTGGTGTTTTCACTTCATCCCATTGGGAATGACTTTATAAACTGTTTTGATAGCATATAAATATCAAAGTGGAGCCATGAAGGTTTCAACGGTAGGAATTTCTTTATCTAGTTTTCCCTCTCGTATGACCTACTTTAGTTTTATATCCACCTCATTTTTGTTATGTCCTTAAATGAGCTTGAAAAATGGATGGACGGAATCAATTTCTCACATACATTACAATAGGCCCCATCAAACATCCTTGCGCAGGAACTTCCGAACGCGGATTGCGTCCTACCCCACCCGTCTCTAGCCACGAAAGGGTAATTCCGTCGATGGGCCACCTACGCATGTGTGTACCTTTGCACACGTGCCATTGACGTCTAATCCGAACGGTCCATTTGATGCGGAATCCCATGAAACCTCAAGGGACAAATTTTCACCCTAATCAAAAATTCCGGTGAGCCATAGCAAAGAGAAATGCAAATCAAGGGAGGATACTATTTTCATTTTTCATGGCCCTCCAAAGTTTTGGATCAAAGTAAAAATTGGGCCCAAGAGGTTTCATGAGGTGCTGCTTCACGTGGACCGTTCAGATTTTGGAGTCACATCACGTATGATGACTTCTCGAAAAAATTCACATGAGTCCCGTGCGAATTGGTGCGTAGCTGAGCATTCGGTGTATACAGAGGGGACGCAGATAGCGTCCTACCGCTACCCCCTCCATCTAGGAATGGGTAAGAGCTTTGAGTCCATCCATTTTTCCTTATCATTTCAGGGCATTATCCCAAAACCAAGGCAGATATAAATTTCAAGTGGACCACACCACAGGAAGTGGCAGTGATAATGATTCTCACCGTTAAAAAATTTTTACGGCCCACCTAATGTTTATTTGACATCCAACCTGTAGATTACGTCATACAAACCTTGGTGATGGCAAAAAACAAATATCAGTTTAATCCAAAACTTTGGTAGCCCTAGGAAGTTTTTAATGGTAAGAGTTCAATCAACACTGTGTGGCCCACTTGAGATTATGATCTACCTCAATTTTGGGTTCATACCATAAAATTATTTTTAAAAATATGTGGACGGCATGAATGAGACACATACGTCATGTTGGGGTCCACAAAGCATCGACAGGGGAGTAGTCAATCTGTTTAAAACACCGTTTCATCTAAAGAATCTCACGCGGATTTCATGCGAAAATCTTTGGTTAATGCTCTAGAAACTAGTTAGGGCCCACCGTCATATTTTTTAGATATTCATCCCATCCATGCATCCATTTTGTGGGATCATTCTAATACAACATGATCCAAGATTCAAGTGGGTTGCACTAAAGGAAGATGTGGGTAGGGAAATTCCTACCGTTGAAACCTCCCTGGGTTCGACAGTGATGTTTACACACCATCCATATCGTTCATAACGTCATTCGTACTGGGATGAACTGAGAACATAAGTATTAGCCTGATTTAAAGCTTTTGTTGCACCATAAATATTTAAATGGCGGTCACTAAATATACATTGTTTCCTCTCATACGAACCACTTCAATTTTGGATACACCTCATTTTTTGTCGCATGTCCTAAAATGACCTCTCAAAATGGATGAATTGTGTGGATTTATCACTAACATCTTGATGAGACCCACTTAGCATCCCAGCGAAATAACTTCCTGTAAAAGGCTTCCGCCGCGTCCTTCGGAGAGTTAGAGAATAGGTATAAGAGGCAGGCAAGAGATGGAAACTCACTGTCTCTCAAACTCGCGTATAAGAGCGCCTTCAACCAGACTATCTGTTTATCCGACGGTGATAGAAAGGTTCGCATGTAATGACATACGAATCAATGCGCAGCAGAGCATGTGTATATATATATATATATATATATATATATATATAATAATATATATATATATATATATATATAATATATTATATATATATATAGTACTCGTCTCCTGCAAACCAGTCCGCTCGCATTATCTACAGTCTTAATGTGTGGCCAGCTAAATTGGGTCTTACGGTGTTGTTTAAGTGAAATCCAACTATATCAACAAATGAATTACTCCATTTTAACCGTACGCAGTCCAAAATTTAGTCTTACCTGCGATTTAGTTTGGCCATTCAAAGAAAATTAGGTGATCCTAAGCATGGTTGCCGTCCATTCGAAGATAAAGTCATGTTTTCAGAACAATGCTAAAAGTTCTCCGTCGTCAATCCCTTTGTTTAGTAGTCCAGTTCAATTCAGTCGTAAACGTTGAGCCACCTTGATATGTGTTAAATATCCGAAATCGGATTGTGTACTGAGTTACTCAACAGCTTTTAGCTAACTGAGTAAACTCGGTTGGGCCTACCGTAAATGTTTGTGTATGTTATCCACGCCGTCCATACGTTTTTACAGATCATTTTAGTGGTTGACTCGAAAACTGAAACATGCCCAAAGCTCAACTGAACCACACCACAGGAAACAGTGGAAATAATGACTTCCACAGTTGAAACCTCGGTAGGGCCCACAGTAATGTTTATTTGTCATCCAACCTGTTCATAAGATCACACGGAGATGGATGAAGGGAAAACATAAGTAACAGATCGATTCAAAACTTCTGTTGCCCCCAAGAAATTTTGGACAGTAGAGTTTCAATTCACACTGTTTCCCATGGTGAGGTCCACCTGAGATAATTATATGTTAAAATGGATGGACAGAGTGGATAAAATGTGTAAATCATGGTGGACCCCACAAAGTTTACTCAGTACGCTTAACGTGCTGAGTTACTCAGTACGCAATCCACGTCCTAAATATCCACCCCAACTGTCCATTTTGCCGGCTCATTTTAACGCATTGCCAAAAAAATGAACCCGATCCAAATTTTAAGAGTACCACACCACAGGAAACAGTGGTGATCGAACTCCGGCCATTAAAAACTTCCTAGGGCCCGTCCTAATGTTTATTCTTCATCCATCCAAACCAATAGATGCAACACTAAAATTTAGGGCACGACCCCAAAACTCGGCCACATCCATTACATAGGTGAGCCATACTAAAGGAAAATAGTTTGGAGCGTAATTGCCATTTTATACACTAATTTTAATATTGTGGACTGCTGGGATCATATTTCAGGCCAGTTTTTCTGCTCTAAATCTAAATTTAAGTCATTCACCTGATAGTTAGGGAGATTTTGGAAATGCATGACAGTGGCCTCACACCACCCGGCAAAAAAATTAACTAGGCTCGACGAACCTTTCACCATGTGATGTGAAGATTCTATGGGTCCATCTTAATATATGTGATTTATCAACACATTTTACAGAGCATTAAAGAAGAGAAATACTCCAGTGCTCTGATGACACTTTATAGTGCTCCTGGTTGCATTGAGATACTCTGACAGTCCATTTCATTGATCTAGACCATTCATTAGGTCCAATGAACCTTTCCTGAGCTACCGTGAAAGAATCACACTGATCGGACAGCTATTATCCACTTGATCAATTACCTTAAATATGGACGGCGAAGATCATTTACACAAAATACGGCCAATCAGTAATCTGATCCGTTTGTCAGGACAATCATGATACTAAATAATCACATTTGCCAGACGATCTAACCATCCCATCTATGGTTTGGAAAATGGATGGCTACAGAAAAGAAGGCCAAATTAAAGATGGATTAGATCATTTAGTGTGTGTGATTTTTGCACTGTCGCCCATGAAATTTGTTCTGAACATAACGAACGGTTCAGATCAATCAACTAGATTGTCAAAGTGAACTAATGCAACTAAGAGTACTGTCACTTATAGTACTCTGAGAGCACTTGAGCATTGCTCTAAAGTATTTTATCTTTTACCACAGGTATCTATGGACCACTGCAGCATTACTCATTAAAAGTATTAATGCTCCGTGCATCCATTTTTCAGCACATTTTAGGACATGAACACAAAATTGAAAGATATCCAAAGCTCAAGTGGACCATACCAAAGAAGGCAACGAGGATACCTGTTAATAAGGTCACATGGAACTGGATAAATGGAAAACACATATATCAGCTTGAATCAATACTTTTGTAGACCCCAAGAAGTTTTCAACTGTAGTCATTCAATTCCCATTGTCTCACGTGGGGTGGTCCACTTGAACTTTGGACATACTTCAATTTTGGTCTCAAACCTAAAATGATCTGGAAGAATAAATGGACAGCGTGGATAAAACACATACATCATGGTGGACACAAAGTTTCACACCATGTAAAGGGTGGTGAGTGTCTCACTACACAATCAGTGAATTCTAGCTTAATGTTATGTGTTTGTTTTGGAAAATAGATCAAGGTTAAGCCCACATGAATCATGAATAGTGCAGATTTTTGGACCCTATGCCTACTGCGGGATGCTGCATCTGATGTCTGGAGTGGATTTTACATACACACGTGGGGGCCACCTGAATGGGTTAACAATATATATATATATATATATATATATATATATAATATATATATATATATATATATATATATATATATATATATATATAAAAGTTATTCATAGCCAGATCCTAACCCCTGAGTGAAGGATATTTGTTAATTTTAGTTAATTGACCCATAGCAGGCCCAAAATGGACGTCTCACTTGAACAGCTTGCCAGTGATGGTCGATCCCTTTGTCCTGCCATGTGATGAGCTAAGCTATTCGTAAAAGACAGGGGATTAGGTGAGACCCCGAACTCACCCAAGATGGTGCAACCCTTATTATGGGGCCCATCTTGATGTATGTATTATGTATCCACACGATTGATCTCATTGAGAAATTCATAATTTCTCCCATAATTTTCCCCATGTGCTTTTTTTTTTTTTTCCCATGTGTTTGCTGGACGATTTTTGGGACATTTTTCAATTCCATCAAATGTGGCTTTGATCCTATCAATACGCCGCCAATGCCACTCAATCCTATCGAAGGTCCCATTGACAGAATCATGCAATTTTATAGAAGCGCAAGTTTTTTAATAAAAAACTTAAGATTAGAATAACATATAAGGTTTGTTTTAAGCATAATGGAGATGAAAGCTAGGTTTTGTTAGAGGGATTTTGAGGTTTTTCAGATCGATAAGTCCATCCATCTCTTGCAATTCATTTTTCATAGTAGATTTGTTGTCACTTTGTGCTGTGATTTTTTTCCGCAAGAATATTTTCACGTAAATTCATGTGTTCTATGTGGTGCTTGTTTGCATTTATCTCTCTCTCTTGTTTGATTCAAATTTAGGATTTGCTTTCACGATTCCCCAACAAGTGGTATTAGAGAGAATGTTGGGTTTCGAGTTTAAATTTGAAACATGTTATCGAAGAGATCAAACGTGAAGTATGAAACGGAGAAGTTCACTGATAGAAATAACTTTAAAATATGGAAGGTGAAGATGAAAGAAATTCTAATTCAACAAGGATTGTAACGCGCACTTCTTGGTAAGATGAAGCATCATGCATCTATGAGAGATGATGAGTGAGATTAACTTGATGAGAGGGCTACTACCTCGATTCAATTATGTCTAGTGGATTATATTCTTTATTATGTCCTAAATCAAAAGTCTACCACAAGGATGAAACTTGATAGTTTGTACATGAAGAAATTCATAGGCAATCGTCTGTATCTTAAGAAATAGTTCTACAATCTTAAGATAATGTAAGGGTCTGATAGCAATGAACATATTAACACATTCAATGAATTGCTTTACAAACTGATGAATGTAGATGTGAAGATCGAAGAGGAAGATCAAGCCCTAATTATGTTGAATTCTCTTCCACCGTCTTACGAGAATCTTGTAAACACTATGTGTCATGGCAAAGAGAGCATAGATATCAAAAGTGTCATCTTAGCCTTACATACAAAGCAGTTGAGAAAGAAGGACAATAGCAACGGGTCTTCTACCGACGCATTAGTTGTCAAGGGAATGAATTCTGAACGGGAGAAAGGGAATTCTCGATCAAGATCCAAGTGATAAGGGAAAGGCAAGATGAAGTGTTAGAACAGTAGGATGATGGGACATATGAAGAAGGATTGTCAGAATCCTAAAGCTTAAAAGGGAGAGAAATCTAATAATACGTCGAAAGAGGCTAACGCAACAGAATCAAGTGAGGAATTAATGGTAGTGATGTTTTAACCACATCCAAAGCAAAGTATCTCAGCGATGAGTGGATTTTGGATATGAGGGCTTCATATCATATGACTTTTCACTAAGATTGGTTTATCAATTACAACTAATACGATGATGGATATATGTTTATTAGTACATTGTCTGTAAGATTGTTAGTGTCGGATCGGTGCACATCAAAATATTTGATGGAGTGGAGCGTATTCTGACAGATGTGAGACACGTTCCTGACCTAAGGAAGAATTTAATATCTCATGTGGCACTTGAGTGCAAATTCACCAATTTTGATTGTGTCCTTAAAAGTTTCAAAGGAGACACTTATAGTGATGAAAACGCAGTGGAGCAATAACCTTTACAAGTTTATCAGGAATATCGTATCGGGTGGAGTTGCAACGTCTGTGGCAGATTTCATATTGGCACGTTTGTGGCATATATGTCTAGGCCACATGAGTGAGTGTTGTATGAAGATACTTTTTGATCGTTGCTTGATTTCTGAATTTGAAAGTGTTGATTTTAATATATGCTAGTATTGTATATATGGCAAACAATCATGGTTAACTTTTAATACTAGAAAGCATGTACGTAAGAGTATACTAGAGTATATGCATTCAAATGTATGAAACCTGTCGCCCGTTATTTTTGTTGGGGGTCATTATTTTTTGTCTCATTCATATATGACTATTTCAGGAAAGTGTGGGTTTATTTTTTAAAAAATAAATTTGATGTGTTCTTTATATTTAAAGTGTGGAAGGAAATGGTTGAGGAGCAGACATAGCAGAAACTGAAAGTCTTAAGGACAAAAAAAATGGTGGTGAATTCACTTCAAAAGAATTTAACCAGTTATTTAAAGATGAGGGGATTGTGATGCATAATATAGTAAGGCACACACTATAGCAAAACGGTGTGGCAGAAAGAATGAATCGTATTCGCTTAGAGAGAGTCCAAAGCATGTTGAGTAATGCTACCTTGGGCAAGGAATTATAAATTAAGGCCATTAATATGGCTTTTTATCTTGTGAATCGATTCCCGTTTATGACGATAGACTGTAAGATTCTAGAAGTGTGAAGTGATCATGATGTAAACTACTTATAGTCACGTGTATTTGATTTTGATACTTACTCTCATGTACCATCAATTAAGAGAGATAAGCTAGAGCAAAGGGCGGAGAAGTATACTTTTATTGGTTATGATGATAGAGTGAAGGGATACAGGTTGTATATACGGGTCCGTAAGGACGAACACAAAGAACCAAAGAAATCAGCAGTTATTGATGTTGAAATTGAAAAAGTTGATACACAGGCAGAGCCTGACCTACAGACAGAGAGGTATAACAGTGGGTGGAGCAGCCACCTCTCAGAAGAAATCCACCGAGAGATCACAAGTTACTAGCTAGATACAAAAATAACTCGAATATCACAATCGCTCTCATTACGAATGAGGCGGATCCATCGTCCTTCCAGGAAGCATTAAAAGATACTGATGCTGAGAAGTGGATGGAGGGCATGCATGACAGGATGGATTCTTTATACAAGAATGAGACATAAGTATTGGTGGAGCTTCCTGTTGGGAGTATAGTGATCAGATTTAAGTAAATTTATAAGAATAAACATGATAGATATAAGGCAAGATTGGTAGGGTATTCTCATAAAGAAAGCGTCGACTTTAGTGAGATATTCACGCCAGTTGTCAAGAAAGTATCTACTAGGTTTGTGTTGGCACTGGTTGCCCAATACAATCTTCAATTGGAACAAATAGATGTAAAGATTGCCTTCCTTTATAGAGAATTAAAAGAGCAAATCTACATAAAATAACCAAAGCGATTTAAAATTTAAAGGGTAGATAATAAGGTTTACAGGCTAAGAAGGTCATTGCATGGCCTGAAACAGTCGCCTAGGTAATGATACAAAAAGTTTGATACTTTTATGGTGAGTCAACGGTTTACTATAAGTGAATATAATCATTGTGTCTACTTGAAGACACTGAGTGATGGGAAATTAATCTTACTAATATTATATGTTGATAACATATAATTTCCAGTCATAACATGTCTAAAATCAACCTAGTGAAGACTCAACCATCATAGACATTCAAAATGAAAGATCTGGGAGTTGCGAAGAATATTCTCCGCTTAAACATACATAAAAATTAGGAGAAGAACATAATACAGTTATCTCAAGCAGATTACCTTGAGAAGGTATTGGTGAAGTTTGGGATGGACAAGGCCAAATTTGAACCAGTTAGCATACCCTATGCTGCTCACTTCAGGCTTTGTTTAGAGCAAAGTCCTACAACTAATGAAGAAAAGCAGGTTATGTCTTATGTGCCGTATTTTATCGCAGTTAACAGTTTGTGAAATTATGTGGATTATTTACCATGGCACGTAAAAGCTTGACGGAGCTAGTGAATGAATGGTTATGTCCTGGGGGTGATAAGGACCAAATAAAATCTATACCTTTTTAAACACAATTAGTTAACTTAAACTAATGTACTAATTAAACTAAGTAAAGCAATTTACCATAAGGCTTTTAAGCCAATAGTGGTCTAATTACATATATTACAAATGATATGATAATGAAGCAACTAGTATATATATGATAGTGTACATGTGTGTAAGATATAATACCTATCAACTCGTAGCATTCATCTAATCACACATACATGTAATTAAACATTCATCAAATAAGCATAATTAAACAAGTGTTTAAAGACAGTCTCAAAAACAAGCATGTATAATAGTTTAGTTTCCATAATCTACTCCCGATGAATGCACTCAACCCATAAGTGTACCAGATTTCACTATCGAAGGTTTTAAATCAAGTTCACATCTAACCTTTAGAATCCTAATAAGGATCAGCTCCCTCAGAGACTTATGTGGTTTTCTATAGGCCCGCCATGAACTTTGGTCCTACATAAGAATATACTAAGCGTACACTCCCGTCGGAGGCTCCAATAAGAGACTCTAGTTGGCTTTATATCGGCTAACCAACAACCTCGATCCTAGTCCAAAGATCTACGTTTGCTCCTGTTGGAGGCTCTCCCTCGGAGATTAACATGTACACACCCATGTCTGATGACCTATATAAAGACTTTGATTTAGGTCTTACACAAGAATCTAATCGAGTTTGGCAATTCAAACTATACAATCAATCCTACACAAAGAGGGAGTGTACATTGACTCTTATAAATGACAACTTGTTGGATTGAGCCCATTTTCTAGCGTCTTCTTATATTGCTTAATCAATGATCTCTCGTGCTTCAATCTGCTCCCCTTTAATTCCCCAAACATGATGTTGATGCATCACTAAAACTTCATATCCAAGATCAAATACATTGCATATGATGCTCCTTTTGGTGACCAAGGTAATGGGAGGCTAGGTAGAATCTCCTAAAACTAATGGAAAGTTGTAATGCCTAGGAAATTCTACTAGAATGGTCTCCTAGAGAGTTTAAACAATAGATATTCTAATAACGTTTGGTCTAATATCTACAAAATGGTGGAGATTGACTTCATCTTCAACATTGAGGTTAAAATCCACATTATAGTGGTAAAAATTAAAAAAATGAATCAAATCTCATGAAAAAATAAGTTTAGGAAGTGGGATATAATTAGGAATTCACTTATGCTTAATTGCACAAAAAACTATCTTAAATGACCAAATATCGGATCTTCTTTATAAAGGAATCAAGTTCCAATGGTCATAAAACAGGCGGACACGGCTAGTCTTTAGTCGCATTGAAATAGGGTTCGTTCGCATATAATTAGATATGAAAACCGTTGGACAAACTTTGAAACTTTCGGTTGCACAGAAGGTGGTATTCGGTCGCACTGAACATGGTCGTTGGTGGAACTTAATGTGGCATTTGATTGCAACCGAATTACCTAGAATTCTGACACAGCACGCTGTCCTGTTTTAAACGATTTCAGTGGAACCGAAGGTTGCTGAAATTGTAATAATTTCCCAACAACTTGGGACATCTAAAGGCAATCTAAGGATGATCAAATAAGGCTCTTATGACTTAAGGGATGATCCATAAAAGGTTTACCTATTAGGGTTAAAATCATTTAGAGGTTTAGGTTATTTTAGGTAAGGGTTACAGTTACTAAGACACCTCATATACCCGTTCTTTACTCCTTGATCCTCCACATTCACTTATGTCTTTAGTCTTCAGCTTCTAAGGGCTCAACCGACTATATAACACATAAACTCATGTGATTGACAAATAAAGTGCACAAATCAGTGCATTAATAATTTGATGTATGCCATGGTCTCTACAAGACTATATATTTCACATATAATCGGTGTTGTGAGCAAATACATGTCAAACCCCGGCAAGCAATATTGGGAGGTAGTGAAATGACTACTTCATTATCTACGAGGTACAACGGATTATGTCTTGACATTTCAGAAATTAGAAGGAAAGTTAATAGGATATGTGGATTTAAATTACATAGAAAACATAAAGAATAGAAGGTCGACTTCCGGTTACTCATTTGTATTAGTGAGTGAAGCAATCAGTTAGATGTCAAATTTTCAGTTTACGGTTACTCTTTCTACAACAGAAGCTAAGTTATGGCAGTGATAGAGGCTTTCAAGGAGGGTGTTTGGTTGTAAGGAATGATAAACAAAATCGAGCTTCAATAGGAGGTCGTACTAGTTAATTGTGACAGTAAAAGGGCGATCAATTTGACAAAAAATTTGATTTATCATTCTAAAACTAAACATATTGATGTTCATCATCGTTTTATCCAACATGTGCTTGAGGAATGAATGCAGTGTTACTCTGAGAAAATCGACATAAGCGTGAATCCAGCTAACATGCTTATAAAGGTAATTCTCACAGAGAAGTTCTGATTTTATTCAACTTCTTTGGATCTGGCAAAGGTTTAATGAAGACGGGGTGCACACGAAAAGCGACAATGGTAGAGTTATGATGAAAACTATTAGAGATTGAAAATGGAACTTGGAGCAGTAGAGTATGAAAATTAAAGTCACGGTGGAGATTGTTGAAAATTAGATGCCTTAAATCTATATTGAAACTAGTCTCTTAATAGGATTGATAGACCGCTCGATCAAATCAAGAAATTTTTTGATTTTTTCCCTATGCTCAGTGGACAATTTTTGGGACATTCTTCGATCCTATCGAAGGTGGCTTTGATCCTATCAACAGGCCATCGATGTCACTCGATCCTATCGAAGGTCCCGTTGACAAAATCATGCAATTTTGCAGAAGCGTGAGTTTTATTTCCTAATTTGATTATAACTCTATATAAGGGCTTGTGATTAGAGAATTAGGGTTATAATAACAAGCAAGGGTTGTTTTGAGAATAAATGAGACGAAAGCTAGGTAGGTTTTCTTAAATGAATTTTGATATTTTTTCGAATAAGTAAGGTTCATCAATCTCTGGTAATTTATTTTTCATAATGAATTCATTGTCACTTTATAACGTGATTTTTTCATGCAAAGAGTTTTTCTACATAAATTTTTGTGTTTTCTGTAATGCTTGGTTGCATTTATCTCTCATATTTTATTTGAATTCAGGATTTGCTTCCACAATTTTCTGACAAATTACAGTGACTTAAAAAGTCAGTGCCCCTTGATTTAAACAAAGGTTACACAGCACAAATTAGCAAGTGAGGTCAGGTACGTTGTCACCGAAATGATATATACTCAACCCAGTCTTCAGAGATTTGGCCCTGAAAATGAAATGGGCCATCCAGCTTTTTGTCCATCCTACCAACGTAGAAATTATTGGGTTAGTCATGATGCTTTGACCCAAGTACGGGTACTAAAATTGAGATTTAAACCGCCCTAGAAAATCTGGGCCTGTAAGAGGTCCAACCAATCTTGTAGACGGTCCACACTCTCTTGCAGTATAGGCTCCTCCCCGTGGGATAGATCAAAACTTAATCGAAGGAATGCGGGTTGAACCAGGGCAGGGCCCTCATGATAAAGGGCCTGGATCTCTTCACATGTGTACTGTAATGTATTATAGATGCAGAACGCCTTCAAAATTGCAGAGTCAACACCATATGCTGCTATTTTGAAGCCAAAGACCTTCTAATCGGGCTTCGTCCAACGACCTTCCAGAGATAGCTTCCCATGTGTAGTGATTTTACAGCCATCCTTGATAATATTCTTTATGAATTTAAACCAAGGTGTCTATCAGTGTGGTTTATAAGCTACTGATTATCCACCACATGTCCCACCTGATGAAGGATCCAGATGTGGTTTTTCATGTGAAAGTTCTCTCTCATGTTTACATGTGGGTCCCACCACAGGCAACCCATTTCTCACTTCATGTCGTAGCTGGGCAGTAGATCCACACCATGTATATGGTAGGTCTCGTCCACAAATCGATGGCCGTTGAAAATCAAACCAAACTGATGATTCTAACCTTTTTCCGAACAAACACGTTAGCTATTTAAATCTCTGGAGTCCATTTGAAGAAACCCATTCGAATGACTATGATAGTTGATGAAATACAAGCCACAAATTGGACGCACTCAATGAACGGCCTGGATCCACCGACCAGATTTCAGATATTTTTCCCACCAACTCCCCAACTACCACTCAGTCAGCCATCTACTAATATATATACGTTAAACAGTCAACTCAAAATTCTAGATATCTAGTCTCCATTAAAAAGAAAAGAAAATAAAAAACAAAAAAAAAAATACAGAAAAAAACAAAGAAAAGCTCCCGACTTACTTTCCTGGTCCAGGTTACTCATTCATAGAGTCGGCTCCATACATGTACGGAAAAAGCTAGCGGGGATTGGCAATTTGGGGCCTACACTCGGAACTCTGATATGGACGGGCTTATAAATTTTCAACTACTTGTTTTGTTCGTGTTTTTTAGGGTCAGTTTGGGCAGTGGGATTAGAAGGGATTAGGTGGGGATGGGATTCATCTGGTCTTGTAACAATTCCACTCCTTGTTTAGATATAACACATGTATGTTATTCTCAGTAATTTCAAATGATGGTGGGTATATTCATTCAATGTACCACCATATTATCAACAAAGTAGGGCATTAATTTAATCCCATGGTAATAGGGGACAACCCCTGCCATGGGTAATAATTATGTTTTTTGAATCCCATCCCCACCTAATCCCTTCTAATCCCACTGCCCAAACTGACCCTTAGGGCGTGTTTGGACAGGCACGCTGGATTGGATTGGGTTGTATTAAGGTGGATTGCATGCCACCCAATGAGTGTCAGTGGATTACAGGCAATCCTGCTGGATTGCTGTATCCAGCGTCCAGCTATGGTCTGTTTGGATGGGCGGGCTGGATGGGATTAGGTTCGGTGAGTGCATGTTTGGACAAGCATGGGATTGGAAGCTGGAGACAACAGGCTATTGTAGGCAGGTGCACTGGACGGTGATAACCGTCTCCCGCCAATCCAGCGGCTACTTGCGGCAGGGAAACGGATTAGGTACTCCCCATGACAACAAATCAGCAGCTGGTGGTCGCTGCTCCGTGGAACCCACCATGATGTACATGTCTCATCCATGCCGTCCATCTAATTTGGAACAGTGCATTTGATGATTGTCTGAAATTTTAGAATCATATATCCCAATTTTAAATGGACCAGATTACAGGATACAATTTTGAGAGAGCGTCAACTGTTATAATACAATTGAAACCGAATAGTTTTGGATCAACGTCAGTTTTTTTTTTCTCCATTCATCTGGGGTTGTAAGACCCAATCAAGCTATAGGACGTCAAATAAACAGTACAGAGGGCCTTACGAGGACCTAAGAGCTGAATGTCCAATCATTATTGTCTTCATGTGGTGTGGTCCACCTGAAATCAATCCACCTCTCATTTCTCGGATCAGGCCATAAAATGATCGGTAAAAATGTATGTACGGAAAGGATGAAACACATACATCATGGTTTCCAAAGAGCACCGACCACTAGAAAAGTATATTTCGTATGTCATTATTATCAGCAGGGGACATATCTATAAAACCATGAAAAGGAACATGTGGCAGTGCTGTGATAGAGATATATCCCAAAAAATCCAGCTGCAGATCTATAATAACGATGAAAGCAGAAAACATGAAAACCTACGTTGTGTGGCAACAGTGATAAAAAGTTTCAAGTGACACAATAAGAGTGACAGTCATCCGAATAGGACTATAATTTAAACATCACAATGAAGGCAAGAAACAAGACTACGACGCCAACTAGAAGAGCACAAAATATCTCCCCATCTGACCGGGGTGATGGGGGAAGCTCATCAGTCGATACGGCCCTAGAAAACAGGACTGTCGACGCCCGTGCCGTCGGCATCGTCTGTCGGCTGGAGTGTGATGATGAATGGCGGGAGTAGAGGTCATCAGAAAATGCATCGACCTGAACCGCCTGAGATGCCGTGCAAGGTCCTGACGGTGCACATGCCTTGTTGAAGTATTCGTCCCAATACGCCATTGCCTCTTTCCAGTTCCTGAACGCGCGGTGTCTCGCTCCACTATACCCCTCCACCTCCACCCGAGCATCATCCCAAGATATATATATGCCAGGCCTACGCCCCACCAAGACGACGTAATATTTACCCTTTCCCATCTGCAATGACATGGACGTAATTGGCACCAGATATGTGTGTTGGAAAAAAAATTCTCCCCCAAAGTGAACATGCAGTATTCTCCTATCAAATAGCATTGGAAACTACAAATAATAATTACTAAATGAAAATAAAAACCAATCATTCATACGTACCGACGATAGTTGCGGATGCATCCGACACCTCGATCACCAAAGTAATTACACTAACCAATGAATGCATGTGAAACCATAAAAGTTTAATTGATTACGTAAAAGTCATGGTCATAGCATAATTGTCATAGTCGTATATACTACCATGTGTCAGTCCCAAAAAGATTAGCAAGTTATCAAATCATCCAAGATACATCAGATAATTCAAAGTTATTACAGACCAACAACCAAGTCCAAAAACAACAGACCCAGAAATAAAATGATCCTCAGATGGAACCAACACCTCGATCACCAAAGCGGTCATGAAGTGTTTTCTTCAACCATTCAATGCGACGCTCAGGACGCAGACTCACAAAAAACGATGCCAGATCCTTGTCCTTACTCAAGAGCTGGCCAACCTCAAAGAACTCTGAGTTGGTAAGCCCCTGGACCTCTTCTAGTATATCAAGTACTTTGGAAGTGCGATTCACCGATTTGCCAAGGCCAAATTTAAGCATTGAGTCGGCAACAGTCTGTAGAGAGGCCCCAAGTACTTCACAAGGACGAGCAGGGCGCGATCGTTTCCTGCCTGCGCTCCCACTTTGAGAGGCATTAGAATTAGACGTGTGAGTGGGAGTGCTACGTGAGCCGTGTTGTCCAATCGAAGGACTGTCTGGCGAAAATGGGATGGTCCTTGCGGAGTCAGTGGCAAAATCATCTGACAAGTCAATTGTATCATCGAGGTCATCATCCAGCTCTCTCCATACATTATTGAGTTCTTGTTGAAGACGAGATGATGACGTTGATGCGGCTATAGTCCGTGAGCCTTTGACAAAACGTCCTGATGCCTGATCCGAACCGACGATAGTTGCAAGATCATCCATTCTCTCAATCCGTTTACCGCGGAGTTTCTCAGCACGCGGGTGAGACTGCAGCCGTACATTAATGAGTAGTAAGTACAGTAAGAACTGTACACTGATGTGAATATTTCAACTTTATATTGAAAAAATTATACCTTCAAATATTCCTCCCAGACTTCATCAGGAGCCGTCACCACCATCCGCTCGTTGTCCCATCCGAACCCGCTTGCCGCCAGCATATCCTTCATTGCAGTGTACTCCCTCTTGTAATACCTTAGTCGGTTAGAGACATTCTGCCACTTGAGGACGACATTGGTATGCTTTGTAACGGCATCGGCGGCAACTTGGTACGCCTCACGTTTAAAACCATTATCGCCCTTCCTTCCCAATGCCACTTGTTCCAAAAATATGTCGATCATAACCTGATCCATATCGGGCGTCCATTTTATTTTTGAAGCTCGGGACGCAGGCTCAGCCAGGGATTTCACCGTCCTCGTGCGTGGGGAGGATCGTGTTGGCACCACTGGTGTCTTGGCCGGTGAATGTGTTGGTGTCGATGGATCACTGGACATCATGTCTGTCATACCACCTGAATATCAAGTACATATGATGATTTGCATAAAGTCAGCCATAGTCATAAGAATATGATCCTTATTTTAAAAGATCGATTATCAAAAACATCGTCTGCTATCTCCATACAATGACTCTACCATCTCAGAGATTGGAAGATTGCAATTCCATTGATAGGTACGTAACATGATTTTGAAAGTAAATAACAACAAGTCATAGAAATTGTTCAAAAAATAGCGATAAATTATCTAGCCCTACTATTTTGCTGCGCATCTACCCACAATCTGGTTGCTATAGCATCGCGCACGGAATTCCAATCATCTTTTTCACGTTGAGATGCTCGGAGTAACCATTGTCGCTCGTCGTTCGTTGAAACCTCGTGAGGCGTTGGGTTACTCTCCCCATCAGTGGCAGATACTCCAGCGTAGCCCATCTCTTCTTGAGATTCTGGTCTAGTACGTATGAAATTGTGTAAGACACAGCAGGCTAGCACAATTTGGATCTGTGTGTGAAATTCATACTGCATGGCGGTCTTCAGGATGGGGAATCTGCCTTTCATAACACCAAAACAACGCTCAATTGCATTGCGCAACTGTGCATGCCGATAATTAAACAACTCCTTCATGTTGGCAGGTGCTCTCCCGGTTCGATACTCCTGTAAATGGTATCGAACGCCCCGGTATGGAGCCATAAAACCGGGTGAATGTGCATAACCGGCATCGACAACGTAATATTTTCCTACACATTTGAATCAAAGTCTCATTGAATTGACAATAAAATGAGTCAACGTGATGACATAGACTGTCAATCTCTTAAAAGATAACCAAATACCATGTGGGACAAACAAGGCATCATCTGATCGACTTAGAGCGTTGTGTAAGACCCTCGCATCCGAAGCAGAACCCTCCCAACCGGCCAATATGTAAATGAAGTTCATATCAAATGAACACGCCGCCAATACGTTTTGGGAGAGGACCCCCTTCCGATTGCGGAAGCTCGCATGGTCACTGGCAAGCACATGAGCAGGAATGTGTGTACCATCAATTGCCCCAACGCAATCCTAGATACATTGGATAAAAGTGTGAATGAAGGGTAGTATTAAATACTGGAAGGGAAATATGACCCACGATAATTAATACCTGAAAGTAAGCAGCCCAATTTTTGTTTGTCTGAATCTCAGATGGAGTCGCGTGTCCAGCCTGTTTAACGAAAGTAGGGTACAGCGACACAATTGCATCTAATACATTATGAAAGTGGCGACTCACAGTTTCACCCGATCGAATGAATCTATGACCAATTACGCGATTCCGAACATTATGGCCCAATGTGTGTAGGAATATTACTAACTATTCTTCAAGACTCACACGCCGAGTATCACGCAACACGGTCTTCTCGCGTAGCTGGGTACATAGATCGAAGAACGTCGCTCGATTCATTCTAAGTTGCGTGACACAATCCCGGTCACTGGCCCTAACGATAGAGTTGATGAACCTGGCGCGCTCATCCTCTCCATGACGAGAGGGCTGTTTGAACATGTATTCACGACAATATTCTCCGACAGCTGCCACACATGCCATCATCGCCCTTGCAACCATGACACTATCTGTATCTTCTCCCGAATTTTCACCCTCCATCGCCAACTAATAACCAACACCGTCAAGTTCGTATACTCAGAGGTCTTTCCATCTACTTTTCGAGAAAATGTTGAATAATTTAATGAGATGGGATAAGTTCACATATGATTACATGTTAAGAAGTTCACATTTCACAACACAATATTTCACAACACAATATTTCTGTTACATTCTGAAGAGATGGATTCCAATTCCAAATCCTGACCCATGTCTAGAATCTAGTTCGAGGGTTACAATATTTAAGATTATACGTCAGAACTCTTGAAAACCAGCTGAATAGGAGGCATACAGTTAAATTAAAATGATAACATAATCAGTAAATGAAGCAAATGTCAATGCATCCAAAATGATACAATGGTGTAGAAATGTACCTCCTGAACGTCTCTGTAATGAATAAGAACTGTGTGCTGAACACTGTTTCCTGAAAAATCGAACAACATGTAATGGAAATAATCCTTCAGTTAAGACATCACATGACTATAATAAGGAAGTCCCGTCATACACCATTGCATATACAACAAATACAATTGTGTGGTTAAATGTCTACGGCTTTTCAAAGATGAATGGAGTGTGCAAATACATAGTACTAGATAAAGAGCCAAAAATATCTACAATTAAGAACAATTATAAACTGCCCACTGCCCAAATTTAAGAAGAGAAACACACTCACCACCCAAAAATGCAATCATTGACCTCTGAAAAAAGAAAATCAAGTGGAAAAAAGAAAAGAAAATGACAAAGATAGAAAGAAAACAACCCACCACTCAGAATGCAATCGTTTTTCTTCTGTAGATAGAAAAATGAAGGGGGGAAAAATACTCATTACCCGCCCAATCACCAATTTTATTTTTTAATTTTCTGGTTCTGTAAGAAGCAAATTTACTGAACAAGATTAACCCAACAATCCAAGTTCCATCTTAATTCCTATGTGAGAAAATTCACGGGAAAATATAAAATGCCCCTCTAATGAAAAAGCAGCTTTTTGCTTTTATAAGACGAATGGCAAGTGAACAAACACAACACAGAGAATGCATGCAATTCCTATTTCGTTAAGAGAAAATCAAGAAAAAGCACAGCAACCCACCAATCAAAATCGAATCTTCTAGTTCAGTAAGAGTAAAAACATCAAGCGAACAAGCAAGACCCATCATTCCAAATTCCATCTTTTTGGTAGTGTGAGAGCAAATTTTGGGAAAATAAAAAACACCCTACTCATCAAAATGCAATCTTCTGGTGGTTGTAAGAAGAATAGAAAGTGAACAAACACAACACCCCAGTCAAATTGCAATCTCCTCTGTTCTGTAAGAATGGCAAGAATCAAGTGAATATGAACAATCCACCATTCTAAATTCCTTCTGCTGTAAGTACAATTGTGTGAACAAACACACCATACGAATTGCAAGTGTTTTGTTTTTCCCTGTAAGAGCAAAATCAAGAAAGTAACCCACAAATCACCCAGCAATCTTTTTACTTGTACATTAACAGAATGACCTCGACAACACCACCCAGAACAAAAATGCAATATTTCCAGTTCTGCAAGAGAAAACCCGAGAAAGCAAACAACAATTAAACTCAACAAGAAAACAACTGATGAGACTTGAAGAAACCAAAAGTAATAGAAATAATTGACTGGTTAACAAAGAAATCAGGTATGAGAATACATGCATATAAGCATAAACACACCGGATATGATTGGAATGTGGAATGTTTATGTTTTTTCCCCTCTTCTTAAAAGCTGTCATCATTGAGGAGTCGGGATTGCTCCGACAGAAATAAAATGCACGTTATGAACTGACATACTGCACTTGATTTACAAGCAGGTATCTTAACAACAATAAAATGCACTTAATGACATCTAGTTTCTAGAAAGAAAGCAAAAAATGACATGTGAAAATAATAGAAGGTTTAAGTTCTCATAAGGAACAATGATTCAAACCACAATTATGTTTCATTCAAGTCCACCTTCAAAGAAGCAGTGTTACAATTGGATCCCACAGACACCACTGAAAAAGGGTTCCCAGAAGAACATGACAAACTTAGGATTTCCAGGCATTTGTTTGGCAGAGAAAGGAAGCCAGATACATTCACAACTGATGAGATGAAACAGATACACCCGTATAAATATAAATGTACTTTATACGGGAAAATGTATATTTCACAATCGTTATAGACTGACAATAGTTAAGGAAGCATTTCCATTCTTTATCGACAGTAAGAATGCCAATAGCAAATACATACATGTGCAGAAGGGGCTACTGTGCAAATGCTCGAATGGACCAAATACATACGTCAAGGACAATTCTCCCTTAGCGTTGTGTGGCCCTAAGTATGATACACATAATCTTCCGTTGAAGCACATAAAGTCAGGATTCATAAAACACATGAAGTTATAGTCTCCCACTGTACATTGAGTACATGTTCAACTAGTGGGCTCATGTACTGCAGAGAATCACAACTAATTCATGTGCTGAAGATTAGATAGTGGGCCACACAAATTATATATATTAGTTTGAGATTCAAAATATAATAGTAAAATCCAACCAACAAAAGTATCCCATATGGAATCCTACCAAGAGTGCAAATGGAAGCTCATCAGACTATAGCTCCCAGCAAGGCAAGAC
Source organism: Magnolia officinalis (assembly GCA_021015155.1). NCBI lineage: Eukaryota > Viridiplantae > Streptophyta > Magnoliopsida > Magnoliales > Magnoliaceae > Magnolia > Magnolia officinalis. Next base: position 16,944,596 of record JAJHSJ010000001.1, on the reverse strand, counting down.
AGGACATGCTGGAAATGCTGTTCGAGTGGCAATCTAACTACTTTCTCACCTTAACAAAGACCCAAATTTCTTATCAATATCCAATATGGAATTGACAAAGGGTTCAAATTGATTTATGGAACTTCTGCACCATCATTACCTCAAAATCTTTATTTCTTTCACACAGTAAGACGTACCTCTTCAGTAGGTGGACCAGGTGGTCTGCATGAGTAGTAGGTTTGCTGGCTATAACCGCCAGCAAGAGGCGAAGGCCTTACAGTGTTCTGAGGCTAGAAATTTATTACAACTGGGAAAATGAAATATAAGTGCATATCTTCTTCCAAAATAATTAGATCGGAAAGATGCTGATGAATGTGGAACTGCTAATCAACATTAACAGCAGGACTGTCTGGCAAAAAATGCAAACAGAATACACCCTTCTCACATATCAAGAGAACTTGTAATTGAAGGACATGATAGAGAGAATGGGACAAGTAAATAAAATAATATTGAGGCATTGACAACAGTAATAGACACTCAATCTATGGCCTACATTTTTGTCATTATCCAAGGTATTGTGAAAATGTATATTTCACAATCGTTATAGCTAAAACAATCTCATTTCAGTAATACTACATGAGGAATACCAAATACAACACTGATTTTAGGAGGGAAATGTAAAGAACAGTTCATTGGTATACGGTACGTAACATGATAGAAGTATCATGTATACGTGTATTTTAAAAGCTTGAAAAGTTCATCACTGTAATCTAAGGACAACAGTGCATTAATAGTTGAAGAGTGTCAAATTAAACATGTTGCATGTATACATTGATAGAACGGTCATTTAATCCATGTACTAAGAGCCACATAAAATCAACCAGATACATTCACAAGGCATACAGACCATTCCCTGAACAAGCCATTAAAATCCATATGACTCATTTATACACTGATGACACTATCATAAATGTACAATTGAAAAGAAGAACCTGAATATGCAACACAGGATTATGATGTCCAAGCGAAAAATCCAGCAACAGGAAACCCAGATGAGATATAGCAACAACTCTTAAATCATGCAATTGATACACGAATAGAACAAACCATCTGATGTAATCCTGGGCATTCCATGTGACATGTAGCAGAAATCTATCTGGTATATATAAGGAAGTTCAGTACTTAGAAGAAGCAAATACATATATACTCTACACCTCATGAATTACAAAACTAACTTTTCATTGGGAAATGTTCACACACGTTCGGACGTTCGTGAGTTCCCATAAGGTCGAGCATTGTGGGGCCAACAGTGATTTGTGTGTGCCATCTAACTCCTCCATCAGATGCATTGGCTCATGTTAGGCCTAGAATCCAATAATTAGCCTGATACAGGACTCAGATGAGCCACACCACAAGGAACAACAGAGAGTAATGTGAGGGGGATGCCCACCACAGAAACTGACGAGCAGATTGTCTGTGAAGCAAAACGTGCTGTGTATGTACCATCCAATCCAGCATTCAGATGGGCCCACAAGGATGAAAGGACACCCCATAATTCAGGCCATTCCATTACTCAGGTGGGACACACCACCTGAATTTACAGGTTTTAGTTATGATTTTACATTTTTCTTTGCAGTGTGGTGCATCTGAATTTTGGATCAGCTTGATTTTACATTTTTCTTTGCAGGTGGGGCTGTACCACGAACACAACACACTGGACGCACGGTTTTGATTCCACTCACATCATGGTGGGCCCCATAGAAACTCAACTGTATGGGAACATACATTTGAAGGAATGTGATCATTCCCCTTCCAACCAAGGTTTAAAAATCTGGTGATATGAAACCATAACAAACAACTAGCATAACTGTCATGATAAATAACAGCAGACATCCATCTCATGATAAATAACTACTTTTGTTCATTAACAAAAATGGGGTTGTGTTATAATCTACAACCTAAGATCAGATCTACTCTAAAACAGATATCAGCAGTTCATATATAAATGTACTGTATATGGGAAAAGTTCATCTGCAGAACATGATTACAAATAGCAGGTATATAATGTGCAAGTTCAAAATCCTTCAACGAAACATCCGGCTCATATATAGTATCAACAGAGAAATCCCGCGGTTGATCTACCAACATAGCAAACGATCTGAGATAATCCTGCTAAATGCTAGGAGACAGATACCAGAAAACCATCTCATAGCTCCCAGATCACCATCTCATTATGAAAGCAGAAGATACCATAGACTCAATCCAACTATTTAACAGGAAAAGCATGATAGGAATCACATTTGAAAACAGAAGACGAAAATTCACAGGCCATATAAATCGGTATGTGAAACGATGTCGTCGGAGCGGACGACACAGGCCGACTCCATATCGGAGGGTCTGTCTCGCCTGTGACGAAGCCTCATAGAAGACAACCATGAAAAACCACCTCATCCCACATCTCAGCCGCAACACAAATCAGGCCAAGATCCAACATGCAAATCAAATGGGGGTTTCCTCATAGCATTTGGGGGAGGAAGAGGACCTACCTTCGCCAGAGAAGGCCGTCAGTTCGCGATGGCAGCGCCGGCTTGACTGGTGACAACCATCGCGACCTGATAGCGCTTCTTATAAACCCATTTTCGCGCCATACCTCGTCATCACCCGCCACCGTCTATTCCTGACCCTCCCGCCAAATCCCAGCCCAAGAAACAAATAGATGAGATTTCAACGGGAAGGATTGACATCGGGAAGGAGGAAGGCAGGGAGAATGAGTGTAGAGAAATCCAGTGTCGAATCCCGTGGGATTGCGTTGTACGGGCAATAACCCTTCTCCAATCCAGCGGTGAAATCCGCCCCAATCCAGCGGATTCTCTCCAAGACCTAATCCAGCGCCCGTCCAAACAAACGGCTTCTCTGACATCGTAGGACTGGAGTGCCCTATCCAGGCTAATACAGGCTACTCCAATCCAGCGTGCCTGTCCAAACACGCCCTAAGTTTTTGGTTGGGGCCCTCTTTTTCTTGGTCCGTATTTATGTGTTATTTATTTTTTATTTTATTTTAACAGCACCCATGCCACATGGGGAGCGGATTGCACGTGGAGATGTCCGTGACAAATCCACTCCGTTGATCTGTTTTGAAAGGCCATGGATTCTAAAAATCAGGCAGATCCAAACTAAGGTGGGCCACGCCAACAAAACAGTGGGAACAGCAACATCCACCATTAAAACCTTCCTGGAACTGACCATCATGTTTATATGCTATCCAAACCGTTTAGGGCACTCGATTTTATATGTCATTTATTTTTTTTAACATATACCCATATCACATGGGCACTTGATCCTCTTGATCTCAATATTGAAATAGGGATTGTATGCTGCTGAGCTATGGAGCAAACCCTGTTTTTGTGTAATCTTTATTTGTATCCATGCATCTAGTGGCGATCTGTCTTACATGTATATGCATCCACTCGCAGTATACGTGGTTACATGTGAAGTCCACCTCATGACAGCTTCCCATGATGTCGAGCTCTTTGGGCCCCACTATGATGTGTGTTGGATATACACACTGTATTTGGGGGGTTCACCTTACATCATTGTCCCAAAAATCAGCCATATACGAAACTCAGATAAGCCACGCAATCTGAAATCATGTAAAATCATACTTTAAAACACTTCGCGGGGCTTTCCTAAGTTTTGTGGGCCCTATAAACAATTAGGAAGCCTACTTAGTCCAATTACCCAATAAACTGTAGACACCCCAACCCAACTCGATAAGCAGATTGAGTTTGTACGGATGGATGGACAACTGAACCTGATGTAGAGCGGGTCGCGGACAGTTTCATGGCCAAGATAGATCAAAAAAGGCCTGGTCGACGACAGAAGTGATCTGGACCATCGGACCTTAGATCGGGCGTATCTCACAATCCGGAATGAGTTACCTGACGTAAAATATATGATTTTGGGGTAGAACGAGCTACTTTAACCAACCAACCCCGCTACGCCGGGTTACGACACCCAGAATTGTGAAAAACTCCTGGATCGACGGTCGTTTCCCTGCTTTAATTTCGTTTTTACTATAAATAGTAAGTTTTAGTCTAATTATAACTCTTCATCCGTCGGGCTTTAGGAGTTGCGCCCAACGTAAAAAGAGCTTAGAATAATTAGGAGAACGGTTTGGTGAAGCCAAATAGGACACTTACTATTTTTGGCCAAAAACCTTGCGCACTAGTAGACATCACGACCGTCTATAAATAGTAAGTTTACTATTTATAGTAAGTCACGGATTATAGGAGTTTTAGTTGTAGTTTGATTCTGATTTCTTTCCCATTGCTTGGTACCCCTATTTAAAGGGTTGTGAACTCATTTTTAGTGATCAATTAATCAATTTTGAATTTCTTAGAATTTATTTCTATTTTTTTGCTTTCTTTCCTCGTGGATTTGAGTAGTCTCTGTGAGGAGTCCAGAGAAGCTCTGTGGATTCGGAGTAGTTATCCTCATCACGTTCATCCCTGCATCAGAACCCCAATCCTAAACCCTAGGAACTCTAGGCCTAAACCCTAAACTCAACTAGTTCAACCTAGTCAACCTAACCCAAACCCTAGGAACCCAAAACCCTAGAGTCTTGAGTTAATTTGGCAAGTTAACTCACTCGATCAACTCACCTGGTCAACCTACCCAACCCCATAACCTAGTCCACTCACCTAATTAAGCCCAAAACTAAGCCCGAACTCAAGCCCAATTGGAGAAATGACCAAAACCTCATAGCAGCAACCCTCATGGCAAAGCCTTTATACGCTTGGAGGATGTTGTCTGCCAAAGCAGTGAGTCCAAATGGGGACCTATGGTAGCCGGCTTGCCGTCGGCCACATGTCACTCCCCCTCTTTGAGGCAACATCTCTCAAGCATGTGGAACACTCATTTTTCGAATATTAAGTGTGAGATTGATGTGCATTTACTCCAATGCCCATCTCCTTACTCAAAATTACATTTTTACTACCTTATCCAACCCATGAGATGATACCATGTAGCAATCTCCAATATCAACCATTCATCCACCTTTTCCTCCTAAGATCACCAGGAATTACAAGAAAACTAGGGTTAGAGGCTATAAATAGCCCCCTTCCCTTCTCATTTTAATCATTCACTCACATTTGGATCCACTCTCATTTTCAACAATCGCTCATTAGCCTTAGCCGCTTAATTAGTCATTCCTCCATTAAGGAGAGTGAGAGTGTGAGAGAAAGAGCTCAACCCTGGTTTAGCCTAGCCTAGCTAGAGTCTAAGCCTCCTAAACCACCTAAGTTTAATTTTGAACCACCCAATTTAGCCTTGCGATACTACCGTTCATCCAACCGTTCAAGCCTTTATTAGTTTCATCAAATTAACGCATTAGCATCGTGTAACATTCATTCCCTTCTCAACCCCCTGCTTCTTATATATATACATCAGTATCATATTACATTTTCATAATTTTCGGGCATATTATTGGCGGGCGTATGTTCTATGGCTTACCGATATAATCGAATCTTGCCCATCAGAAACCTAAGGCAGTTAGCTGTCGCTTCACATATACATTGCATTCCATTGTTTTCCATCGTATCTAACTGGCGGGCATATGCTCTAAGACCTGCCGATATAATTACAACAGGTCCACTAGAAACCTTAGCATGTTGGCTGTCGTTTTATCATAAGCATCTATACAGCATCAAGCATCCCATACATATATTATGCACTTGATCGTTTCGAATGTATGCTCTGCAGCTTGCCGATATAGTCGGTTCCTGCCCATCAGAATTTTGGATCAATCAATCACAAGTATATTGCATCACATTATACTTTTTACACATGAGAACTATCCTTATTCTTTAGAAATTAGTCAGATCTTGTGAAGTAAAGACCATATATTTGTATGGACAGAGTGGGTGCCTAAAACCTTACATCTCTGTAACCGCGGTCCCTTACTTGAAATCTCTGGAACGTAAACTCACGCATCATCTTAGGGTTAAGGATCTTCGGATCCTCAATCTTAAGTATTTCTAAGGGGTCTAATCGCCTATAGAATCATAATAATTGGTTAGTGGCGACTCTAGTCAAATATAATACTTTTACCCCCATTACAAAAGCCCTCGGGCGAGGCAACCAAGTGGAAAGAAGAGAGTAGATCTCGTGTACCCTCAGGGAATCCGCCCTCCAGCATCCACATCAACTCACCTAGTTAGACCACATCCTAAACTGGGATTAAATCAATCCCATATTCAAGCCCAATCGGATCACATAGCTGAACATTAATACATTATCCTTGGAGGTAAAACCTCCACATGTGTATGGGAACCACCCTGCCAAAGAAGGAGGCCCCATGTGCCACTGGCGGCTCCCTAAGGGCCGCCAACCATATGGTAGGTCTCCTGTAATGCCCCGAACTTTTCAACACCGGGTATTGAAAGTTCTCGAGCGTTACCTTAGGATTTAACCTATTATGTACATGGGTACAGTACCACATCAACTATGTGATCCGATTGGGAATCCACCCTCCAGCATCCACATCAACTCACCTAGTTAGACCACATCCTAAACTGGGATTAAATCAATTCCATATTCAAGCCCAATCGGATCACATAACTGAACATTAATACATTATCCTTGGAGGTAAAACCTCCACATGTGTATGGGAACCACCCTACCAAAGAAGGAGGCCCCATATGCCACTAGCGGCTCCCTAAGGGCCGCCAACCATGTGGTAGGTCTCCTGTAATGCCCCGAACCTTTCAACACTGAGTATTGAAAGTTCACGAGCGTTACCTTAGGATTTAACCTATTATGTACATGGGTACAGTACCAATATATCTAACCTAGCCTTACATTCTTGCCCTGACGCTAACCTAACCATTGGGGATGATCTCCATTCCTCGATCAATCCATATGACCGTTGATTTTGTGATAAGACCATCCATCATGTAATTTGACATATGTAACTTCTTTTAAATGAATTGACGAATAACTCTCTATCCATAATGATTTTGACATAAGTTCTTTTATAAAAATTACTTAGAAATGTGTATACAAACATATAGAACTATTATATTTCACAAAACTCATAGATCAACAATAATTACGAAAATGCAACTAACGTAGACCCATGAATTCTAAATCACATGGTTCCCACTGTCTGTTTAATGTGAAATTTTGTATCATTCCTATGAATCATAAATTAACCATACACGTTAAATCTCAACCCTTAAATTATTGTAGAAGTGACCTGATCAACAGATCAGCCACTAACCGTCAATTTTAGGGGCCACCTAATCATTGGATATGCTTCAGCTTTGAATTCAACCCCTTAAAATTAGATAGGAAACTAACGGATGGAGTAGATTTCCTAAAAGCATCATAGTGGACCCCAACCTGCATTATGCGCAAGCGCACAACAGGTGTTCGCCCGCACCCATAACACCAAAAACGGTCAAAGACCCTTGACCCGATACAACACGGAATCGGACCGTCGTCTATGCCAGCTGTGGATGAACGTTCCACTGTGACGAGCCATGGCCCACCATAGTCATCCAATGGGACGATCGGAACCGTCCATTGCATCCGGGAGAGGTTTTCTAACAAAACCATGTTTTATACACGTCTTTATGCACGCAACTGAACTCACCATAACGAGGAACACAATGTCAGTTGATGGTGCGGCCCATCCAAAGTCCGGATCTATTTCAAACTTGGGCCCACGATCGGACGCTAATATGGGAACCTGAAGGAGGGAGTTGATGGCCTTAAAGGATGGTCGAAGTGGACCCCACTGACGTCACCGCAACCTTCAATTCGCAACAGGGCTTCCGCATCCGAAATCCAAGTGGATAACGTCCGTTTAAAGGCTTGACAGGCTGCATCCAAGATCATCCGAGATGATCAGAGCCATCCAAGAATCTGTAAAAGGAAATTCGACCGCCACTGAAGAGAATCCAGCGTGGCTGGAATCCTGCCGTGAAAACAGGGTTCGCAACGACGTGTGAAAGAAAGACACTGTCTCTCTGCTGCGAAAAGCGCAAGTGCGTAAGAGTCTCTGTGCCTATAAAGTCGTCCGCCCAGCGATGAGGAGAGGATAAGAGAAAGAGAGATCAAGAGAGGGACATCGACTCTTTGCTAGGCGTGGAAAGAATGGGAGGAAGAAAGAAATTACGAAAGAGAGAGAGAGAGAGAGAGAGAGAGAGAGAGAGAGAGAGAGAGAGCAACGTCCAGCTCTACTGGACGCTGCAGCAAGAAGAACAGAGAAAAGAGAAAGAAAAGAGAAAAGAAAGAAAGAAAAGAGAAAGAAAAGAGAAAAGAAAGAAAGAAAAGAAAGAGAAAGAAGAAAAGAAAAGAGAGAGAGAGAGAGAGAGAGAGAGAGAGAGAGAGAGAGAGAAGGGAAGAAAGAACTGACAATTGACTGCAACTCGCTGAGTTGCCTGGACCGGGCTGGATTCCTTTGAAGTTTCAGGTAAGCCCTCATGTCCACCTGCGTGCTAAGATCCGGGTTTCAACCATCATGTGAATGTCATCAAGTCTAACCGAGTCAACTAGGTGAGGAAATTCCAAATGTTTGGGATTAGTCAAGCTGAGTCATATTGCTGACCATGGTGATCCTTCCATCTGCTAAAATCATACACATAGCCTTCCTTGGTGAGCCAAGTCCTAAGCCTAGATCTTAGGCCAAATCCTAGTCATTGGTATTAACAATGTGAGACTAACCACTCTAAATTGTCTAAATTCATGATAGAACTCAAACCCACGAAGTGTAAACAAAACTCTAGCAACCCTCGAGGAAGATACGACGTTAAAGGTGAGGGTCTTATCCTTTAAGCTTACACTAATTTAAGTTATTATATTTATCCTGCCTTTCCATGCTTTTAAAGATGCGAATTATTTTGTCTTTTCATACCTTTAATGATGTGAATTATCTTGCCTTTATATACCTTTAATGATGTAAATCATCCTACCTCTCATGTTTATATTTTTCTGGGAATTATCATATCAATTGATTCAATTATCATCATTACAATTATTGGCCCTTTGGGTTTACGACATGATATTAATTATAAGGAATTTCTCTGAATTTATGTGAGGCCATGAATGCAAGCCTTGCCCCTGCCTCATCACCTTTTTGAGTTGGCCCTGCCACTCGTCTCTTTATTTGAGTTGGCCATTGCCACTCTTCATATTATAGAGTTGACCATTGTCACTCTTTTCTTATTATGTTGGTCATTGCCACTTTTGTTGAGTTGACCAATGTCACTCTTCTTTCTATTATGCTGGCCTCGTGTTATCCATCTTTACGGCTCGGGCATGTGTCTTACTATTCTAAAACCTCCATAATTTAGTTGATATTCTTTATTATTCAGATTCTGTTATATTTGTTATGATTCAGTTTATATTCTCTATAAGTGCAAGTGATGTGTAAGATATATCACAACTAGTAATTCAAATATTCTATCATGGACGTAATGCGCTCTAGGTAGAGACCCTCTTAGGGCACGTAAGTCCTTGAGCCTTCGGGTAGTGGTGCACATTTCGATATGGGTAATTCTCTAATGTAGTTCCGCATCATCCCGAGATTGGATGTTCGCAAATAGTCGCCCCAGCCCATGTGTTGTGCGCTCTGAGGAATTCTCATAAATCCAAGGTAATGTTGGCCATACCGGCGAATATCCTTATAGTAAGAATGTGGGTCGAGCCGGTTATCTATAAATCGTATTCCACAATGTGATGATCACTACGTATGCTGAGCCCCACATACTTTACTAGGCATGCATCTCATGTAGGTTGTTTGTGCATGCTGATACCCTCGTGTTAGTGGAGCACGGGATGTATCAGACCCTTACTTTACTGTTCACTCCCCAAGTACAGGGTTGTGATGTAGTAAAAACTCGGTAAGACCGAGGTCGAATCCACAGGGATTGAAACCTGTACGTTATCTGAAAATAACCAGATCTAGAAATAGGCTAAGATGTAATCTAAACCAATTGTGAATTGAGGAATAGTGGTGAAATAATTATCTAAAACTTAAGAATTCAGAGAGAGGGAAACTAGGGATTCAGAGGATCCACTTGTAGAGATCAGGGAGATCTATGGTCGATTCATGAACTCAACTGGACTTCGAGTCCCATCTTCATCCAGTTGGAAGATAATTCCTGAAAATCAATATGAACTTCCTTTTGATCTAGTCTTCAAATAGATGAAAGGTAGAAGAATTAGATATGATTCTATCACAAATCCATGCCTATGAGACAAGGTAAACAACGGAACTCAAACCAAACCACAACCAATCAAAAGACGTATGAATGTTAGGAAGGATTCCGTCATCCAACCATGCCTAGGAGACGATGGTGAACAACAGGGCTTCCTAACCCCATAATCAGAAAAAGGAAAAAGGAAAACTCAAGCCATCACAGATCTAATGTAATATCAGTCACACTAAATCATTAAAAACTAAAATCTTCCTTAAAATCAAACCGATCAAAACGAGTTCAACGGGCATAATCCAAGCCACAGAATCCTCCCATCTCGCTACAAGCTTCACCTCTTAGCCCTAGCTAAGAGGTTTAGCCAACCATGATTGGCTGGATCCCTCAAAAATAATGAAAAGGAAAGAGCAAAATAATACAAATCTCTCTCTCTCTTTCTGCCTCTCTCTCTTTCTTCAGCCGTCGAAATCTGATGCTCTGGAATGAGATCCCACTCTCTCTTTCCTCTTCTTTTTATAAGCAGGGAGTACGGTGGGGAGTTCTCCACGCACCATGCACAGCAAAAGCACAACCAACCTGCGCTTGGCCTGATTTTCGGGACAGTGTACGGCCTCACCTTGCAATCTAGCTCCATGGCTAGGGTCGTGTCTGACCTAGACTCCTCCTTAATGGTCCAGATCGGCCATCTGATCAACTATGGCGGGCCACAACATTCCGGAATATCCGGAACTCGCGGACGCGCTCCGGACGCACAACAGCTGCACTGAAGGAAAACGGAAACTTCCGTTTCCATGGATGAGGTCGGTGGGGTCCACTTAGGCTGACTTTATGGTGCATCAAATCCACTATTCGAGCTTCTGTATTCATGCCTGATCACGGGCTCAAATTGGACGTGAATTCATGTTTCGGATGGGCCACACCATCACTGGACATATGAAAATGTTCCTTACCGCTGCCATCTTCCACATTTACAAGGAACCACTAAAATGACTGGGCTTTGGTCGGCGCCCTCCTCTGAGAGCATTGGACGGTTTGGATTAGCTTCTTGGTCGATGATGTGGTCGGAAATCAGGCCGGAATATCCGGTTTTCTCTGTTATACGTAGAACAGAGCCTTCGCAGTCGTCCGCTGAGATCTTGGTGGGCCCCAAGCAGCTATCATGTTGAGAAATCCACTCCGACCGTTGGATTCGGCTCGGAAAACCGGTCGAAAGTGACGCGGTTCGGATTGGATTCGGTGTGGCCCACCAGGACTTTTAACTCACCGTCCGTTCTGCGTCTGAAACTTTATGTATGTACAGCGTCTAAGAAAATCGGACTTCCGATCAGGGTACGGTCAGTCTGCCCTTGGGAAACGAATGAACGGTCCGGATTGGCGAAGTGATCAAAGGAGATGGCCCACCTATCACCCCAACGCAAGTCTTGTGCGTTTGCTGGAAGAAGAGAAACTTCTTTTTTAAGAAATTGTCGGTCAGCGGGTGCTGACCGACATTGGGTTTTGTTTGTGCAAAGCCTGTGCACGTGCACAATGTGCACACTCAGTGTACACGTGGGTCCACTGTGATGTATAGGTAAAATCCAATCCGTCCATCGCTTTTCCCACAATATTTAAACGGTTGGGACCCAATATGGAGCATATCCAGATACCAGGTGGGCCCCACTTAAGGTTTAAAGGGGCTGATCTGTCCGTTGGGACACTTATACTGAGATCCAATGGCTGAAATTCGACGTGTACGGTTAATTTATGGTCCCCAGGTCACGTATGAAGTTTCGAGTCAATCGGATGGCGGGAACCATGTGATCTTGCATTCTGGCTGTCTTTCAGGCCACCTAAGCTTCAGTAACTCGGTTTTCCTGGATCTCTGACGTTGATCTTGGTCCCTTGGAGTCTGTCCCTTGTCTTGGTAATACCTGAGTGTTAAATCCATACTTTTAACATCCTTTTCGATCAAGGCTCGTAAATACATCTTGCATCACAAACACGATTAAATTGGGTCATTACACAGTATCATGCTCGTAACTACAGGTAATAACTGGGGTCTAATATGCAATATTTGACCCTCAACATTTACCTGTTATGAATCTCTTGAATTATTATTAATCTTAAAGGATAACCTTCACTATGAGTAGGGCATTGACCCTCTCCCAACCATACAGATTTTACAGGTGACGTACAGATTTAAAAACTTAGAGGGCCCGCTTCCTGTAGAAGGCTACGCTCAAAGAATTCGAAGCTAGATTATTTATCTAGATTTATACTTCCGCTGCGAACTCGATGAATGTAATAAGCTTCCATTGGGAAGGCCTTGATTATTCCTTTTACTCTGATTAAATATAATCAATACAGCGATTTTATTCTTGTGAATGTTACTTTCACGAATGTATCTGAATGTAACAAAAACGGAAAAAAATAGGGTGCGATTTCAGAGCATCCAGTTGTACATTATTAACACCCGGTTTCCTCGGGCACGAGTACATACTATGGCCGTGAAAATTCAGAATGTTACATCTCCTGCCAAAGCAAGAGTCCCTACATAAGTGGAAACTTTCCTTATGCAATGTTCATCCATGTAGCATTGTGAATAGACTATGATGCCCCTTCTTTTTGCTCATATTTACCATTTTACCAACTCATCCAACTCGTGAGATGTTTCCACAAGACAATCTCAAATCCAAACCCTGTGAGCCATTTTCAACCCTACACTTATCCAAAAATATATAAAAATCAAGCTTGTGGACTATAAATAACTCCCTCCCTTTCACATTTCATTCATCCCAGAAATATCAATCATCCAATAAATCCACAACCCCTGAAACACCCAGAATTAGGGAAGAGCCTAAGAAATCTGTTAAGCCCTTAGTCCAACCATTTCTTCCATCCACGAAGGAGAGGAAAGAACAACAGAATAGAGTCTAGCCTAGGTCTAGCCCAGTTAGATCCCTAGTCTCCTGAGCTATTCAGGCCTAGATCTGATCTACTCAATCCAATCATTGCAATACATTTGTCCATCTTTCCATCAAACTTTCAATAAGCTTTGTCAATTCTTGCTTTAGCATTATACAATATTCATTCCCTTTTCAACCCTCTTGCTCATCTCAACATCGCAATGCATAGCACTTGGCACCTGGTCAGTTCAAACGAATGTTTAGTGGCTTGCCGACATAGTTGAATCATGCCCATCAGAAATTTGAACTCGTTAGTTTCACGCACAACAAATGAGTAGTCCATGTGGATTTATCCATTTAATACTACAGCTTGTTGTAAGCATTAATTACATTCAACACTTCACGCATATAACTTCATCATTTGTGCACAATTAAGAACCAATTCCTAACCGTCGAGAATTAAGATCTCGTGAAATAAAGATGGTACATTTTTACAGGCAGTGTGGGTGACTAACACCTTCATACTTTGTAATCATAGTCCCTCACCTTGAATATCAGGTCACAGATCAATGAGTCATCTTATAACAGGAATCATTGGATTTCCTATCTTAATGTTTATACATAATTTAGTCAACTATGGAATCGGATTAATTGACTAGCGGTGACTCCAGTCAAATATAACACTCTTCAAATAGTGTACACATATGGTACACCTAAAATATCATGTCATTTCAAGACTTTGTGACGCGCGAAGAGAATCAAAGGAAGTGTATTCTCTTTTAACTGTTCATATTTGTGTAAGCCCACCTAAGTCATTGATTGGCCTGATTTTTAGGCCCATGACAAAACCAAGGGCATGTCTAATGCAAACGGTTGTAGGGAAAGTATCCTGTGCAATATTTTCACCAAAATGTGGTGCAACCCTTCTTATGGCCCACCATCATGAGTTGATGAAATCCACTCCCATCATCATGCACGCCTTTCCCTTTTCACTGTAAGTACATAAATCAAGCCAATCCATGACTGATCACTTAGGCTACACCAGAGCAACAGTTAAGAGTGGATGCCACCCTTGATTCTCATTGAGGACACACTATATTGTGCATACGCCATCCAATCCATTGATCCTCAACATCCGCACAAGATGAAGGAAAACCTAAAAAATCACGCCATTCTGAAAGTTGGGTTGGCACAGCGAGAATGAAGAGTGAACATCTCCTCCCAACTATTCCTACTTGTGTGGCCCACCCGAGTTATGGATCAGCCTGAATTTTAAGCCCATGGCTAAACTAAGGAAGGAGTGCATGATGGTCAGAGTGGATTTTATCAACACATCACTGTGAAGCCCACATCAACCAATTGCACCACATTGCGGTGAAAACATTTGCACTCGAAAATTTTCACACACACATAGAAGTCGCGTCTTGGCCCGAGGCAGGATGTGGCCTACCCATCAAAATCAATAGACGGTAGTTCTTCTAGAATAAGATATGCCTTCTTTTCGGGTCCTTACTGTTGCTCGGGTGGTACTCTTAAGAGTTTTAACTCCCGGTGCGTGACCGAACATACCTTCTGGATGGATTGCCATTCCAATTTCGAATGCATGCGTCATTCGTCTTTTGTTTTTTCCTTTGTTTTTTTTTTTTTTTTTTATAGCATAGGCCTTTGGCGTTTACTCTATGTATATTCTTCATTACGTGTCACTTTGATCAAGTTTCATATCCTACTTTATTATTCGTTCAGTACATCTGGTAACAGGGTATTAGATAGACAAACCCCCTAAAATAAAAGATTCAATAGCCAACGGTTATGATGTGAACATTGTCCCATTTTTTATTATTAAAGAACTGAGGCCAGGTCCTACAGCTCGTGGTATTGCACTATCTTTTCTCCCAACATCCTACTTGTACATGACATCAGTACCATGAAAAACATAGGCCCCACAACGAATGGTCCCTTGACACAAAATCCAGGCCATTGTGCTCATCAGGATGGCCACTATGGACGAATGGCGGTCTGAATCTAATTACGGTCGTGGACCACCTAGTGAGCGGCTCAGATTCATTCTCAAGAATGGTGCGGTACCACAGCTTATGGTTTCATTGCCTGCATGTAGTCAGTTCTCTATTTATTACGTAAACTCATGTGCTATCTAAATTTTTTATTTTCCTTCTAACTTGGACAACTTAATATTTTATTTTTAACAGTCATTAATTGGATGGTTGGTTAGGATTGCTTGATCACGGTTCAATAAGACAATTTTTGGATAGTTTGGATATCTATACATCAATGCAAAATAGGAGGAGGATTAGTCACCACCATTTTTTAATGTGTAGAACAAACATATATATGAGTGGTAGCTAAGGAGACTTGGATGATTCATCTTCATATGAAATTACAAAAATGACATTTTCGTCGTTTTCTCTGTCCCACGCATCTCTCGTGTGATGGTGGTCGCCCTTTCATCCTTCCAGAAGAAAGTAGCCCTGCCTTCGCTCCAAGTATAAGTCTCTTTCAATCACTCTCGTTTCTTTGTGAAGATATTTGTTGATTCCATACGCGTTTGGGAACTTGCCCATCCACGTGCTAATATCACACGTGTCGGAGATCTGTTCTTTCCTTTCGGTGGGCCATACTGTTTAGATCTTTTGGCCTAAAATTTATGTCCTTTTACAGCTCAAGTGGTCCACAGAAAAGGCTTGGAAATTTTGTTTTTAATCTTCATTTTAGTGTGTACACTGCAATAAGGTCCAACCATTGTTTCCACCAAATGGAAAGCTCAGATCTCATACACGTATTCCATATCAGCACGTATGGGTGTGATTGGGGAGGACTCCCACGCGCGGGTGGAATTACAAAACCCGTTGGTAGGATGGTGAGCCCATCACCAGTGGACAACAGATACTCTGAATAGAGAGAGATGGCCAATTGGCCATGTATATGAGTGAGTGTTGTTTGATACTCTGCCAGCGTACGACGCTTGATGCTCAGGCGCTCTGAACATGTATACTCAAATTCGTGTAATCCGTTGTTTCTAGAGTCACTGTCCCAAAATCAGAGCAATTAAACAATCCTAACCCTTGATTCATATTGGACACTTGTTTAGTGATAGATCTAAACGGGGACTATAAATTTGGACATTACTATTTATATTACCTGCACGTCACATGCGTATTTGCCAAGTTCCTGCGTCTCATCCATCGCATTCTGACAGAGTATTATAGATTTCTTCCATGAACTATTTGAAAGGCAGACATCTAAATACCAGCGTTTTGATATACACACCCCATTTGTCTGCTTAGGTTAGAACATAAGTGATTATGAACTATTTTCTAGAATCAAAATATGGAAATATGTAGTATATTTTTAAAAACATTGGGTGTAAATAGAAACCCCGTGTTACAAAAAGTCATTTGATATCATGGCCTGTTTGAGAGCGTGGATTTGGAACCCACTGGATTCGAAATCTCCGGGATTAGAAACCTGATTTGCAATCCTCCTAGTGTGTTTGGCCCCTAGAGTGTGAATCAACTTTAATCCAAAAGTTCCTATCCATTGTATATTTACAATGATTTGTAATTTAACTTTGATATCTCTAATTAGTGGGATATATAATTTTTGACACAATGGTTGGGATAAGCCCACTTAAATATATTTTTTGCCTGAAAATGATGAAATTCCAAGTCCCAGACGGGCCAAAAGCACAAGATCATGTCCAAGTGACTAACCAACAATTTTTAATTGTTGATTTACATGGACAATATTTGGACGGTGCTTGACAATGTTTGGACGGTGCTGATTTACATGGACAATGTTTGGACAGTGCTGATCATCATTAGTGGGCCATGTGCCCAATAGAATAATAGTGTATAATGACACACATGTTACACGTACAACTATTGAAATGATTTTAGGTGTAATCCAAACTCTCAATGTAGATTACAAACTTCCTAAATGAGGGGATTGAAAACCCCGGTTACTTTATGCTGCCAAACAACAAAGGGATTTAAAACTCCCTCCAATCCCCTCTAATCCCCTTCAATCCTAGGTGCCAAATGACCCCTAATGAGAATGCTCCAATGCTCTCAGAGCTCTGTAAGTTATAGTGCTGCTGGTTGTATTGGGTCACTTGGATGGTCCATTTGATCAATCTGAACTGTCCATCTATTGAGTCAAGAATACATTTCCAGGCTACAATTAAAAAACCATATTGACCGGATGATCCAATCTATCGTTGATTGAGCACTATTTTTTTAACCGTCGTTTTTTCAAGCGTGGATGGAATGATTAGGATCACCTAACAAAAATAACTCGAATGACAGGCAATCCGCAAAGGTCCTTATAAAATAAATGGATTTTTTTGATTGGTAGCCCAGGAAATGTATGATAGACAATAAATAGTCAAGAGCAATTAATTGATTTTTTTAGTATCCCATTGCAACAAGGAGTAATATAACATATACACACTCTAGAAATGAAGCATTTCTCTGTAGAAATAAATGTTTGTATTGTACATGTGTGAGAGATTGGTAGGTTGGATCAAACACGTGTGCATAATGTCCGTGGATAACACTCACATTCAAATAGATAGAGTCTATCGATTCATCTACGCATGATCACAGATAATTCTTATTTAGAGAAGCTAATGATGATTGGTTAACATCAGTTAAAAGGAGCTAATAATCCAGAAAATCCTCACTCACCTTGGGTCCACAAGGAAAAAGTGGTTTTAAAAAAATTAAAAACCCTTGAATATATTTCGTTAATGCTAGTTCTAGAAGCTCTTAGCTAGGTAGTGGAAGGACATGGCCTGTCCTTACTTGAGAAAACGTATAATATCAAAATGATTTAAAATGATTTCGTCTCCATTCGCAGTAAAATTGTTTTTAATAGATTATATTCTTCGTACCATTTCTAAGGGTTGCAAAAAATCTCATTTTTTAAGTACATAAAAAGTGTACAATGAATCAAGAGACCAGGATCCTTACTCTTGATTGGTGGTAGACTCTCGGGTGTTTTAACACCGGCCAAGGGTTCGAGTATCTATAGGTGGTGAAATCCCACTGCAGTGTGAGTGTGTGGTGGTGTGTGTGTTAAAAAAAATAATAAATAATAAAATAATAAAAAATGAATCAAGAGACCATTTTCCATATGGAGAGAGCATGTTACACGTTAATCGACATTTCTAACTTCGAAATTTAGTTTTGGGTGTGTTTGGTTGCACCAAAGATCATGAAATTTTATTATATTTTACACCAAATTAGATTGATTAATCATGAAATATTATGATATTTGATTATATTAATAAACCAAATGCACCGTTGCATTAATAAATAATAATTTTTTAAAAAAAAATCAAGTACTGTCCCACTACTATAAGCTTAAATGGTGCAAACTCCTTTTAGCCAATGTGTCATATGAATAGGATGTCTGAACCATGATAAATGTTGGTACCATAATGGATCTCCCGGGCAAGAAAATCAGGCGGCCCATAACATGTAGGTATGGCATACATATTGATAGTTCAAGCTTATTTTGAAACTATGGGTCATTTGGTATCATGGATTTTGGATGGTTAGGATTAAAAATCCAATATTTTCAATCCAAATCATGCTTGTCACTCCCAATGTCTTTGGATTCCAAATCCAACTCGCATTAATGAGAATCTTCAAAAGGTCTCCTTTTTTAGATGGCGTGTAAAATGTTGAATTTTCTCGTAACAAGTGACCTTCTTTATCAGAAATTGCGACCTCGCACGTACAAGTTTGTGAATGTGCGGTGGAAAAATGTTGAATTTTCTGGTAACAAGTGACCTTTTTTTATCAGAAATTGCGGATGTTGAATTTTCTCGTAACAAGTGACCTTGTTTTATCGAAAATTGCGACCTCGCAAGTACGTGTTTGTGAATGTGCGATGTAAGTAGTATACATATAGACAAACAGCCCGAGGGCCCGTTTGGCCGGGTGGATTGGAAGGGATTGAATAGTATTAGGGTGGATGGCATGGATTTCAAGGTAATGATGGTGTTGTGAGTGGATTGTTTGAAGATCCTTGGAATTGCCATATCCTGGGGTTGCTATATCGAGTCTGTTGGGTACGCCTAGCCAATTCCGGGATTAAACCTTCTCATCCCTTCCAATCCCTCGAACCAAACACGTCTCAGGCAAATTTAAACGATTAGGGTGGATTGAATGGGATTTAAAGGTCATGATGGTGTTGTCAGTGGATTGTCTTAAGATCCATGGGATTGCTATATCCTGGGATCAGATTACCCAGTCTGTTTGGCATGCCTGGCCAATCTCGGGATTTAACTTTCAATCCCTTCCAATACCATCCAATCCCTTCCAATCCGCCCAGCCAAACGGGCCCCTAGGGACTCGCCAATGGATGTGTACACGTGGAAAAAAAAAAAAAACAGCCAAAACAAGTATGGTGGTATGGTCCACATTCATGTATATAATATAAACACGTGCATATACCATGTATTACCCCTCATGGACATTGGAACCGAGCTCATGTGCACTTTCACACACATCTATTAACCACCTTTATTTGCACTTTTTTAAACCTTTATTTACCACGGTGGTCTGATCTACAGCATTCTGGTGTGGCAAAAATTAATGCATGTTTCATGCAGTGGGTACAACAGCCAGGCTCCATAGGCCTACTGTGATGTGTGTGTTGCCCACCAAACATCAGGTATGCCAATCAATGCTGGCCCTTGGGCCAAAAACCAGCCTGATCCACCACTTAGGTGGGTCACACCACAGAGAACAACCTAGAAAGGGTGACAAACATTAGTTTGTGTCTAAGTGTCATGTATATTCCATCCAACACATTCATTAGGTGCACCTTGCCAAGATGTA
This sequence comes from Magnolia officinalis, assembly GCA_021015155.1. Lineage (NCBI taxonomy): Eukaryota > Viridiplantae > Streptophyta > Magnoliopsida > Magnoliales > Magnoliaceae > Magnolia > Magnolia officinalis. The sequence goes on along the minus strand of JAJHSJ010000001.1, from coordinate 16,924,646 downwards.
CAGAAACGCCAAAAAACGCATCTTCATCCAAAACTCTGGCAAGCCACACTGAGTAAACTTAGGGGGTGTGGATATTAGAATTCCTTTTAGGTTTCATAGATAATGACCAACTAGGTAATTTTCACGCCCACAGTATAAATTAGGATTTTAAATTGGGGTGCTTTTCTTAGATGACAATGACACATCTTTAAATTAATAAACAATAGTCACCATATTTCTAATGTTAGAAGTTATAAAAAAAAAAAAAATGAAACTAATAATATATGAAATACGCCCATTTAAGTTTTAAGTGAGATCATACATTGTTCCCTAGCATGTCTCACCTATATTTTGAATTGGATTTTATTTATTTTTTGTTTTTACTGATCTCGATTGAAACGTTCACATAATGGATGGAGTTGATGTTACATGCAAGACAAGGTGGGCCCCACATAGCTCATTGTATTACCCACCACTTAAAACAGATGTTTACACCAAAAGAAGATGGAATAAAATATCTAAATCTGAAAATGATATCATATCATTCAATACATGAATGTATATGTGCACGATGGATATGGTTTCAATTTATATATTTTCCTCTATTTATTTCTTCTTCCAGTATTTAATATCCAGAGTTTCTTTCTTTTTAAAAATATGCATTTATTTATTTATTTTCAAGAATGGTGGGATCACACCAACTGTAGCTTTATTGATTTGGAAAATATGAATACATTGTAACATGATTTTTGGAAAAAGAAAAGTACACTCCAGTATGGTAAATGAAGGTACAATGCTGGCCTCTCGACCACAACCCCTCCAGGCACAAAACATAAATGTTAAAAAAGCCATGAATTCCGCCTATAAGAAGAACCGCAGGAAGCTCAAATACCACAGCTACTGCGAATTAACGAAGATGCAGCAACGAGAACCGTTGGGAGCTCCGGCCGCAGACACAGGCTCGAGCAAAAATGGCAGTTCCTCTGAAGACAGTGAAGAGAGTGGTGGCGATGGCAACTCGGGGAGGAGAGTGGCCGAGCAGCTTCAAATTCTCCAATCTCTTATTCCAAACATAACACAGGCTGGAACTCCATCACTAGCATTTTCGAAATTAATTTATGTCTTTGAGCAGAGAAGAAGATTGACCGTTGGGGGGAGTTGTTAGTCATCTGGCCCTCCACCTCACATGGGACCCACAGTTCAAGATCAGAACCATTCATCCGTCGATCATTTGCATGACTATTCTCCCAATGAATGGTTCTGATCACCAAGGGCACTCTCCTCCCAATGAAAATCAATCCTCTTTAGAAAGGTTTTCGTTTAAAATGCAATTTTGTAAATTTAGAACAATTTTCTTTCTTTTTCCTTTTTCTTTTAGATTCTCATTTTGGTTTACTTTCCCAACAATACCATATAGCCTTTTGTTTGAATTGAAGAGTGCAATTCCATAGATTTGTTACAATACATCCCCATGTATAGCTCTAAGGTACATAGAGGCGAGTCTTTCAATCCAAGGTCATGTTTGGAGGACCAAAGCGTTGACACAGCTGATGCTGGCTGCCTCAAAAATCTTCGATATTGAAAGATCCTGGACTTTTGATCAATGGCCAACGAAACAATAGTCAAGGGTCAGGTCCTTGTTCAAAAGAGAAAAGTTAAAATGATCATAGGATTGAAATATTATTTTTATTTCTTCAAAAGTCACCTATAATCTTATTGATAGAAGAAAAAAAAATATTTCACAACTAGTTATAGCGGGCGCTAAACCCAAAATAAAAAATACCCAAATCACAAAGAAGAGGAGCAAGCCCCATAGAAAGAATAGAAAGAAAGAAAGAAAGAAAGAGAAACTCAGCTGCCTTTGATGCAACTTATCTCACACACCACTACTCCTATTAGCTGATTCTCTGAAAACATGGTTAAAATATTAATTTTCGGGTATCATTCGTGATGATCATATAAACAATTACGCTCATTAAAACATGAACCTAGATCCAACAGCTATGATTCCAATACATCCATTGTATTTCCTGTTGTACAAATCATGGCATTTCAATTCATTTCTATTTTTTCACTACTGGAAAATTCTCTATATAACCATGGCCAATATCAGACTGATGAGAGAACAATACTTGAAGAGACCCGAGATTATCTACAGAGAATTCACCTAGATACAGATCAGATCGAAGGGGAATTATTACAGCAGTCCCAAGGTTCAAGCTCTCTTGGAAGTCAAAGAGACCATATATTGGGAGTAAGCTTTCTTTTATTTTTCTCCCTTAATTTTCTTATTTCGAACGTTATGTAAAATTCATAGGCATGCAAGTGTTTGCAGCTCACTGTTGCTTATCACGTGTAGGAGTGCACACATGCATGCAATAGTTTCACTTTGCACACGTGTACACTTGTTCCAAATGAGTCCACACGTGCATGCGTGTAGGTTGGAGCAAGATGGGGTCATTGTATACATGTGAGTGGTCCTTATGTGCATGCAAGTGTTGGTTGGAATGTGTCGGGGTTTAACAGGGTGGGGCACGTGTGGCAGGTGGAAACGGAGAAGCTGATGGAGGGAAGATTCGTTATAAAGATTAGATGGAGGAAAGGGCCCGGGGTAGCGGGCCACGTGCAGCGCGTGATTGATCTCTTGGACGTGAAGATGACTTCCATCGTAGTTAATGATCAAAATGCCGAGGAGATGTTAACCACCGCATTCGTCAAGGTAATTTCTTCACTTCCTCAATGTGTGCGAATGTGGCATTATGGTGTGAGATCCGAGCCGTCTATCTGGTGGAGTCCAAAGCTGGATGTTCTTGCCAGAAGATCAAGCTGATCAACTGGTCAAGTGGGCCAAAATGTTTAGACGTATAGGTTTTGGAGTCATTGGTTGGGCCTGCAGTTCGGTAATCCAGACCATTGGTTGGTTGAATCCCACTGTGGATGGAGAACGTCTCAGAGCTCCATGTGGCCCATATCAGGACGTTTGTCAGTTGAATTTAGGTATTGGTTGCATTTTTCTTCTGGGGCCACGAATTCAAAGGTTAAGATTGGTCTATCGATTTGATTTGACCATGCAAGATCCGCACCTCTCTGATACAAATTGATGCAGCCCGACAGCGCGTCATGAGACGACGTATCCGGGCAACATGTTAGTGGGTGTTACCTTCTCCGTATGGGGCCCACTTTGATTAGTACGTTGTATATCCATGCTGTCCATCCGTTTTTACATCTCATTTTAGGACTTGATCCCAAAACTTAAGCAGACCCAAATTTCAAGTGGACCACACCACTGGAAACCATGATGAATGACCATTAAAAACTTATTATGAGCCATAAAAGTTTTGGATCAAACTGATCTTTGTATTTTCCCTTCATTCAGGTCTGTTTAACCTTATCAACAGTCTGGATGGAAAATAAATATTATAGTGAGCCCTAGTAGTTTTTCATGGCGGCATTCAATAACTACTATTTTCTGTTGCGTGGTTCACTTGATATTTCAATATACTTAATTTTGTAAATATACAGCCTAACATGATCTGAAAAAATAGATTGACGGTGTGCATATATAACACATTCATCAAGGTGGACCCCACAGTCAGAGTAACACCCACTAATGTGTTTACCTGGGTAACACCTTATCGGCTCCCAGTGGACTGGACCTTCAACTTTGGGTATGAGACAAGATTAGAATCTAATCCATAAAATGATTGGCCGTGGCCACCTTGCAATGATCTATTTTGTAACGACCGTTGTGTCTAAGTAGGTTAAAACAGCAAAACAATCTCAACCGTCAAATTTACCTGACATGTTTTCTTCTCGAGGTAGAGTGCACATATGACTTATTGGCCCAAAAATAATAAACGAGTACAATGTTTAAAGATTGATGATAACATCTTTATATGAATCAATAAAAATCTCGATATTATCCGTGGGGAAAATAGATGTGTGGTCTAATGTAAGTAAGAGTACATGATTAGACCTATCAACGAAAAGGTGAGGGAGTCTTTCACTCGTACTTCTACCTCAGCCAGAATCCCATTGTTGCCACATACATAAAATTTACGTTTGCTGTAATTAGATTGGTACTGTTACCATACACTGCATTTAATGCGGTGGTGTCAACTGTAGACCAATCATAAGATAGAAAAATATAAGCAAGGTACATTATATGGTATTCCACGCACCACCAACTTAGTTGGTGTGTTGAGCTCACCAAGTTATGTGAGTCCTGTCAGGAGGCATGTGTCATACCTAAAATATCTATCCGTTTGGGCAAGCTCGTTGTAAGTCTCTGTCCTGGTCAAGGGTTCAAGTAATGGGCGGTGAAATCCTACTATGGCGTGAGTGTGCGTGTGTGTGCATGCGTGTGTAAAATAATAATAATAATAATAATAATAACCTTATTGTAAATCTTGAGCCGAGAATAAAATGAATGTAAAGATGAAGTGGATCACACTCCAAAAATGGGAAGCGGATCGGCTGGTGTACCACACACCAGCCAATCCGCTGTAGGTACGTATAGTGCGAATTGGCTGCTGTAGGTACATATCGTGAGAATCGGAAGGTTGGCTGCTGTAGGTACATATCGTGTGAATCGTGCGAATTGGCTGCTCTAGGTACGTATAGGGGGAATCGTGCGAAGCGGATTGGCTGCTGTACGTATCGTGCAAATATGAGCATGGACACTCCTTGAGCTCCAAGTTGTACGAACAGTTCAAAGGAGATCAAAGTAACATGGCCCCGTAGTGATGTATTTATTATATTTACACCATTTATCTATTTTTAGAGATCCTTTTAGAGCATTATAGAAAACATGAATGATATTGTAGGGCCCACCATAACATTTATTTTCCATCCAATCTGTTCATAAGGTCACAAAGACCTGCATTAAGAGGAAAAACAAATTTTATATTGATCTAAAACTTCCGTAACCCCAAAAAGTGTTTCAATGGTAGAAGTTTAATCTCCACTGCTTTTTGCAGTGTGGTCCACTTGATAGTTAGATTTGTTTTATTTTTCATGTCAAGCCTCAAGACGAGCTCGCAAAATGGATGGAAGGTTTGAATATAGCAAATACCTCATGATCAGACCCACAAAACTTATGGACTTCAATACCGCAGCTATATAGCCGGTGTGAGTTACACCAGCCAATTCGCTTCCCACGAGTAAAATAACAATAGATGGTCACATGTTGTTCACCTGATAGTTGGGTGGCCTGAGTTATTGGCGTTTGCTACAGCTCCTAAAGAACTGTCATAAGACACATCGAAATTATGGTTGTGGATCAGGGATCATATTCGGCAATCCAACCGTTGATTCAACGAGAAAAAAACTTGATGATGGTGCTTTAAAAATCTTCAAATTTGAAATATCTTATAAACATCAATCAATGCTACGTGGAATAATGGTCAAGGAAACAATCCATATTCAAAAGAAAAGAGTGAGTCATTACATGGTCCAAATGGAGATTTTTTTTTCTCGGTATCCTCTATCGAGGATAAGGTCCATTGTATAGATGGTTTAGATCATTAAAACATGAACCAACGGCCATCAGAAACATTGTTCATTTCTTACGCATGTCTGGTTGTCATGGATATCCACGTATACAAATGCATGTGAGCGGTGTACGTGCGGCCAGCAAGATCACTGGTCCCAGAGTAATTATAATGACAAGGACAGGGCCCAAATGACATTCACTGTGGGGTATCCAGACACGGGACGCGGATCAGCTACGACTGGATCAGGGATCAGTATCTACTTAAGTTACGTCACCAGGTTCTGTAGGCTCCACCATGATATATGTGTTGTATCCACACCGTCCATCCATTTAGAGAAATTTTATATCATGATCCAAAGAATGAGGCAGATACATATCTCAAGTGGACCCCACCACTGAAAACAGTGGGACGGTGATGTTCACCATTGAAACCTTTGTAGGGCCCACCATGATGTTTATTTGAGATCCAACCTTTGTCTATAAGTTGAATAAGACATGGGCGACGGGAAAAACACAAATATCAGCTTGATAGAAAACATCCGTGCCTCAAAAAAGTTTTTAATGGTAGGTGTTCAATCCCCTATTGTTTTCTGTGGTGGGTCCACTTGGGATTTGGAATTGTCTCATCCTTTGTATCATGCCATAAAATGGTCTCTCCAAATGGATGGACGGTGTGGATACCACACAGATCATGGTGGGTCCCACATAACCTGATGACGTCACTTTAGCAATAGATTCCTCGGTAGCCAATCCGCGTCTCCAAGTACGGACACGGATTTCCTGCGTTCCGCGCTGGCAACTTAGGTAGGTACCATGCACATTAAATAAAGTTTGTGAGAATTCCACCCCGTTCATCCTTTTTGAGAGATCATTCTAAGGAAATACGAACGAAAATGAGATGAATCCAAGGGTCAAATGGACCACACAAGAGGGTAGGGAAAGAAAATCCTACTATTGAAACCTTGATGTGCTGCACCTTGACATTCAACCGTTTATAAGGTTATTGGATGAACTGAAAACAAGTAAATTAAATTTATTCCCATACGAATGTTTCAACCGTGGTTACTCATTTCCCACTGTTTTCTCTTTCCTATCGTATGGCCACTTGAGTCGTGTATGCAGATAATTTTTTCTCCCATGTCCTAAAATGATCTCTTAAAATGGATGAACATAGTGGATTTATCACAAACATCACAGTGGGCTCCACCTAAGTTCCTAGTGCAGGAACTTTCTGGAAAAGGATTTCACAGGATCGAAATGCGTGTCCATCCAAACAGGATGTCCAAAGGCGCCTTCGCAGGAAGTTTCTAACATTAGGAAGCTAGTTGGGGCCATTATGATGTTTATAATCAATCCACCATGTTCATCCATTTTTCTTACTTGTTTTAGGATATGAGGCCAAAAATGAGGCAAATCTGAAGCTCAAATTCACCACACGAGAGTAAACATTGGATATTCAAAGACCACCATTAAAACATTTATATGGCCACGAAAGTTTATTATCAGGCTAATTTTTGTTTTTTTTTTTTTTTTTTCTGTTTTTCCGTTCATCCTAGTAGAAATGACCTTATAAATGGCTTGGATGGCATATAAACATCAAGGTGGACCTACGAAGGTTTCATCAGTATTAATTTCTTTTCCACTTTTCTCTCTTGTCAGAGTTTTGGATCTGCCTCATTTTTTATCTTTGTATCTAAAATGAGCATGCAAAACAGGTAAATGAGGCAGATTGATCACAAACATCACTATGGGCCCCACCTAGCTTACCCGCACAAGAACTTCCTGCGAAAGCCTTCCCCAGGAAATCTGGGTCCATCCAAACACCACCTAATGGTATCTGTCCCATTAACCATACAAAGGGGAAGGTGAAAAGGGACAGCGGACACGGACGCAGTTTGGCTAGTGACGCTGCCACCGGCCAGGTGGCTAGTGGTCAGTGCTATGTGGACTCCACCATGATGTATTTGTTTTATCCACGCCGTCCATCCATTTTGAAAGATAATTTTAGGGCTTGATCCCAAAACTAAGGTAGATCCAAATCTGATGTAGAGAGGGTTGCAGATAGTTTCATGGCCAAGATGGATCAGAAAAGGCCCGGTCGACGACAGAAGTGATCCAAACCATGGGATCTTAAATCGGGTGTATCTCGCAATCCGAAATGAGTTATTGGACGTAAAATATATGATTTTTGAGGTAGAACGAACTACTTTAGTCACCCAACCCGCTACGTCGGGTTGCCGAAGCCAGATTTATGAAATACCACCAGATCAACAATCGTTTCTCTATTTTAATTCCGTTTTTACTATAAATAGTAAGTTTTAGTTTGATTATAACTCTTCATCCATTGGGCTTTAGGAATTGCACCTAGCGCGAGAAGTGCTTAAAATAATTAGGGGAACTGCTTGGTGAAGCCAAATAGGACGCTTACAATTTTTGGCCGAAAACTTTGCGCACCAGTAGACATCACGACCGTCTATAAATAGTAAGTTTACTATTTATAGTAAGTTACTAATTTCAGGAGTTTTAGTCGTAGTTTGATTTTGATTTCTCTCTCATTGCTTCGTATCCCTATTTAAAGGGTTGTGAACCCATTTTTTTCATTCATCAATCAATTTACAAATTTATTAGAATTTATTTCTATTTTCTCGCTTTCTTTCCTCGTGGATTCGAGAAGTCTATGTGAGGAGTCCAGAGAAGCTCTGTGGATTCAGAGTAGTTATCCTTGAGGATGACGGTGATCGACCTCATCACGTTCATCCATGCGTCAATTGGTATCAGAGTGAGGATTTTCCTCGGGTCGATGGCAAACAACGAAGGTATGAACCAAAATATTGTGGACGGTGATCCAAGGATTCACTATCTTTCGGAAAGAATGGAAGCTTTCCACCGAGAGAGTTAGTTGACCATGCAAGGGCTGCAGGCAACCATCGACCGTCTTGCAGATGCGCTACTTCTTCCCTGAGCCCTAAGTGATACTCCACCGCCTGTGGTTTCTCCACCGCCCTTAGTTGTTGTACGACACAATTCGAATTTTCGTATAGCACTACCGGTGGTAAATCGTAGGGCTACACCAGATTATTCAAGTTCTAGCGAAGAGGACCTTAATGAAGGCTTTGCCCGACGACCAATCCATGAAGGCGATCATCTAAATCGTACTGAAAGAGACTATTGAAATAAGGCCGAACTTCCTAATTTTAATGGTTTCTTACGCATATAAGATTTTCTCGATTGGCTAGCCGAAGTAGAGAGATATTTTAATTACATGGATGTGTTAGATCATAAAAACGTGAAATTGGTAGCATTTAAATTAAAATCTGGTGCTTTTGTATGGTAGGAGCAATTACAACTCTCATGTGCCCAACAGAACAAAATGTCCATCTCATCATAGTCATGAATGATACATCTTCTTCGATCATGATTCTTCCCCAGTGATTACGAGCAGATATTATTCCAACAATACCAGAATTATTGACGGGGGAATCAAACCGTCACAGATTACACTGAAGAATTCCAGCGGTTAGCAACACGAAACGATATGTCATAATCTGAATCACAGAAGGTAGCACGGTTTATAGGTGAGTTACGATCGGCATTTCAGGATCGAGTTCAGATGCACCCAGTCGGGACCGTGGATAAAGCGGTTCAATTAGCAAGTATGGCAGAAACACAACTTGCAAGAGTCTCTAATCAGTTTTATCCTTCAACTCGACCTCCCATGACGGGTCCTACGCAAGATCCAGTGTTGGCACGAGGAAAAGAACTAGTAGAAGAACATCTTCAACCTCCTACAACCGCAAACTATGATAAGGGAAGCGGCTCATCTAGGCATCAACGCGTAGCACCCACAACAGCGGGTCTGAGTAAGATTCTAAATCCTTACGTTCGGCCAATGTCCAACAATTATTACCGTTGTGGCCAACCGGACTACTTATCAAACACATGTCCTCAACATCCCGCGACACACTTAACCATAAGCGAATAGGGCACTGAAGGTTAGGTCACAGAAGAAGACTCTGGCTTTGATGAACATAAACAAGCCACCGAGGAAGAAGTAGATGGTGATGAATGACAAGCCAGGATCGTTTAGAATCTCTAGTTGTAAGGCGATTGTTGTATACCCCACGGAAAGAATTATATCCACAGTGACACAATATATTCCGTACATGGTACACCATTAACGACAAAATTTGTGATGTAATCATAGACTGGCAGTAGCAAAAACATCGTCTCAAGAGTGATGGTGGACAAGTTGCAGCTACCAACAACAAAACATCCTTCCTCGTACTCAATTGGTTAGATAAAAAAGGTAAATGAAACTAAGGTAACTGAACAATGCACTGTCTCGTTTTCAATTAGCAAATACTATAAATATCAAATACTTTGTGACATGGTCAACATGGAAGCATGCCATATGTTATTCGGACCATGACGTGACCCACCGAGGATAAGACATTATTTACATCTTCGTTAAGGATAGTCGAAAAATAATCTTTGCCCCTATGACACTAAAGAACCACCCTGAAGACTCTAAAGTGGAAGGGAGTTCCCTCCTGACCATTTGGGATTTTATGGAGGAATCCAAGGAAACAGGCGAGGTATACGCCGTAGTGGTGAAAGGTGATAAATCGGAGCCCTCAAACATTCCTCCAAGTCTAAGACTATTTCTAAACGAATTCAAAGAAGTCTGGCCTGAAAATTTACTTGATAGATTGCTCCCCATGAGGGACATTTAACATCACATAGACCCCGTCACTGTGACCAACCTGCCTAACAGCCCTTATTATCGGATGAGTCCGAAGGAGTGTGAGATACTTCAGGGGCAAGTGGAATAATTGATCCGTAAGAGTCTTTTGAGAGAGAGCATGAGCCCATATGCCGTACCAACATTATTAACACAAAAAAAAAGTATGGGAGCTAGTACGTGTGTGTCGATAGCCGAGCAATCAACAAAATTACCGTCAAATATCGGTTCTCAATACCGCGGTTGGACGACATGCTCGATATGCTAAAAGGGTCCAAGGTGTTCTCTAAGCTAGATCTGATAAGCGGGTACCATCAGATCCGTATCCAACTCGGTGATTAGTGGAAGATAACATTTAAGGCCAAGGAGGGGCTGTATGAATGACTAGTCATGCCCTTCGATCTATCAAATGCACCAAGTACTTTTATTCGTTTAATGAATCAAGTGTTAAAACTGTTCACTGGCCGATTTGTGGTAGTATATTTTGATGACATCTTAATATATATCCAGGATGAGACAGAGCACAGGGGACATCTCAGGCAGGTGTTGCAGGCCTTACAAGTTAACAAGTTGTACCTCAACTTGAAAAAGTGTAGTTTTTTAATGGACACCCTGTTGTTCTTAGGATTTGTGGTAACATCCATGGGCATCCGTGTGGACGATGAAAATATGCGAGCCATTAGGGAATGGCCGATCCCGACAAGCATTCATGAAGTGAGAAGTTTACACTGGTTGGCGACCTTCTGTCGTTGATTCATGCGATAGTTGCACCAATTACAGATTGCATGAAAAGGGGGCCGTTTCAACAGACCGATGAGGCTGACAAGAGCTTTCATGATATCAAACATCAGTTGTCCACAACACCGGTCTTTGGTCTTCCTAATTTCGACAAGTTGTTTGAGGTTGAGTGTGACGCTTCATATGTCGGAATTAGATGAGTATTATCACAGGAAAGCAGGCCAGTAGCCTTCTACAGTGAGAAGCTTAGCAAAGCCTGAAAGTAGTGGTTGACGTATGAGCTTGAATTGTACACAGTTGTTCAGGCGCTACGATATTGTCGGCATTATCTGATTCAAAGAGAGTTTGTTCTGTACACTGACCATCAAGCATTAAAGTTTATTAATAGTCAGACTAATGTGAATCGTGTGCATGGTAGATGGGTTGTATTTTTGTAGGAATTCACGTTCGTTCTGAAGCACAAGTCAAGACAGCAGAACAAGGTGGTTGTTGCACTTAGCCATCGTGCATCACTACTTGTTACAATAAGCAATGAGGTGGTCGGCTTCAACTGTCTCAAGGAGCTATATGCCGAAGACGATAACTTCAAGGATTCTTAGATGAAATGCCAAGGTCATCCCAATGACCTACATATACAGGATAATTTTCTCTTTAAAAGAAATCGATTGTGCATCCCCAAAAGTTCTCTGAGGGAGCAGATTATTCAGGAGATACATGGAGGTAGCCTTGGTGGATACCTTGGGTGAGACAAGACGCGAACTCTTGTAGAAGAGTGGTATTACTAGCTGCAATTGGTACGTAATGTGGGAAAAGCAGTATAACGTTATCATGTTTGTCAGACCTCCAAGGGGCAATCTTAGAATACGGGCCTCTACACACCGTTACCTATGCCTGACCGTCCTTGGGAGGATTTATCTATGCACTTCATGCTTGGTATCCCATGAATACAATGCGACATGGATTCGGTATTCGTGATGGTAATCGTTTATCCAAAATAGTGCACTTTATCCCATGCAAGAAGACTCTCGATGCAATACACATAACGAATCTATTCTTCAGAGAGGTTGTGCAACTACATGGGGTTCCCAAGACTATTACTTCTGACCATGACACGAAGTTCATTAACCACTTTTGGTGGACTTTGTGGACTCGATTCGATACACGACTTTATTTCAGCAGCGCCTACCACCACAGACTGATGGGCAGACCGAGGTTGTGAATCGCACGTTGGGAAACCTCCTTCGATGTATTTCAAGAGAAAAACTGAAGCAGTGGGATTTGGTCTTCTCTCAATTGGAGTTTGCATTTAACAAAATGGTAAACCGCTCGACAGAAAAATCCTCGTTCCAGATTATTTATGGACGAATGCCTTGCCATACACTTGACTTGGTCTCTCTGGCTAAACTCACAGGCATGAGCATTGCAGCAGAGCATATGGCAGACAAGATCATGGGCATTCATGCGGAGGTGCAAACCAAACTACATGCCTTAACGAGAAGTAGAATGAGCAAGCAGATAAGCTTTGACAACAAAAAGTGTTCGAGATGGGCGACCACGTTATGGTCCATCTGTGCAAAGAAAGATTTCTAATCGGGATGTACAACGAGTTGAAGAAGAAGAAGATTGGACTAGTACCAATCATCCAAAAGACGTTGTTGATCTTCCAGATGACATGGCGATCTCACGGACTTTCGATGTCGCGAGCCTGACCAAGTATCATGAACCAGAGAAGGACGAATTCTTTGAAGTGGAGGGGACTGATGTAGAGAGGGTTGCAGACAATTTCATGGCCAAGATGGATCAGAAAAGGCCCGGTTGATGACAAAAGTGATTCGGACCGTCGGACCTTAAATTGGGCATATCTCGCAATCCAAAATAAGTTATCGGAAATAAAATACATGATTTTGGGGTAGAACAAGCTACTTTATCCACCTAACTCTCTTCGTCGGGTTGCCCTAGCCGGATTTGCAAAATACCACCAAATCGATAGTCGTTTTCCTATTTTAATTCCTTTTTTACAATAAATAGTAAAAAAAAAAAAATTATCATTATAACTCTTCATCCGTTGGGCTTTAGGAGTTGCGCCCAACGTGAGAAATGCTTAGAATAATTAGGAGAACAACTTGGTGAAGCCAAATAGGACGCTTACTATTTTTGGCCGAAAACCTTGCGCACTAGTAGACATCACGACCATTTATAAATAGTAAGTTTACTATTTATAGGAAGTTGTGAATTCTAGGAGTTTTAGTCGTAGTTTGATTCTAATTTCTCTATCATTGCTTCATATCCCTATTTAAAGGGTTGTGAACTCATTTTTTTCATTCATCAATTAATTTACGATTTTATTAGAATTTATTTCTATTTTCTTGCTTTCTTTCCTCATGGATTCGAGAAGTCTCTGTGAGGAGTCCAGAGAAGCTCCGTGGATTCGAAGTAGTTATCCTTGAGGAAGACGGTGATCGACCTCATCATGTTAATTCCTGCGCCAAAATCTAAGGTGGACCACACCATGGGAAAACAGTTGTGATTGAATGCCCACCATTTAAAACCTCCTAGGGCCCACTGTAATGGTTATTTCACATCTAACCTGTTGGTTAGGTCATATAGACTTGGATGATTGGAAAAAATATATATCAGCTTGATCCAAAAATTTTGTGGCCCCTAAGAAGTTTTTAATGATGGGCGTTCAAGCAACATTGTGTGGTCCACTTGAGATTTGGATCAACCTCATTTTTGGGCTCATACCATAGAATGATCCGGAGAATGGGTGGACAGCATGGATGAAACACACACATCATGGTGGGGCACACGGAACACCTACCACTAACCATTGGCTAGTCGCCTCCATCTAATGCTTGGGTTCCGAGTAGAATGCGTGATTTTGGTAGAGCCCGTCCTCAACCAAACTAGGCCTCAATCAGACGAAAAGGTCTAAGTCCAGGTGGTTGGACAACACAGGTTACGGTCCAACCAGCAAATAACTTCCAAATCTTTTGTGTATGTGACAAATCCAACCCGTTCAATAGGTTGTACCCATTACGAGGATCACCTTGCACAAAATTCATAGACATCCACTCTTCGAGTAGACCACACTTGTATTTTTTTTTTTTTTTCTATTTATCACTGGCTAGACATTGTTTTTCTATGGTATGGCCCACCTAATGAGTAGATGAAGCTGATTTTTCAATAGTAATTGATCATAGTGGCGCCACCCTATTGGAAGGGTTGGATGTCACATGCTGTCTGTTGGGTGGACTATAACTTGTTGCCCAACCTGTTCGGCTTGACACCTCCAAAGAGTCTGTAACCTTCCAAAAAGATTTCTTGCTATTTTTTAAAAAGAAAAACCGTTGATTATAATCTATCAACTGATTGATCATTACTGAGGCTGATTGGAATTTATTTATTCTAAATGGGGTTTGAAGGTGAAGAAAGAGATGCAGATGACTGAGGAAGGGCTCCAAGATCTGATCATCAAGGAGGCTCAACGGTCTGGTTTGTCACCTTAGCATCCTAAATGTGGGGCCCACTTAGATGATGTATGGATAGATAGATGGATGACAATGACAGTGGGGACCATGGAAAAGATGAGATGCACGCGATGTCCATATCATGATGTAATCTTAATTAGTTTATGCATCATTTCTATTCATTAATGTAAGGGATCGAACTACTTGTTCGAAATACTGGGTCTTTATTTTCTTGATGTTTAGGCGAGTGTACTTGAGTTGCAGCACACGTTAGGATCGGGCCCTTAATTAGGTGACCACATGTATTGCAAATGCTACTGTGATTCCTGATGAGTGAAACGGCTCAATTTTGGTTTTGTGCCTGATCAATGTGGGCCTACCTAATGAGTGGCATGGATCTTGCACATGTGCATTGTGATGACACGTTTTTCAAACTGCCACTTCAATCTCTCTCCTTAGGCCATACCATTTTGCTTGGTTATAAACATATAAATCATAGTTCTGCTATGTAAGAAGAGAAGAATAAAATATAAGACTCTTATGTATGCCAAGTTAAAATATATAAAAAATTATAAATGCATATCACAACCACAGCTCACACTTACACTTAAAATACAGTATTTACAACTATAATATATACTTATAATTATAACTAATTATAACTATTCACAACTACTATATCTCACAACTACAGCTACTGCACTTATAACTACAATACATATTTTCACAAGCTAAGGTTGATATTTGAAATAAATGTCATAAAAGCTACATGTAGACTAATCTAATACGATATATATAGTCGGTTAAAATGAGAGTAGAAAAGAACCCATGTGGTTATCTTTCCATAATTTACTTCAACCGCTATTATACGCTAAGTTGATGTTGTTTCTACCATATTCCTCAACATTGACTGGGTCTTTTAATTATGCCAAGTGCTTCTTGGTAATGTGTGAATGATGTGTGGTTATTTTTTAAATATATTGTAGGACTTCTTCTCGAATGTAGTGATAATGAATTTCAACATGTTTAGTCAAAGTATGGAAGACATGATTTTTTGGCTGGCTTACTTTGAGGGAAGTTAATTAACATGCGACCACAAGTGACGTGTCAGTGCCCGGAGACTGAACTTAATGGCCTAAAGCAGGGTAAGGTGACGATGAGGGTTGCTCAATACTGTGTGAAGGTGAAGAACCTTTGTGATCAGCTGGAGGCTTTGTTTTTGGTATGAAATCATATGACGCTGGTAATCTTAGTCAGATCATGAAGGGTATAAAGTCAGAATATGATGGGATAAGGCAGTTTTTACTACTACATCATAATAACCCTTCCTGATTTTCTTAATGCAAAGGTACATGAGAAGACATATACGTATTGGAGGATGAACAGGCTGAGCCTATCTGGACAAAGTGTAGATCCTAATCCTAGGGAGAGACTTTTGTTCACTTCTACATCAAAAATGCATTAAAGGTAGGGCAAAAGCTGCATCAGGGAGCTCTTCGAAGAACAAGAAGTGGAAGCCAGGGGGGTGTGTGTCTTAGGTGTGGACAGATGGGGCACTACGAGAGAGAGTACAAAGCAAAAAATGCTTCTTGTTAAGGAAGATGATGAGGGGAAGATAGGGGAGGCGCGACACGAGCATACTCAGTTTGCAGAAGTGAAGAGAGCCCGCGATGCAGTGTTAGACTTCGATACATATGATTGCGCATTCTTTGCTGAGGTCGGTCTTCAGTTTCTTCATAGGGATAGCAGGGTAGTTGTTCAGTACCTGATGTGGCTGATCAAGGGAGTGTAGATTTCAGCAGCGGTTTGATCCTGGTTGGGCAGGTAGTGGTGTCTTGGTTCGTTGCAGAACAGCCTGGGTTTAGCTCCAGGGGGAGCGACTCATAGTAAATGTCCACAGATTTCAGCAGATGTTGAGAAGAGTTCTGATTCACTCTCAATTTAGCAGTCATAGGATCTGAGGTTGCCGGTTTCTGATGAGGTCAGAGTTGGTCGTAGCAAAAGCATTCAGAAACAGAGATCAGACAGGTCATTTCAGAGAGGTTATCGAGGCATATAGGAGGCCACCATACTTTTCTCAATCCATTTCAGATGGTGTAGGAGAGACTTGTTGGTCGGGGTGTTCGACACTGATTGACTATATAGGGGTTTCTGCGTGTAGGCGAGTAGAGGAATCCAAGAGAGGGATAGAAGCGCTTCGAGATGTCCATTGCCTTGAAGGGGAGGGAAATTGACAGCATGGTCCCTCTAGCGCTGTCATAGCCCACACGTTATTCTAGATGGGGCATTGTAGAGTTTATGGCACGCACGGATCAAGTTGTGCTTGCCTCTATTGCGTGACTCACACGCATGTAGCCGTTGCTAGTCAATTGGCGGTACCGCGTCTATTTCCCTATCAAACCAAACCCAAACGAAGGAGGAAGGGGCTGAGGGGAATCAGAACGTCATTCGATCGTTCATCTTTCTTAGGTAAGATGGTCGTCAAGCCCAGGCCCCGCATCCTGCCCGAAGCGCTATCATAGTTCTAGTATATAGATAGGGATGTGCTGATTCGTGTATCAATGCAACGTCCGGAGATCTATCACATGTCAAGATCCAAAATGGGTCTTCGGGATCCGAGACCTCTGAACTTTTTTGAGGCGGAGAAAGCTCAAAGGAATAGCCTAGCTTCAAAACTACTGAGTGCGCTAGCGCGCAACGGCTTTTCAGCAGCCAGCAAGCAACGGTCGCGCATACACTGAAAAACGTATGAGCAGTCGTTGGTTGCTTGCTTGCTTCAAAGCTTATTATTAAGGTAAAACGCGCTAGTGCGCCTGAAATGATAGTTGTTTTTCAGCTAGGCACCTTCTCTCCCAACAGACAGATCAGCCCATAAATCATCAATCTGGGGCCCACCTGATCTCTGGATATGCCTCAATTTTGGAATCAACCATTTAAATTAAACAGGGAAGTGGATGAACGGAACTGATTCCCAAGATACATCACGATGGACCCCACATGTATATTACATGTACATAGGGTACACTTACACGAAAGGTGCACCAGACGAAGAGTCCAGTCAAACAGAGGGCTAACCAACTACTTCCTCAAAATTTCTAATTTCAAACAGCGAACGCACCATGTCAATTAGGTTTTGATAGTGGGCCCCACCCATCATCCAAACGGATGATCTGGACCGTCCATTGAGTCCGAAGGGTGGGGACGACCCTAGCCAAGACTTCCTTTTGGCCCCATGCACACATACACACGTGAATCACCAGAAAATGCAGGATGAACGGTGAGTTGGTTTGATACAGTGGACCGCACCAAAACCCGATAAAAATCACTCTTTCTCGACTGATTTTTCGCCAGGAATCCAATGAACGAGGTGGATTTCTCCTATACAAACGATCAAAGGCCCACCGAGCATCACAGCGCAAGTGCATAAGGAATTCGCACGTCTGGACGTTATCCGATGTTCCCGGCCATTCGACGATTAAGATCATGATCGGTTCACTGATCTGAACTGTTTAAAACATTCCCAAGGTGGGGCTAACCAGAGCCAAGAAGCCTGAACGACTCAGATACCGGCAACGGATCAATTATCAGCATTAAAAGCAGGCCAAACGCGGTTTATATTTACTGGCTGTGCACTCTGTTGCGAAACAGAGTTGGTCCGACTCTAGCACCCACTCCAGCCACTGTCCTCCCTCCCCTCTATAAAAGAGAGAGAGAGAGAGAGAGAGAGAGAGAGAGAGAGAGAAAAGACGTGAGACGGGCAGCCGTGGAGGCTATCTTACACTCGTGAAGAAGAGAGAGAGAGAGAGAGAGAGAGAGAGAGAGAGAGAGAGAGAGAGAGAGAGATCCTGGGGCGTATGTAGCAACATAAGTTCTTCTTCCTCCTTTTCTTGATTCCTATTTATGATTTTTTAAGAGATTTTAGCCTGATTATGTTTATGAGCGGCTAAACCTCTTAGCTAGGGCTAAGAGGTGAAGCTTGTAGTGAGATGAGAGACTTTCCTTTATGCCTTTTGATTTAATTTTGATTTTTGAACTAATTTTGATCCTAGTTTGATTATAAGGAATGCCTTTAGTTTTTAATGGTTTGTTGTGACTTAAATTACAATAGATCTGCGATAGCTTTGAGCATGTCCTTTTCATTATTTTGATTATGAAATTAGGAAGCCCTGTTGTTCACTATCGTCTCCTGGGCATGGTTGGATGATGGAACCCTTCTTAATGTTCATAACTCTCTCAGATGGATGTGGATTGGTTAGATTTTGTTGTTTGCTTTGTCTCATGGGCATGGCCTTGTGATGGAATCAAATCTAATTCTCATACCTCTTATCCATTGATGACTAGATCAAAGGAAGTTCTGATTTGATTTTTAAAGTTATATCAAGCATAGACCCCTGATCTCTACAAGTGGATCCTTGGCACCCTAGTTTTCTACCATTGAATTTCACAAGTTTAGTTTAATATTTCACCATTACTCTCTTAAAAGCCTCTGATTTAGATTACATCTTCGCCTAATTCTAGTTAAAGTTACTTTCAGATTACGTACAAGGTTCAGTGCCTGTGGATTCGACCTCGGTCTTACCGAGATTATTACTACATTACAACCCTATACTTGGGGTGTGAATAAGATGCGAAACCCGGGCAACCACTCCCCTATGTGCCTATCGCTAGTGCATCCAGGTCTTCGGCGCCCAGCTCCGCTGGAGAGGCCTAGCCTGATCTAAGAAGTGCTAATTCGGTTTGGATAGACTTCATTCGACGAACGCCGCCGCCCCTGGAATCAATAAGAAAACGACGTGCTGACGTTTCAGATCAGTGAATAAACCGAAACGAAAGAAGAGACGTTTCTTGCTCGACGTCCAAAGCGCACTATGCTCCGCTTCAACAAATGAGAGTTTTTGGTGGAACCGATGAACCACGCGAGCTGGTTAGATGCGTGGGACAGAGGACTCGTATTACCTGCTAGCGCTACTATGCAGTGGAAGGGAAGGAGCCTACAGAGTGTTAGTAAGGTGAAATCTTGAATAGTCCTTGATAATGAGACCATTAGTTGTCTTTTACAACACCAAGATACTATTGTCGAACCAAGGCTAAAGAAATATCCAATAAGGGGATGTTTGGCGTATGGAATTAGATGGTATTAAGTGAGATGGAACTTTAAATCCCTTGGTTTGAAAAATCATCCCTGTTTAGTTCATTATAGGTTTCCAACATTGGATCTGTTCATGGAGTAGGGAGGTCTAGGGAGAGCTTTCCCCAATTCAACTAGGATTTGCAAAATCCATGGGATTTCCTCTTAAAAACATGAGCTACCTAAGGGAGGTGGGGGCCACCTTGATATTTGTGAGGAATCCACCCCATCCATCTGTTTTACAAGATCATTTTACGGTAAGCAACAAAAAATGCGATAGATTTAAAACTCAAGTGGGCCACACAAGAGAAAATAGTGCGGATTGAGTGACCATCATTGAAACATTCAAATGGCCACAAAAGTTTTGTATCACGATGAAATCTTCTATGTTGTCAGTTCATCGCGGCAGGAATGAACTTATAAACGGTTGGGATGACATTGTGAGATCTTCGGCAAAGTCAGCGTCACAATATAGAGTGAGCTCGCATTTGCCCTTTGTATATATAAAAGGCCGTAGTTAGTAGTGACTTTGATGTACCATATGATTAACTGACTTTAGGGCATGAGCCAAAAATGAGGTAGATACAAAGCTCAAGTGTACCACACCATAGGAACAATCGGAATTGAATGCCTATCGTTAAAAACTTTTTAAAGCCCTGGGAAGTTTTGGATCAACCTAATATTTGTGTTTTCCCTTTATCCATGTCTGTGTGACCTTATGAACAGTTTAGATGACAAATAAACATCAGTGTGGTCCCACTACAAGAAATAGCTCTCTACAATGTATGTTTTAAGGCTCCTGTTTCCTTTGGTGTGGGCCAGTTGAGCTTTGTATATGCCTCATTTTTTTGTCTTACATCTCAAAATGTTGCAGTAAAACGGGATATGGCACATATATCACAGGGGGCCCACAAATTTAAGTCAGTTCTTTTAGATAGGCTTTCATGGCAGAAATAAACTTGAATTTTCTAACAGAAAGAGTGATAATTATCTGTTTACAGTACATTTACAAAAAATATATATATGAAAAATCAAACGAGCTAGTCACTTCGACTGCTCATACTTTCTTTTCTTTTTTTGCATTATTATTAGTGAGGCTTGATCCACTTACAAAGGCTTGTACATTAAGGTTAACCTCTCAACCCCATGTGTGGATCAGACCGCAATATGTAAAAATGACATCCCGTCCGTCCATGATCATGTGCATGCACCCCCACATGCTCACCTAAGAGCACAAAACTAAGGCCAGTTGAAAACTCAGCAGAGACACACCACAAGGGAACATTGAGATGGTGATACCTACATTTAAAAACCTTCCAGATTTTCTGTGGGGCCCATTGTTTTGTATGAACCATTGAATGCTCTCAAAAGATGCAACCCACCATGAGGAATAGACAATTGATCAAAACCACCTGAATTAAAAAGTTCTAGGAATGATTTTACATAGTGTGGCCCACCATGAGTTTTGGATAGACGTGTTTTAGGAAGAAAAGTTGGAAAAGATAAGATTAAGCTGGGCTTTAAATGGTCTAAGAACGAGAGATTGTATGGGCCATTTAATAATCAGGCCCATGCCAGCCCATTAACGTCAGAAAGAGAATCTTTCTAGTGGACCAATCATACAACCATTTAGTCAATGGATTGTTTAGTGCCACCTTTTCTCTCTCTTTTTAAAAGAACAATCCATGCATTATTTTCAGTATTTCTTTTCTAAGTCAGGACTGATTGGCCCAGTTAGGCCCATTCCAAACTCTGGTACTAAGTGTAACAGCCCTACCACCAAAGCTAGACTATTCGAAGTGATCAGAACCATTCACCTGATGGGCCCCACAAAAGATGGGCTACGCTGAGAGAATTGTGCTGCTATGATGAATGACAGATGACATAAAGCTGAATAGCGCAGGTAGCAGGAAGACACGCAGGCCCCGGTGGGCCTTGGGACATAAGCACAACAGGTTGGTCATCCATACATTTCAGGCCCAGTTAAGAAGCAGGGTGGACGGGTCCAAGTTTTGAGACACCGTTCTACCAAGACCCGGCCAGAGCCCCATCTGGCCCGTTTAGGGGGCGATTGCATTGTAAGTTACTTTAGATAAGCTACTTATTCCATAAGTAGCTTATCTTAGTTTATACTTAATCAACAGATAAGTATATTCCGCAAACAATGTACGTATCATCCAAAATGTAGAAAAGCATATTTGCTTTTAAATAATTATCCAGAAAATCTGTTTGGTACCCCTCACATTCATTGTCCATCATGTTGGGCCAACCGTTGATGTGAATCATTCATTGTGTGGGCCCCACCTTTGATGTGGGCTGTCCATCGTGCAGGGCCAGCTTTGTTATAAGCCATCTATCATTAGGGGAGACTTTTAATGTGCACAATTTATTAGTTAGGGCCCACCTTTGATGTTAGGCATCCATCATGAGGGACCACCATCAATGTTATTGTCAATCATGTGGAGCTCATCTTCAATATCCACTACCCATCATGCGGAGCCCACTTTTGATGTGGACCGTCCATCATGTGGGCCTACCTCTAATGCGGGCCATCCATCATGTGGGACCCTCCTTGGATATGGGCCAGTCATCATTAAGAAAACCTTTTATGTGGATTGTCCATTATGTGAGGCCCACCTTGATGTGGATCATCCATCGTGTGAGGCCGACCATTATTAATTGCCCATCATGTGGAGCTCACTTTTGATGTGAGTTGCCCATCACATGGGTCCCACCGTAAATGTGTGTTGCCCATCATGCAAGGGTTGCCTTTGATGTAGGCCATTCATCATTAGGGGTAGAGCTTTGATGTGGATCGTTCATCATGTGGGGCCACCTCCATATGGGTCATCATCATGTGGAGCCCACTAAATCAACTACCCATTCATTGGATGATTTTTCAATCTTCACGCAGGGATGAACGTGATGAGGATAAATACTCCGAATCCACGGAGCTTCTCTGGACTCCTCACAGAGACTTCTCGAATCCAAGAGGAAAGAAAGCAGAAAATAGAAATAATTTCTAATAAATTCGAAATTGATTAATTGATTATTAAAAATGAGTTCACAACCCTTTAAATAGGGATACCAAGCAATGGAAAAGATATCAGAATCAAACTACAACTACAACTCCTAGAATTCGCGACTTACTATAAATAGTAAACTTACTATTTATAGACGGTCGTGATGTCTACTAGTGCGCAAGGTTTTCGGCCAAAAATAGTAAGTGTCCTATTTGGCTTCACCAAACCGTTCTCCTAATTATTCTAAGCTCTTTTCACGTTGGGCGCAACTCCTAAAGCCCAACGTATGAAGAGTTATGATCAAACTAAAACTTACTATTTATAGTAAAATTGAAATTAAAACAGGGAAACGACCGTCGATCCAGGGGTTTTTCGCAATTCCGGGCGTCACAACCCGGTATAGCGGGGTTGGTTGGCTAAAATAGCTCGTTCTACCCCAAAATCATATATTTTACGTCAGATAACTCATTCCGGATTGCGAGATACGCCCGATCTAAGGTTCGACGGTCCGGATCACTTCTGTCGTTGACCGGGCCTTTTCTGATCCATCTTGGCCATGAAACTGTCCGCAACCCGCTCTACATCAAATCTCATGAACTTAAAAGCCATTCATGGCTACATAGAGTATATTCCTTGAACTTAAAAGAGGTTCATGGCCACATGGAGTATATTCCTTTAAATAATTTGGGCTTGTTTGGGAGCATGGATTTGGAACACCGAGATTAGAAACCCCCTGGATTTGCAAGCCTCCGGGTGTGTTTGGCACCCTGAATCAACTTTAATCCAAAAGTACCTATCCATGATATATTTACATTTACAGGGGTTTGAATTTAATTACTAAATCAACTTTAATATCTCTAATTAGTGAGATATGTAATTTTTGACATAATGGTTGTGATAAGCCTGTTGAAATATATGTTTTGCCCGAAAATGATGAAATTCCAAGTCTTGAATGGGCCACGAGCACAAGATCACATCTAAGTGACTAACCAACGATTTTTAATCGTTGATTTACATGGAGAATGTTTGGACGGTGCTGGACAATGTTTGGACAATGCTAATTTACATGGACAATGTTTGGACGGTGCTAATCATCATTAGTGGGCCATGTGCCTAATAGAATGATAGTGTATAGTGACACACATGTTACACCTGCAACTATTGAAATGATTTTAGGTGTAATCCAAGGTCTCACGGAGGATTTGAAATCCCCAATTACTTTATACCGCCAAACAACAAGGGGATTTGAAACCCCCTCAAATCCCCCTCCAATCCACGGTGCAAAACGACCCTTAAGTTGATGAAAATAAGTTTTTTTTTTAAGCTACTTAATTAAGTTTAATAACCAAACAAATTTTTCTAAGAAAATTAACTTATTAACTTAAATTATTTTTTTTTAAAAAAGCTACTTATTTGGTAGTATCTAAACAGCCTTTAGTGACTGTTTATGGTTTATTGCTTGAATCTTTATTAATTGACAGTTCAAGTATGATTTTTAGCCAACAAGAGAAAGGGTCCATTGCCACCTTTGGAAATCGATCAAAGCTGTCTTTGCATGACGTCCACCCCACATGGGCACTTAAACCCAAGATTTTCAGTGTTGAAACGCAAAGAGTCCACTACCATTCAACCATGCCTTAAAACCCTGATATATCTGACCTATTTATGCAATCCTGATTTATCTAATCTATTTGTGCACCAATGAGAAAAATAAAGACATTATATTTTAGGTGGAATACCTTGGAATACCTTGAAAGTGGTTGCTCAATATCCCAAGGTATTCCAATAAAATATGTTTGGGACCTTTGCCTTCCATTAATCTGGGTCATCTTCCATTAATGTTCCAACCTGTTTATCTGAAAAGTCTCTTTTTGTATGATGGAAAATCAGCAAATAAAAGGACTGAATTGATTATTCCAACTCTTGATAATTTTCCTCTTTTACTGGGAACAGTCAATGTAACCCTTTTCATAACCAAAGGGTTGAAATAATCAATATGAGTTTTTTGGTAGGCATCCCCCGAGAAGAAAAGGTATGGGAAATTGAATAAACCTCAAATCCAACCACTAGAGTCCCAATGTATCTTTGGGGTCATTTGGTTTATGGTAAACAGTTGTAATTAATAGGTGGTAAATGGATGCACATGGCAAAAGGATTGTTTGGTATGGTTAACTGTGGTAGTTGGAAACTTGGAATCAATGTGAAATGACAAGCACCAAAATCATGCAAATTAGAATCCTCTCAAATGGTAGAGAATTGGATGCAAATTTCAGAGATGATTAGATATTTGAAAGTTGGCTCACTTTTATTGCCCACCCAAGGCTCAAGAATTTACTTTAAAAAAAAAAAAAAAAAAAAAAAAAAAAAAACCAAAATGTGTTATTTCAAAGGACTTGTTACAATTATTATATCAAATGTCACGTACATTAATTTGGGATATTAAAACCAATTTACTTAAACACATTCCGATTATAAGCATTATCCAAACACAATTTTTTAAATCCATAGTATTTTATTATAGGCACTTGAACAAATTTCGGGATTTCAATTCACATTGATTCCATTTACCATGTGATTTGGATTCTAATGTATTCTAGTTACCGGCATTCAAATAAGCTCTTATTGCAATGTTAGGATGTGTTTAAGCAAATCTACTATTGAAAAATGCAAAATAAAGATGAACAGAGCTCATTCTTATATGAACTATTCTAACACTACACCATCCATCTTTTGAGGACGTGCCAGCAATCCATTTCTAGGAAGTTTGACGGACACAGTCCAAAATCCTGACTTTAAATCAAATTTAGAATAATAAAATTAAAAAGAATACTATTGAAATGTCTATCTAGAAGGTCGTGTTTATTAGGTAAGAGATGCTTAATAGATTGAAGAACCCTATTTAGAGGTTTATAGCTGATGACCAAACGCAAAACTTCATGTTCTTCTCCTGCAGTATTTTTAACAAAGAGAATGGGTTTTTGTAATGAGATTTTTTGCAAGAAGATCTTTAATCTCCTGATTATTTGCAGTATTTTCTCATCATTGCCCTTCTGATGAATTAGTTATGTACAATGCAATTTATTAGGAATCCAAATGCAACCTCACATACCCTCTAGAGAGTATGTAATTAGAGGTACATGGATAGAAAGTCTTCACATAAGCCAAGCAGATTGTGTATTGTGTAAACTTTATGAGGCGCCCACCATCATGTATGTCTTGTCCACACCATCCATCCATCCATTTTACTAATTCATTTCAGTGCATGGTACCAAAATTAAAGCATACCCAAAGCTCAAGTGGACTACATTAGGAAACAATGTGAATCGAATGCCTACCATTGAAAATTTCTTAGGGACCACAGAAATTTTAAAACAAGATGATATTTGTGTTTTTCCATCATGGATGTCTATATGACTTATAAACAGGTTGGAGACCATAGAAAGGTTTCAACGGCCGACATCATTATCCCCGATATTTCGTGTGGTGTGGTCCACTTGAGATTTGAATATGGTTTAATTTTATGGTTATGACATAAAATGATCTAGAAAAACGGATGGACAGCTTGGATTTATTTTCTCAATTTACTCAAGTGTTCTTTAAAATAAAAACAACCATAACACTATATTTGTGGAAATGAAGGATATTCAAACTCCAAGAGAGGCAAGTACAAATCTCGATTCTCACAAGTGAGGAAGAAAATCTGTAGATTTTTATCTTTACATTTTTGCCCCTGAATTACAAATTTCTTCCGAGAACTTCCTCCTTTCTCGTTCCAAATCTTTCAAAACCCGAACGACTTGGGTCAATACATCAGATGGTTGACTAGAGTCAACACCAACCATCCCAGCCAAGAACTCGAGCTTCGTCTTCACACTCTCATCATACAAGATCTCATCCACGCACCTCTCATCACCGGCCGATTCCTCGGACACCACCTCATCAAGTTTCCGGATACTTGATGTATCCGCATCCGATTTCGAGTCGAAATCTTCTTCTGATACATCATCGACAACGTTCATTTCTTCTTCCATATCAAGGCTCTCAGAAGAGCTACCACCCAGAAGCTCGGAACCAAGTGTGCATGCACCTGAAACCTTGAAAATATCGGATTTCCCAAAATGGGTGTTGGGTTTCGGATAGAAAGACGTAACGGAACGGGTAGAAGGATCGAAAACGTTGCAGGGATGATTAGCTATCGTACTCTTCATTGCATCCATTTTCACAAACACCTGAAGAAAATGCAAGTGATGGGTTATGTAGAAATGAAAATGAGGTACTAAATAGAGAAAAAACAGATGGTGCATGTTTATGAAGTATCAAATTCTGCCAGAGTATTAAAAGCTGCAGTTATATAAGGAAAATTCACAGCTAAGACCCCCCTTTTTTTAAGTTACCGTAGAAAGGGACTATGGGCTCGTGCTGTATGGGTCCCACATAGGCCCACCTAAGATCAGTAACGGCTGATGGGTAGGAACCGTCAAATGTTGATTGCGCGCATGATCCCAACTATCTAAAGTGGGCCCATCCCATATGGCATGCTCTAGCGTGATTGGTCAGCAACCGATCAATCGATCAGGCAATGATGTCTTCGTGATCTGAGGTATTGAAATGGAATGGGAACCTGAAAACTATCAACAGCCCACATTCAAAGTGGGAAATCACATCAATGTGAAGGATCAGATCGTCAAATCTGTGTGGTTTTTGTTGTGTGTGACAACAGCGAAAGGGTCTAACAGATGGACCGTCCAGATTCACTGATCATCAAGCCAAGCATACAGTGCCATTTGGCCGGTTTGGCTAGTGACGCTGCCACCAGCCAGGTGGCTAGTGGTCGGTGCTACGTGGACCCACCATAATGTATTTGTTTTATCCACGCCGTCCATCCATTTTGAAAGATAATTTTAGAGCTTGACCACAAAAATATCTAAATCTCAGGTGGACCACACCATGCGAAAACAGTAGTGACTGAATGTCCACCATTAAAAACCTCCTAGGGCCCACTGTAATGGTTATTTGAAATCTAACCTGTCGATTAGGTCAAAAAGACTTGGATGAAGGGAATATATATATATATATATATATATCAGCTTGATCCAAAACTTTCGTGGCCCCCAGGAAGTTTTTAATGGTGGGCGTTCAATCAACACTGTGAGGTCCACTTGAGATTTTGATCAACCTCATATTCGGGCTCATACCATAAAATGATCAGGAAGAATGGGCGGACGGCATGAATGAATCACATACATCATGGTGGGGCCCACAGAGCACCGACCACTAGCCAATGGCTAGTGGCAGGGTCAGTAGCCAATCCGTTTCCAGCAGGACCTGCCTCAGCAGAGCTACCCGGAAGATTTTTTTAAAGAACACAACTACAAGAGCACGTGTGGTGATCTGTCACTGGAGGGGCCCACGTGGCCAAATTTTCCGATAATCGTACCGTTCATTTTGTTGATAGTGGAATGAATGAACTATAGCCGAAAATATACACAAATTGATTATCCTGATCATCAAATCGTTAGCATTCAAATGGACGGTTGAGATAGAACTGATCAATGATGCACGTGAAATTATAAAAGTTCGTGGACAGACCATCGCCGCGTTTGGACAAGCGTGCATCGACGATGTTGCTCGATCATGCAAATGTTCGGACACATGGGCCCGAGCTTTCACATAGTAAACTCAACAGTCGCAGACTTCTGCCATGGCCTATTCATGATGGGACTCCAACGGTTCAGATCATATATGCACATGGCCCAGCTTCGAGCACTACAAGCTAGGCCTCTAATGATCATGTAAAAGTTGCTTTTTGGACGGTCCGATGATTGAATCCACATATGCTCCGAGCGCTAACCTTGAGAGATCACGGTAAGATGATTCTGACCGTTGACATGTATAACCCAATGTGGACCATTGACAAGAAAATTTTCAATGGCTCACTTTCAACTGATCAAATCGAATGGACAGGATCATCCTTTCATCATGATTACTGGACAATACAACATCCAGACCCTCAGGATGGACAGTTTTGAACAGATGCCATCTCTGATTGAAGGCCCACAATTCAAGGGAAAAAAAAAAAAAAAAACAACACTAAGAATTCAAAATCCCATACAAGAAAAGTTCGAAAGAGTACCTCAAATGGCTTCAACAGGAACTTCTCCGAGAGAGAGAGAGAGAGAGAGAGAGAGAGATGGTATTAAGAGCATGCAATGAATGCTGATGGTGTCGTGGGAGATTTTGCAACGCCCGCACGCGTCATTCCCGTCGTTCCAGCGATCGTGTGAGATGGCAGTTGTCACCGTTGATTTTAGTGGGCCGATCTCAAAACTTAGCAAATCGCATTGATTGAGCTCTTGTCTTCTTCCTCTTTTTAAACGGAAATTACTTAAATGCTATTGCCTGGCATGACGATTCACGCGCATGCACGACCACGCACGTGGCCTGCTCTTCCCTTAATCCATCCAAGATGTGGCACCAACTTTAGATGGTTCATAAATAATAAATAAATGATCACATACGTGATGCAACCTACCACTTTATATATATATATATATATATATATAGATCTCGTTTTATTTTCTGCTTATGGATCATTTTAAGTGGATCATCCTATCCGTGGAAATGGTGGACTATAACATGAGATTGTCTGGAACGAAAAATTGGCGCAACCCACTCTTCGGGTGGGCCACACAAATTCACCGTCGGCAGTAACTTGATTTCGACGGTGTAGCCATTATGATGAATAGACCAGCCTAGTTTTTGTCCCAGGTGATCTTTATAATGTGTCCCACCTTTTCCACGGATTGGATTTGACATAAAAGTGATACGCCGCCCGGAATGGTAAGTTACATACATTTATGGTAAGTTAACATGCGCACGTACAATTTCAAATAAATCGTCGAGTTTCTGATGTAGCTAGCTCACCCAACATGTTGCAGTGATAAACAAGATCCGGCCGTTTAGCAGGTGGGCCAATTTTCTTCACTGGTAGCAACAAAGTCATGTGTTGAAAAGCTTTGAAGATCGAACGGTTAGATTTTGTATTAAGATGACTCCTATCGTGAGTTCCCAGTGTCCGCTAGGTGGGCCTTTTGTATGGGTCATTGGAGCCACTCGAGAGGTGGGTCCCACGATGAATAGACCGTGAGTGAAGGGAACGGATTGACTACTCCCGCTTCCATCAGCCAGGCAGCTGGTGGTCCGTGCTTTGTGGGCCCCACCATAATTTATGTGTTTCATCCATTTTTACGGATCATTTTATTGCTTGATCCCAAAAATTAGAGGTATATAAATCTCAGGTGGGCCACACCACAGGAAAACAATAGCTATTAGATATCCACCATTAATATCCTCTTAAGGCCCGTTGTACTGATTATTTGATATCCAATCTGTTAATTAGGTCATACAGACCCAAATGAATGGAAAAAACAAAGATTATATTGATCCAAAACTTTTATGCCCCCAAAAGTTTTTTAATGGTCAACATTTATTCAACACTGTTTCCTGTAATGTGGTCCACTTGAGATTGGGATATACCTCATTTTTGGTCTCATGCTATAAAATGATCTATAAAAATGGATGAAACACATACGTCATGGTTTGGCCCACATAACACCAACCACCAGCCATTGG
This sequence comes from Magnolia officinalis, assembly GCA_021015155.1. Classification (NCBI taxonomy): domain Eukaryota; kingdom Viridiplantae; phylum Streptophyta; class Magnoliopsida; order Magnoliales; family Magnoliaceae; genus Magnolia; species Magnolia officinalis. The sequence goes on along the minus strand of JAJHSJ010000001.1, from coordinate 16,894,441 downwards.
CTGGTGAGGGGAGTAGCCAATCCGTTTTCATGAGTGAAGTATATATGAATTTCTACAAACTATTGCATCCGTTCGATCAATGGTCAACGGATTTTGTATTTCAAGTCCATGTTACGAGTTGTAAGGATCATTTTTATACGAAGAGAGGACCATCCAGGCTACTGGACCAGTTTTATGGACCGTCGGAGCCTTCAGGAGGTGGGTCCCACCAAGAATTGGAATTGTGTAAAGTGTGCCACTAAATATCCAATGGACGGTTAGAATCATAATACTGCTCAACGTTTTTCCATTTAAGTACATTCTACGGATGGCTAGGATCATTTTTTATAAAAATGCGCCATCATAGCCTATCCTTTTGTCGGGCCCACCTCATGAACTGGATTGTACAATGATCACATGGCCCAACTGGCCGAAGAGGATTTTCTTCTGTTAGCCCGCGATTGCACGTTACTCATCCAAACATTCCAACCATGGATCGTAATCTGAGGTGAGAGGGTATACCTCCGAAAGCTCGCTTATTGGACTGTCACAACTATCAGAGTAACGGATGTATCTTGCAGGCTTTGACCGTTTGGATTGAGATATATGCGCAGCGCGTGTACTGTCGATCTGTGCGTTCGTAGGAAATGCTGCATTTGTAACAGTTGGCGCTGGCTTTACAGACGAGAGCAGATTCCTTGCCTCGATAGGCACGGGATTTTGGGAGCGGATTAGGTGAGACCCCGGGCTTACTCTACACGGTGCAGCCCTTACTGTGGGGTCTACCTTGATGTACATATTTTGTATCCACACCGTCCATCCGATTTTTCAGATTATTTTAGGGAAGTACAAAAAAAAATGAAGTAGATATAATTATCAAGTGGGCCATACCATTGGAAACAGTAGTGATTTATCATTAATAAGCCACGAGATTTTTTTATCAAGATGATATTTTCTTTTTCCCTTCATCCAGGCTCATGTGACCTTATCAACAGATTGGATGGAAAATAACCACCACGGAAACATTAAGGTGCGTCATAAGAAGTTTTTAATGGTAAAGCTTTCAATCACAACTGTTTCTTATGGTAAAGTCTAACTGATAATTGGATCTGGTTCATTTTTGGAATCATGTCCTAAAATTACCGGATAAAACAGATGGACCGCGTGGATTTATAATACATACATCAAGGTGGGGCTCACGGTAATGGTAGCACCGTCTTGGGAAGACCCGGGGTCTCACCTAATCTTGGCTGCGGCCCCGGAAGCAGCAATGTGAGTAAGGTCCTGACCTGCCACCTTAATTATAAATCGTATATCCACGCCGTTCACACGGATATGGATAAAAGAAAAATAAATAAATATGAAATTGATACAAAACTTTCGTAGCCTACAAAATGTTTTTAATAGTCAATAACCACCGTTTCTTGTGGTGTGATACATCGGGAAATGTTTACCTGCTCCAGTTTTTGGATCATCGGTTAAAATAAGCTGAAAAACATATTAATGGCTAGGATATACAATTCATACATCAAGGTAGGCCCTGAGGTCAGGGTTTCACCCACATGTTCCAAGTCACAACCAAGTCGATCTCGGATTTTTCTACTTCCATTGCATCCTAAATATGGGCCCACGTGAAGCGAGTTGAACGGTTCATTTGATTTCTTGAATAGTGGTTGTGCCAATGTCCAAGAATCACAATGTTTAGACAGTTCCAACAATTTATTTGGTGATGTACAAAATTAATACTATTGATTAAATAAACACAGTAAAATATCATAAAACAGTGGTCATGCCTTAAAATTTGGATAGTGAGTGTGTACCCTCGGACCTAGGTTTGTAACTCGTATACAAAGTGTACTAGTTTCATCTGTTAATCCATTTAATCATATGTGAGATATTACATTTATTCTAAGTTTCACCCAAGTTCGCCAAATTCCAATCATGTATATATAACGCCTATTACCAATCAACCATGCATATATAAATCTTCATGACCAGTCAACATAAATTTCAAACATCATTCATTTATTATATTATTTTAATATAAATATATTTGTTCCAGTCTCATAATGTCTCAATTAAATAAATCTAAATAGTTGCTAAAAAAATCTTATAATCAATGTCATTATGTATTATACGTCAATCAAATTATCCTAGCAAATTAATCAGATATTCGTAAATGGTCTAATACTGCTAATTCATCTTCAGACAAGTTTCACGTGAGTCGTGTTCAGGTTCAATGACTCCTTTCAGTTCATGTGTTGCACAATCTCCTAATAACTCATCTGTATGGTTTTTTCATTAATAAAAAGGTAAGTCGAATAAGCTTAGCGAAATAATCCATCATGGTTCATAAACATAGCAATTAAAATAATACAAGCATTAAATGTAAAAATATATGCACATGACGTATGAATGCATCAAATGGGTTGATCATCGATTTGCTTAGGTTGGATATCATCAAAATGCATCCACCCATTGGTTAGGCTTCCACCTTTCGATAAGCATGGGCATTGCCCGCATCTGGTAATGCTCTACCAAGATTGACATTTCTTCCAAGTAAGGCAATCAAGATCGACCATGTATCATGCGAATGCAATGAATGGTATATAAATTTATCATTTTCATCGTTGTTCACATGCACTTATTTTAATTAAAAAGCAAGTATGTGATTTCAAATCATATTTATAAAATTTAAATATGAGAATATAAATTGATATGTAATAGAGTTTCATACATATCAACATTAGTCAAAATAATACTTAAATTTAATAATACATCATTCAAACCATACATAAATAAATCAACACATCAACTAATATCATTTTAATTTCTATGAACATGAGAGATATTGGGTTACTCACCTGAGTGCGGTAGTGAAAAATTCACGAAATGATATGACGGATTTGAATTTAGAAATCCTAACAATCACATAACCATATTATTATTTGATCCAATTACATCACATAGTGGGTCCCACCTTTAATTCAACACCCTAAGTGGTCAACCACACCTTCAACAATCACTTAATTAAAGTTTACATGCATGATATATTCATTTAATTCGATTATCAAAGCTTAGATTTTGTCCAGACGGATGTCAATTGATACAGTCAATCAATGGACATCGATCAAGAATGTCGCGATCGATCGAACTTCGAATCTACAAAATTTAGTTTAAGGCATATATACATCGCTATACAAAATTCAGCACCTTCGATCAATCGATTGATCGATGATACACAGATAAGCCCAAAATTTTAAAATTTTACTTAATTAAGAGTTTAAGGTCCATTTAACCACAATGGACAGATTTACACTCATTTTTTTAACCCTCCTTGATTAATAATCAAAGAGGTTCATAAATTATTAATACGAATCATTCGTATGCTTATTTATATCTAGATTTCAAAATTGAATAACAAGTGATTAATCGAGGTAGCTCATCGGATGATTGGATCATCCAGCTTTTTAAGGTTTTTGTATATTTTGTTTCTACACATTAAATGAATGATGTGGATCTAACCATACATATATTGATGGCCCATCTCGACCTTTTATACCAAGTAATATTAACACTTGTGCAGAAAATCTAAGCTTTTCTTATTAAATATTTTAAATCTAACAATACAATAATTGTACAGTCAATTTGGCCCATTTATCGCGTTGTCCAAATAATTAAATCCCAAAATTGATAATAACTAACTTATCTTAAAAATATAAATCTATTATCATTAGCAAAGAGCATTTTATTGTGGCGAAACTAGATTATTTGTGCAAAGAATTGATCATCTACACTCAAGTGCATATCATGACTAAAAGATTAATCCCAACCGTTCATTGTACTTGTCTTACCACATATTATATTAAAATTATTAAAATAATAAAAGTATCCTTCTGCAATGGTTTTCTCACTCTCTCTTTTGAGTTGGAGTCGAACTCCTCCTACAGTACCTTCTTCAGATAAAAAGCTAGTTGGGAGATTGAGAGAAAGATGAGAGAATTAGAGAGGTAAAAGAGATGAATCACGAACATATACAATAAAGGGATTTATGATTAGATTTGAATAAGATAGAGAAATGAGATACCAAATCTCTCTTAAATAAATAAATAACAACTAAACGTGAGTCACAACATCAACTGCTCTTATTAATTAATAAAAAGCCCATTTATTAGATGGCTGACATCGTATAATCACATGAAATTTTGGTTGACGTCAACCAACACTCGACTCCACATAATTTATGGTTCAGATCATCGTACACACGTGCCACGTGTGTGTTTTTGTCTGAAACTCGACCTGAGGGTATGTTCAGCATACTCGGGTTGCAAATGCATTTAAGTGAGGCCCATCGTTCAGTGATCCAGATAATCTATATGTTCCACCAGAGACGGACCATGCCATCAGAATATCCTTGATCATAGCCTTTTGAATCTGTGTCCTGAAAATAGATGGTGAAGCATAGAAATACTCCAATGGTCCAGATTCAATGGTGAGATCTTTTCGGACTTGAAGATATCCTGGGAATAGTCCACCGATGATACGTCTCAAAAGACCAATGGTCTCGATCAATGAATCATAGACCCAGGTGCGTATCCTCCAGTCTACAAAAATACACAACGGTCCGCGTCCGCTGTCCGTAGTAGGTCATGTCCAAACATAGAACCCTTCTTCCATGAGATCGCATCTGAACCGTCAATTTTAGCCAAAAGTCGCGCACAGTAGGGTAGGCGTACGTTAACGTATGGGCACGCGTGGCAGATCCCAGATGGGGGGTGAAGCCCAGGTCCGACCTTAAATGCTCGCGTGACTCGAATTCGAGCGTACATACACGTGTCTCGAGGCGCCAAGATACACTGTCACGTTATAATCGAACCTCACCCCCACGCGCGCGTGGATCGACGGTCGCAATTGACGTGATTCACGTCAGAAAGAACGGGTCCGTACCTCCGAGCCGCCCGGTTCATGATGTTGATCCTTGTCCCTCCCTCGTATATAAAAAGGACGGGGTCACGTCATGAACATGTAATAAAAACCATTGATGACATATACATCAGCAACGCTCATAGGCGACCTTCCACCGTACACGTGGCAAAAGGATGTGTGAATCCGTATCTTCCATCTAGTGGACCCCACCAGGAATGGCTCATGCATTGGAAAGTGGGCGCGGCTTGGGTGGATCACCGCATCCACCGATGTGGGTGGGGCCCCTGACTCTGGGGCCCACCGTGATGTATGTGACTACATCCACGCCGTCCATCCGTATTGAAAGCTCGTTTTAGGCACGACCCAAGAAACGAAAAGGATCCAAATCTCAGCTGGATCATAGTACAAGAAACAGTTGAATTGATCGTTAGAAACTTCTCGTGTGGACCAAAAAAACTTTGGATGAAGATGATATTTGTGTGGTCTCTTCTTCTAGGTCATTGTGACCTTATCAGCAGGTTGGATGGGAAATAAATATTCCGGTGGAATACATGATGTTTTTATTGGTGAGGATTCAATAATGACTGTTTCCTGTGGTGTGGTCCACCTTAAGATTTGATTCAGCTTCATTTTTTGGATCATGCCCTAAAATGAGCTGTCAAAATGGTTGGACGGTGTGGATTTAAGGCACATTCATCACTGTGATCCCTACAGGGGTCCCACCACGCCCAGCGTCCGCAATGGTTGGACGAAATCAACCATCACCAACTGAGACAATTCTGGAGATCTGACGGCCACGACGTTCTGTAATGACGGGGCCTACAGCTGGGATCCAGCTGTGTATATTATTTCGGGGGACGCGGCGATCCACCGAGGTCGGTGGAACCCTGTTTGTGGGGCCTACCTTGATGCATATGACTTACATCCACACCGTCCATCCGTTTTGAAAGATCATTTCAGTGCATGGTCCCAAAAATGAAGCAGATCCAAATCTAAGGCCGATACGCCACAGATCACAATGGTTATTAACTGTTAAAAACTTTGCGTAGGCTACAAAAGTTTTGGGTCAAGCTGATATTCATCTAGTCCCTTCATCCATGTCTTTGTTACCTTATGAATAGGTTGGATGGCAAATAAACATTCGGGTGGCCCCAGGTAGTTTTTAACGGTAAGTATTCAATCACCGTTGTTTCCTGTGGTCCACTGTTCTTATTTTTGGGATCATGGAAAGTGAAGGCACATATACCACGGTGGACTCCACAATCAGGGATCCACTGACTGTGTATGCGGGCATCCAGCGAAGCAGCACCCTATTTTCGGACGTGGATTGGGTACTACCCCGTCCGTCCATAGCTAGCAACAAGAGGCTATGAGGTGCCACCGTGATGTGTGGGCATTATCCACACGGTCCATATACTTTTCCTTATTATTTTAAGCTCTAAGCTTAAAAATAGGCAGATCCAATGCTCAAGTGGACCAAACGGTAGGAAGCACCGGTGATAATGATACCCACCGTTGAAACCTTCCTAGGGCCTACCATGATGGTTAATTTCCATCCAACTTGTTCATAAGGTCACATAGGCCTGGATGAAGGGAAGAACAAATATCAGCATGATCCAAAACCTCCGTGGGGCAGAACAGGTTTTCAATGGTCGATGCTTAATCCCCAAAAAGTGGTCCACTTGAGCCTTGGAAGTACATCATTTTTGGGCTTGTAACATAGAATGGTATGGAAAAATGGATGGACGGTGTGGATAAAACTCATACATCACGGTTACCCCTCAAGAGTCCCTGTTGGTTCCTAGAGGGACGGGCCGTACCCAATCCACGTCCAATATTTTCTCGAAAAAATAATAATCTTATACTCTTGCAAAGTGAGACGATGCGCAGGCACGTAGAAATTGCACACATGACGTACAAATAATCAAATTAAACCGTCCAAATTACGGTACCCAGTGCAGATGTATCGTGAACCGAAACTAAGTCTTATTTAATTATCTGAATACTGGATTGGTGGACATTCGAATATAAAAAGATGAAAACTATCCAACGGTCCTATTTCCACGAACAAGTACTCACGAATAAGAGGTTAATCGCGTAATTCCCTTCGGCTTTTGCGTCAGGATTTTACGAGCAGAAATATCAACAAAACCTGACACCTTTGCGAAGAGAAAAATTGAATCCCAGCCCCCTAATCACTGATTTTGAATATGGTAACAAGCGTCGAGTGAAAAGTCTGACAGCACCTCCCCTCAACAGCAGAGGATTAAAAAATGGTCTTATGGAAAATTGGGTTGATCTGGTCTTTCACAGTAAAGTGATAGTTGCAACTTCCATCAAACAATTTATGAGCAGACTAATAATAGATCACATCAAAATAAAGTGATAGATGAATCTTCCATCAAACAATTTATTAGCAGACTAATAGATCACATCAAACAGCATGTACATGGCAATGGATTAAGTAAAGATTCTGGCTTTGGCAAGCAACTGACTACATTCATTTCATTAGGGATTGATGATACCATCTTAAGGGAAGGCTAGTCCAGGTTGCTAAACAAAACGTTTGATTCTAGAAAAGCACCACCATGTTGGGATTGGCACTTGCACCCCCAATACCACAACTGTAGATATAATTATTTTGACAACATGCCTCGACAACTGATGGTTAATGATGGCTCTGATGGGTGGTTTCGCTAGAATAGACAATAATGAAATTACTATTTTACTGAACAATGCAGAGAAGGATATTAGTATTGACCATGACCTCAACGAACTCTCTAAATAGCTGAAGGAAGGCAAAAGACAAGCAATTGAGGCAAATTCATCCCTCAGACGAGCAAGGATGCAAGTAGAGACTAACAAACAATGTTATTTCATACCAGTCGTTGCATCAAAATAATCAGAAGTTCTGTTTAGCAGGTCTCTTTCTCTTTAGGCAAAGATACTCCAGAGGGCAGGCTAACTGCATTCAACACATGGAGAGTCCATCTATTACGACCATCCATCAGTCTAACCCACTGTTCATGGCCCACCAAGCCGATATCACAATGATCAGATGCACATGACCATTTAACTGATGGGTTGCAATGTGGATACTCCAAATAAGTAATCATTGTTAAGCCTTATCCCAACTAATTGAGGTTGGCTATATAAATCATTTTAGGCCGTACGACTTTGTCAATGGCCACAACTTCAGCTCACTGCACCTGGGTTCCAATGCAGTGCATACCTTACAGGGACGGCCCTAGCATGGGTTTGGAATGTCATGTTGTGCGAATGCATGTTTGAAGTTATGGCATAAGTTTGACAGCAGCTGCCAACCTGACACAACCCTCATTTACCCAGGCTGGGAGCACCAATGACCACATAAAACTCCCCATAGGCCAAAAAAAAAAAAGGTCAAATCAGCACATCTTGGATTGTTTATGACTCAAAGAATCACTTTGATCCAGAAATCGTAACCATGTGATCAGTGTGCTGTGAAAAATGGATGGTGATAACAAAAGGGCCACTGATCGATTATGGTATTGAACATCATCCTATTAGTGTGATTTTCACAGGTGACCTATGAATAGAGGGCTGCACTGGATAAACCATCCAGACCATTTTTTTCCATTCTATGGGTCCAATACAACTCATTTGCAACTTGACACAGGCTAGTTGGATAGATGATTCTTTTCTTTTTCTTTTTTCTTTTTACATGAATGTATTCACAAATATTTCTACTTGTGTATTTCTCTTGTTAGCATCCACTTACACAAGCAAAAGTAGAAAATAAAGATATGCAGTTGTAAGTACAACCTCTCTTTGAGCATTATCATTTGTGGAAGACGAAAATGGGCCGATCGAATCCCACAACACTTCCCGGTGTATTGTTGGTAATGGTCTCTACCGTCCTAAACCCAATCTGCAAATATCACACCCACATTTACAATCCACAGAAAAAGAAAATGAGTAAAGATCACATGGTAGGTGACCACATGGTAATTTACCATGTTGGTGACTCATGTAGGGCCCACCATAGTACGTATGGCATCCAATCAGTCCAACAGATATATCCCGCATGAAGAACGCCTGGTGCAAAAGTCAGACCTATCCAATCATCGGGTGTGCCACACCATGGGAAAAAAATGCAGAACCACCCAAACACCTCCAAATTCATGGTGGGACCCACCATGGTGTATGGAATTCAACAGTACAGCAGGGTCCCCCACCATGAAAATGGGACACCCCAGAAAATCAAACCAATCCAACATCATCAGGTGGGCCATTGTGTGTTTTCCATTGTTTTTACGGTGGAGCTAACCTGATGATTGGATTGACCTAATTTATAATGAGTCCCCAACATGGTAAAGTACCATTCAATTGCCGACGTGTGATTATTTCTCAAGAAAAACCTGAAGCCGGTGAGGAGAATCAACTAGGGGCCTGTTCAGTAGACACCTAAAAATGATGAGTTCATCTCATTTTAGTTAGTCGTAATTATGTATTAGAGATCATCTTTTTTTAGGGAAAGGATTGAATATAATCTTAATAAGCAAAAAATCATTACCTCTAATACATAGTGAGTTCACATCAACAGTAATTAAGTTTAGAGATCAAGGTCTCTAATACATAATGATGATGTTCCTTCAAATTTCACCACTTGAAAAGAGGGAAAGCTGTATTACCTTATCCAATAGTAATTCCTGAAACATCTCTGGCTTGAACAATACATGATTGAAGTTATATTTCACTGTCTGCAAATAACCAAACAGTGATGCTTAAGTCAAACTATTATGATGCAGGACAATCAACCACTTGCTCTAAAAGCTCGAACTGTTAGAGTATGGCGAATTAATCCCTTTATCTCATAGCCCAGGCCCCACATCGCATGGGTTAGGATCTCGGCCGAACCCCCTACGTGGGCCCCAAATCACATGGGCCGCCCACCCCGAGTGTGTCCCCGCATCTCACGGGCTACCCCACTCGAGCCTGGTGTGAAATGCGCATTAATCACCCCCGGTGAGGAGTCTCGAACACGATACCTCCTCCGTAAGCCGCACCCACCCCGAGTGTGCCCCTGCATCCGACAAGCGACCCCACTCGAGCCCGGTGTGAAAATGCCCCTGCATTATATTATCCAATGGAGGTGGGACAAATTATGGAGGCTCAACATAATAGAGAAGGAATGGCATATAAAGAAGGCTGGGAATGGACATCATCGGAGGATATAAATCTACTATTAAGCCAAGCTAATTTACCATTTTACCCCCATGTCAAAGGCAATGTCCTCAACTAGCAGCTCACCTATTGCCAGTGGAACAAGGCTTAACTGACATTTTTTAACAACCTGGCCTATCCATTGCTTGGAAGTTATTTATTTATTTATTTATTTATTTTTACGCACGCACACACACCCCACACACTCACACTTCAGTAGAATTTCACCACCTATGGATACTCGAACCCTTGACCGGGTGTTGAAACTCCCGAGAGTACCACCGGAGCAAGAGTAAGGATTCGTGTTTTAAATGGCCTATCTACGTCGATGTTTGGATCAGTGTTTTAAATGGCGGTAGCATGTTGCGTAGCATTCAGCCCTCTGTAGTGTGTAGCGTAAATAGCATAGCGTATAATGTGAACCACACGATAATTTTATTTTTAATTTAAAAATAAGAAAAAACATGATAAATAGTAAGGAAAAAAAAAAGCCTAAAAGATTATTCATTTTCCAAGTATAAGCATGTTCAAAAAAGTTATTAATTATCACTTATCAAAAGCCAATCCAGATATATAAAGTTATAAACAAATCAAATAATTCTCAAATTAACAAGTTTCTAAGCAATTTGCTTTAATTAATAGTCTAATCGAAACTACTAGTCACAACTCACAGGTATGAAAAAGATATAAAAATCCCACAGGTTAAAAGCATTAAGCACAATACAGATGTCACCAATACAAAGAGGGGTTTTCAAAAACCCTTTTTCTTTCAAGTTTAGTTTTAAAGGATTTTAATGTGTGAGTTTCGCACCAACTTTAACAAATGATCACCACCATTTTAAGTGAAAGTAAAACAGAAAGGTTTGATTTTAACTTGATATTAGTTTTTCATGATGTGAGTTTTATACCATTTTTAACAAACAAAGATAAAAAAACAAAAAACAAAACAAAAAACAAGAAAAATAATTAAATAAATTTAGCGTACGCTACGTATTTGTAGCGTACTACGACCCTTGTAATGTACGCTACAGGGGATTTACACTATTTAGCTACGCTACGTAGCGTATGCTACGAACACTATTTGAAACATAGGTTTGGATACAAGGAATCCACAGGAAAACAATCAGTTTTCCCATAATGTGATGTTCTCTGCTACTTGTATTGCAAGGAAAACCATCGATTCCACGAACTAATCATTAGCCTCATCCATAATTGTAATTCTTTGGCACAAGATACGAGGTGGCAAAGGTCTAACAAGCTAGGATTTCCACTTGCTATTTAAACCGCACCTTTTTTTTGGAACCCGTTGAGCTATGGTGTTAGAAAAGAGAATCATCACAATTATCCATGTCCACAGTATGGATTCTTCGTATTCAAATAGGCCCTACAATAGAATTGTAATTCTTACGGAGGACCTTTGTCATCATCATCACCATAGCCTTATCCCATGGTTTGGGATATCGGCCTACAAAGCCTTCTTTCTAAGGCCCTTATCCTTGGTTAGGGGATAAGCCTTCATATCCCTACCGGCAATTCATTACGAAATGTAGCATTCCTTGCAATGACAACATTCGAAATACATTGTAGAAGTAGTTTGCACTTACCTGATCAGAATCTTTTGACCACACAATAAAACCTACTTCGACCATACATAACCAATGAGAAGATCATATGTTCAAGTACCGGAGTTGGTATTTGACACAACTCAACTTCTAATTGGATTCCAGTTTATGGACCTAAGTCAATCTTATTATTAATTTGGCCAGAAATCTAGATCCGAATACAATCAAATTGGGTCAGATACTTAGGGTATCTATCAATTTGGGTGCCCATTGACAATTGTGTGCACACCAAGGTGTTCCGTATCCGTTACAATACGGCCCTAAAGGCCGATATGTATAGGTAACGGCTATGACCATTACTTGATACGGGGGTGAAACGGGGTGATGCGGACACAAGCGCATTCAAGGTGTACCAACAAAGAAAGCACCAACCACAAGTGTCGTCCTTATGGATAAGCGACTATTGAGGAGCTGAAGACCTTTCACATATGATTGGACATATAGAAGACCTCACTCAGGGAAGACACATGTGAAGGAAGATTGGAGAAAGAAGACCGAGCGCTCGAACTTTCCCGTACTTATGTTATTTGCGCGTTTTTGCTTAGTTAGGGATCTTTTAGTAATTTTATGTCTTTATTTGCTTATTCTAGGGGTATTTTAGTAATTTTATGTCTTTATTTGCTTATTTAAGTGGGCTAAAGCCCTAAGCTTGAATTTTTAACTATTGATTAATGAAAAGCAAACCCTTTGGTTGCCTCCTTCCTCTCTTCTCTCTAATGGTGCTTCTTATCTTCCCTTGATCTTCCTCTTCTAATTTTTTTGTGCCCCTCCAACTTCTTCAAGGTAATTATTTTTTCTTTCTATTTTTCAGTTTTGACTAATCTTTCTTCGATCAAAATCTTGAGAATCGATCTAAACCCTAAACCCACAAATTCTCAAATCCCTAATCCGGAGAAACTTCTTCGATCAAGATCGAGAGGTCTCATCCCTCGTTGGATCCAACCTAAGTAATAATTGAATGTCATACTCTATGGTTGTGATGATGGCCCGCTCCATTGCATGTTTCCTTTATGATTTTCTCAGTTATGATGATTACTGCTAGAATTTTAGATCATTTATTCCTTTTATTTCCGCTGTTTAATTATGTTCATGAGCATGCATCATAATTAGGGCTGTCCTGCGTCAATTTGGTATCAAAGCATAGGCTTGCATAATTTTTGTCTAGATCGAGTTATCAAATTAGGGTTTTGATTTTTAGGTTTAATTTAGGAAAGTTCCAGATTTAGAAAGTTTTCAATTTAGAGAAACTTTTCAATTTTAGAAAGTTCCTAATCTGGAAAATTTTCAGATTTGTTGTTTCCTGTTTCAACTTAATTGTGTCAGTTCATAGTAGTTTTGCATTCATCGCATTCATCTTGAAAGTCATAACACCTAGTAGTCTAGTTGGTAGAGTTTCGTTCAAGTCTTCATTGTATGCCCACGAGAAGAGGTAGAGGTTTATGACTTCAACCTACCATGAATAACGAGCAGTTATCTGAGCAACTCGCTCAATTGATACAAAAGATAACCGCCTTAGAAGCGGGTCAAAGGCATGAGTTTGCCCGCCTTGAGAACCAAATTACACTACCATGACTAAGGTCGAGCAACTAGAGGTGTCCAAAAGGAAAACCCCGCTGTAGGGGATGATGCGCACTCCCAAGTAGGAGGAATCATTGAAGAACGCGCTGCTACACGTGGTGGTAGTGAGGATAGAGATCGTGGTAATGGTCGTGGTGTGTGCGAGAGACACGAGCCACATGTGATCATCAAGACCGCTGTGATTCAGATGAGCGTGCGATGAAGAGTGTGAGAGTTGAGGCCCTGAGTTTTGATGGGCGCTTGGATCCCAAGGCATTCCTGACTGGGTTGCTGACATGGACCACTACTTTGAGTGGTATGATATGTCAAAAAATCGTCAAATGCGGTTTGCTAAGATGAAGCTTGTGGGTTAAGCCAAACTCTTCTGGACCAACACCGAGCGTAGGATAGAGAGAGTGGGTAGAACCCCTATCACACATTGGTATGAGATGAAAGAGAAGTTGAAGGAGAAGTACCTTTCTCTCTCATACCGTCAGAAGCTCCTTGACCAATGGCAATCCTTACGCAAGGGTCAATGTCTGCCGCTGACTACATCGATAAATTTGAAGAATATGTGATGCGATGTGATATCCGAGAAGACTCTCTAGTAACGCTCTCACGTTTCAAGATGGGCCTTCGTGCGGATCTTCAGCGCGAGCTTATGACTCGGCCCTTAACGGAATTGGATGAAGCATATCAAGTAGTGCAGGAGTTAGAGCAATATCTGAAGGCTCCTGTCGTTCGTCGTTTTGAGTCCCGAGACTCCAGTGCTAGATCTAGTTCCCAGGGAACTAGACCTAATATTGGTAGTCAACCTAGGGCACAGGCGACCATTCCGCCTAGTCCTAGGGAGGACAAGGGCAAAGGGGTTCTTGGTGCCGGTCTTAGTAACATGAGCCAAGTGAGTGCTATGAGTGTGACAATCTTGGCCACATGTCAATCAGTGTCCTACGAAGAGCCGTGGGAGAGCCTTAATTATAGGCGAGTCCCATGAGGGTGGAGATGACCAGGGTGATTATGAAGTTAAAGAGTATCACCCTGAAGGAGGACTTGAAAAGGCCAAGCTATATGTCCTAGAGGGGGGGTGAATAGGACTATGCCAAATTAAATTAAAATCAGCGGAAATAAAATAAACCAATAGCCTTACAATTATAAATCAATTCACAATGCTGAAATCAAATCACTTTGATAAATAAGTATTGAGAGATTGATACAAATTCAGTTCTAAGGACAACCTTACACCATAATAAACAAGGGCTTATGGTAGGACAACCTTATTTCTAGAACATCTTTTGGATCAAGGACTCAATTTTAATAGAAATAAATGAATAGCAAGGAATTGAAATTAAATGCAGAAATATAGATCTAAATTATTACAACAATCCCCACACTTGCTTGAAATGTAAATAATTACAACATTCACATCCACTTGTACATTCCACACAATTGAATGATAAAAGATATGAAAATTAAGCAAGCATTCAATCCACAAGACAAAGAGTTATAGTGGTTCGCCTGTGTGTACACCAACTGTCTTTCAACAGCCACACAGAATGCTACTCCACTCCTAATATCCTCACACAGGGGATATTAGCGTTCACTATCAAATAGGTTTTCACAGGTTCACCCAAGACCTTTACAATTGTGTCTTTTTCACTCGGGCTTACACAATTCAAAAACCCCTCTTTTCTGAGTTTTCTGGCTCTCCTCAGATAACCAATACAATGAGATTTTTCTGGCTTAACCTCAAACAAAACCAATACAATGAGATTTTTCTGGCTTAACCTCAAACAAAACAAAAGTAATGAAATTTTACAGAATTGTAAAATACCTGGATTTTCCTTTTCGTAGCAGCCTGGTAGAACCAATCGGAGTAGATGATTGAATGTTAAAGTTCAATTTCCAATACTCACTTTAATATGGTTCTAAATTCTAATAGATTTTAGATTTTAACTAGTTGGGCGTAGCTATATTTGATTTTGATTCCAAGAAGAAGGAATAAGATAATTCCTCTTTTCAAATAAGATTGGAATACAGAGAAACAAAATCAAATTAATAAGCTAGCAAAAAGGAATATTAAATAAGCACAACTTAGCTTAAAATAAACACAGACTTATCTCAGAGTGATCACTTGAAATTTCTTGAATTGAATCGAGTTGAATTGTAAAAACTCTGAATTTCGTGTTCAATTTATAGGAACAAAAATCGCATCTACGACTGGTCTTAGAAACCTTCGATTGGTCGTAGCTCTAACGGATATTTGAAATTTTGAGCGCGATCTTTGAAAGTCGTTCCACGACTGGTCGTGGGAAGCCTACGACTGGTCGTGGGTCACCTACGACTGGTCGTAGCTCTCTACGACTGGTCGTAGGACCATAGATTAGCTTGCTAGACTTTGAGTCGTAGCTCTACGACTGGTCGAGAACGAGTCGAAGACACTCCTACGACCAGTCGAAGGACCTCCAGGACTGGTCGTGGGTGTACCAAAAAATTCTGAAAATCTTCAACAACTTAGGACTGGTCGAGGAATTTCTTGGACTAGTCGAACCAATGCTAGGACTGGTCGAACAGGAGCTAGGACTGGTTGTAGAAAAGACCAAACTTATGTAAAATAAACATTTGATTTATGTATCCAAAGTGACCTACTTATAAGGTCAACCTAAGGTCAGTCAAACCTGAAACATATCGTATGGACATTGAACTTCAACCATTCAACGAATGTAGATATTTGAACCATATCAGGCTGAGATCTTGAACTTGTTGTAGCTTTAATCTTGAGATCTTCATCAGTGTGAAAACTACTTCATGCGTTGCTTATTAGTCTTGAAGTCATTTCTCGAGTTGTTTCTTGAGACTTGAACTTCAACATTGTAGCTTCTTGAACTTCAACATTGTAGCTTCTTGAGACTTGAACTTCAACATTGTATTAAACATTGATAGGATGATGAAGTACACTTTGTATTTCTTAAAGACATCCAATGTCATGAAGTGTTTATGCAGTGTCTTGAATACATATAAATCACCATACAAGCACAAGACACAGATAGATGTTTTGACACAACAAAATTTGACAACCAAAGGAGCATGAGACCATAGCACTTACAATCTCCCCCTTTGTCAAATTTGTGACAAAAACCCAAAATAATACTTCCAATAGAAATAAGAGAAGTACAGGTACAACAGATAGAGAATCATGCACTAGTTATATAGACATCATAAGCAATATCTAGCATAACTCCCCCTGAGAAGCTTAACTCCCCCTGAGTAATAGCAGCACATCCATATTTAAATAGACAGGAATGAGAACCTAATCATAATCATTAAATCCAACCAAAGCCAAAGCCACCCAAAACTTCTCCCCCTTTTTGACACAAAATGACAAAGGAAGAAGGGCAGCAAGGATAAGGAAAATATAGATGTAGAGAGCAAAGTGCATAAATCAACAAAAAGTCAGTAAGCATGCAAAGTTCAGACCAAAAGCAAAGAAAAATATTAGTTATTATAGACCCAATAAAAATTCAGTCAGAACCAGAAGAGGGAACAGGATTAGATGGATCAATTTTGTGTAAACCCCTAGCAACTCGCCTCATATATTTGCGTAAATAAGAAAATTGAGTGTCTTGGGTAACACGAATTTGAGCCACCTGTTCTTGAAGAGAATTCAACCTCTCATCAAAATCAGAAGGCTGAAAGTCAGGATCATCAGCCGAGTCTGACTCAAGTTCTTCAAATAAATCATCCATATTCACGTCTTCAGGAAGATCACCAGCTTGATCTGCGTTTCTTGCTTCAGCACCACTGCTACCAGCATCCACTTGGCCAGGAATCAATTCTAAATTCATCTTGTTATGATTGGAATTATTAAAAGGAGATGATGGATGGGTTTTTCTCTAATAGGCATAGCCACAAGCATATGATTGGCAAGCATAGTCATCAAATAACCAAAGGGAATATCACTATGACCTGGATGGTGATGAGACAAAATAATGGAGTGACAAATTAACGAAGGTAGACAGATTTTCGCACCAGAGATGACAGAATGCAAAACACGAACCATGAAAGCAGTGAGTTCGGTTTTATTACCAGAACGCGGATATAGATTTGAGATGAAAATCCTGTGAAGCACTCTGTGTCTGGGTAACAAGTACCTTAAGGGAAGTGCATGACGTTTATGAGTCCAGTGAACATCCAAATTACACAAATCTCTAGTAAGCATTTTTCGTTCAGATTCTGAGAGTTTGTCATGTAAAATATGAATCAGAATGCCCTCATCATTGACAGGTATTTCCATAAGGTGAGCAATCAAATGTCGATCACTGAAAATAAGCCTTCTTGAGTATCAACTTTAAAGGTTAAATTCTCAAGAGAAGAATCACAAATACATGCAAACATGGATTGGGCAATGGACTGGTATGCAGCTCCACCCCAATGTAAGATGTTATCCCATCCCACAGATTCCAACAGAGAAAGGATACCAAAGGAAGCAATGTGATTAACATTAACAGGACGCTCAACAATAATATTGCACATACGCAAATCCCGTGCATCTGAAGGATCATTTTCGGGAGAGCAAAGATGACGTTGTGCAATAGATGCTGATCTAGATGAAGAGGGACCACGTGTAGTTTTCTTTTTACCCCTAGCATCCATTTTCAAAGGAGGACTTAAGGAAACTAAAAGATGCAAGAAAGAAGAAGAGGGGTTTTGATAGAACAGATTTTTCAAGAGAAAATCTCAATCTTGCAATGAAAGAGCAAATAAATTCTATAAGAGTGAAATTTGAAACACCAATAACAAGAATCTGTAAAAGAACCACTAACCTTGAAGTATCATGAAGGTGGGTTCGACTGGTCGAGGCTAGGCTCGTTAGAGAAATGAAGAAGAAGAGCCAAATCCCCAAAATAAAGTGAATTCACGAGTTTCACGACCGGTCGTGGATGTGTTCGAGACGGTCGTATCACGACCGGTCGTGTAGACTCACGACTGGTCGAGTTACCGACTAAAATTTGCAATTTTTCAAATGATTACCAAATTTAAGCAAATAAAAACATCAAACATATGTACATTATGATACACCAAAGCATGCAAATTCAATTTAAATTGCACATACCGAGATCAAACTTTAATTTATTAAACCTGCTTTTGTCGAGCGGTTTAGTGAAAATGTCCGCAAGTTGAGTCTCGGTTGGAATGTAATCCAAATATATTAATTTTTTTCCACTAATTCACGAATGTAATGAAATCTAATGTCAATATGCTTAGTACGTGAATGCTGAACTGGATTTTTTGAGATATTTATTGCACTAGAATTATCACAAAAAAAATCATAGAATCCTGTGTAATTCCATAATCGCTTAACATACGTTTCATCCAAACAAGCTGAGTACATGCATTTCCAGCAGCAATGTATTCAGCCTTAGCTGTTGATAGCGATATAGAACTTTGCTTCTTGCTAAACCAAGAAACAAGACAATTTCCAATGTTAGAAACAACCACCACTGGTTGATTTCCTATCATCAATGTTTCCAGCCCAGTCAGCATCTGAGTACCCGGCTAATTGAACACTAGTCTCATGCGGATACCAGAGACCCAGTTTAGCAGAACTTGCGACATATCGCATAATCTGCTTAACAGCAGTTAAGTGAGATTCTTTAGGATTTGACTGATAACGAGCACAAATACCAACACTCAAAGCGATATCTGGTCTACTTGCAGTCAAATAAAGCAAACTACCAATCAAACTACGATACAATTTAGGATCTACATCATTACCTGTAGAGTCTTTTGAGAGTCTCAAAGTTGTACTCATAGGAGTATCAAAATTTTTACCATTCTCAAATCCAAATTTCTTAATTAAGTTCAGAGCATATTTGGTTTGAGAGATAAAAATTCCATCAGGTTGTTGTTTTACTTGCAACCCTAGGAAATAATTTAATTCTCCAACCATGCTCATTTCGAATTTAGACTTCATTAAATCTGCAAACTCAACAGTCATGTTAGTACAGGTTGATCCATAAATAATATCGTCAACATATATTTGAACCATTAGAATATCATCGTTATGTTTCTTAACAAAGAGCGTCTTATCAACACATCCCATCTGAAAATTATGACTTAGTAAAAACTTAGTCAGTTTTTCGTACCATGCTCTGGGAGCTTGTTTCAGACCATAGAGAGCCTTCTTAAGACGATACACATGATCAGTAAATTTAGGATCTTCAAACCCTGTAGGTTATTCAACATATACCTCTTCATGTAAATCACCATTCAAAAAGGCACTTTTTACATCCATTTGGTAAATTTTAATCTTCCGAAAACAAGCAATGGAGATAAAAAGTCTGATTGATTCAAGACGAGCTACAGGGGCAAATGTTTCATTATAGTCAATACCTTCAATTTGTGTATACCCCTGTACGACTAGCCTTGCTTTATTTCGAATAATATTTTCAAGTTCATCAGATTTGTTTTTGAAAATCCATTTTGTTCCAATAATATGTTTATCTTTAGGTCTAGGAACAAGGTACCAGACATTATTTCTGACAAACTGATTAAGTTCTTCCTGCATCGCAACTATCCAATTTTCATCCGAAAGTGCTTCTTTCACGTTAACCGGTTCTATCTGGGATGTAAAGCATACGTAGTTACATATGTTCTCTAATTGTCTACGAGTGCGCACCACCAGTGAGAGGGTTTCCAAGTATTGAGAAGTTGGATGATCTTTAACAGTCCTTAATTCAGAATTAGTTTCACTTGATGAAGTTTCTTGTTTTTCAAGTATAAGAACTTCATCATTATCTGAACTAGGGACAGGTGTATTCAAATGATCGTCAATCACAACATTTATTGACTCTTGAATCACACCGGTCCTGTTGTTCAGAACACGATATGCACGACTGTTTAAAGAATATCCTAAAAAGATCCCTTCATCACTTTTAGTGTCGAACTTTCTCAAATTTTCACGGTCACGCAAAATATAGCACTTGCTGCCAAAAACTCGAAAGTATTTGACAGAAGGCTTTTTCTCAAACCACATTTCATAAGCCGTTTTATTATTAGATTTGCAAATATAAACACGGTTAATCATGTAACAGGCAGTATTCATTGCTTCAGCCCAGAGATTCCTAGGGAGCTTCATGCTATTTAACATAACATTTCCCATTTCTTGAAGCACTCTATTTTTTTCTCTCGACAATTCCATTTTGTTGAGGAGTCTTAGGAGCAGAGAATTCATGCGATATTCCCTGATCGCTACAGAATTTCTCAAAACCGCTATTTTCAAATTCGGATCCATGATCACTACGGATCTTGTTGACTTGAGAACATTTTTCAGTTTGAATCCGTTTTATAATCTTTTTCACTTCATCAAGGGTTTCTGATTTGTCCCTCAAGAATGAAACCCAAGTGTATCTTGTATAATCATCTACGATAACTAAGATGTATTTTTTGCCACCTCGACTTTCCGTTCTTGTTGGTCCTACAAGATCCATGTGGAGAAGCTCGAGTGGTCTTGTTGTGGTATTGGAGTTCACCTTTTTGTGATAGCTCCTAGTTTGTTTACCATACTGGCATTCACCACAAATCTTATCTACTTTTTGCATCTTAGGTAGACATCTAATTAGTTCTCCTTTGCTCAATCTGTATAAATTTCGGTAGTGTACATGTCCAAGGCGTTTATGCCATAATTCTGTCTCATCGGTATGGACCATGTAGCATGTTTGTTTAGATGAGCTACCATCGCTTACTATATAGCAGTTTTCAGAAGTTCTGCGACCAGTTAATATTACAGAACCCTTTTCGTTTATAATTTCACAACCTTGATTAGAAAATTTAACATTATGGTTGTTATCGCATATTTGAGATATGCTCAACAGGTTGTATTTTAAACCCTCAACATATAAAACATTTTTAAATAAGGGAAGGTTATAGAGTTAGACCGTACCTTTGCCAATTATCTTGTAGTTGCTACCATCACCAAATGTGACTGACCCATCAGTCATATCTTTAAGATCGGTGAATAGCGCCTTGTCGCCTGTCATATGTCTGGAGCATCCACTATCAAGGTACCATTTCGAATGGCATGTAGCTTTGAAAGCAGTGTGAGCAACCAAACAGGCAACCTTAGGAACCCATTTCAGAACTGTTTTGGGTTTAGGAGAATAGTTGGTCTTCTTTTGTTTACTGTTGTAAGAGTGACCTACTGAGTTAGATTTTAATAGCTCCTTAAGTAAATCAACAATTTTTTCAGCTAGTGGGTTTCGAATCTGATATTTGAAATTTATATAGCTGCTTTTGGGTTTTTGAAAAGTTTTTGTATTTTTAGAAAAAACTTGTCTAGTACCTTTTCCTTTTGAGTTAGAAGTCTCTCCTTTCACAAAATTGGAAGGAGTATTCTTCTGTTTAGGAGACGTGTTTTTATCATAGCCCAACCCGGATCGATCGCCACATTTTCTTGATCCGGATAATAATTTTTCTAATTTTGGATCACCTTGGGCATATCTCCATGTGTCCTTCAAACTCAGAAGAGAAGATACTTCATTTTTAAGTTTCTCATTTTCAGATTTCAAATTTTCAATCAGGGAGGTTTTGAATTCCAGATCACACTTTGATTTTTCAAAACAATCTGAATTATTTGAGTTTAATAACTTTTCTTTTTGAAGTTTAAGTTTGACAGCAATTTTACAACTTTCCTTATATAAGGCATTGTAAGCATCTTGAAGATCTTCATCATTTTCATGATCACTATCCAAATTTTCTTCACTTGTTGAATCATCGTGATCTGAAAAAGTAAACTTGGCTAGAGTCATAAGGGCCTTAAGTTCACTGCCCGACTCGGTTTCTGAATTTTCTGATTCAGAAGAGGCTTCAGAATCAGACGATTCATCCCAAGTAGCCAACATACCCTTCCTTTTGGATCTGTCCTTTTTAGGACATTTGTTTGCTAAATGCCCATATTCTTGACAGTTGTAACATTGACTATCTTTCAAAGACTTCCAAGTTTTAGACTTAGGTTTAGAACGTTTCTTTTCATTTGCCTTTTGAAAGTCGACTCTTTTCTTACTTTTGAAAATCTTATAAAACTTTTTCGCCAAAAGGGCCATATCATCTTCAGAATTTTCTGAATATGAATTTTCTTGAGTAATACCTTTAGATGACTTCAAAGCAATAGATTTACCTTTAGGAGCTTTAAAACTTAATTCATAGGTTTGTAAAGAACCAACTAATTCTTATACCCTCATATTATCCGTATCACGAAGTTCCTGGATTGCGGTTACCTTAGAATTGAACCGTTCAGGAAGAGAGCGTAGTATTTTTGCACAAACTTTACTTTCTGGGATCTTATCGCCAAGACTCCACATTGAGTTTACAATGTCATTCAATCTAGTGTAAAAGTCCATAAACATTTCATTTTCCTCCATATGAATTTCTTCAAATTTAGTTGTGAGGAGTTGGACTTTAGATTTCTTGACAATTGATGTACTTTCGTGTGTCATTTCTAATATATCCCAGGCTTGCTTTGCAGTATCACAGGATATGATTCTTTTGAACTCATCCGGTGATAGTGCGCAAGTGATTGCATTTAGTGCTTTAGCATTTGCACTACTCTCATTTTTCTGAAGTGTGGTCCATTGAAAATACGGTGTAATTTTCATAGATTTTGAACCATCAACACCAGTTACTTTCATGATAGGAGGATTCCATTCAGTCACTGTGGCTTGCCACACACTTTCATCCATTAATTTGAGGAAGATCCTCATTCTGGCTTTCCAATAGGCATAGTTGGAGCCATCAAAGGGTGGAGGCCAGTAACTGAAAGGCTATCAAAATTTGACATCTTTTTATATAGCTTAGATCGTTAGCTCAGGAAATAAATCCAAATAAAAAGCAACAAAAATGAGCTATTAGGCTCTGATACCACTTGAAAAGGCCAAGCTATATGTCCTAGTGGGGGGTGAATAGGACTATGCCAAATTAAATTAAAATCAGCTGAAATAAAATAAACCAATAGCCTTACAATTATAAATCAATTCACAATGCTGAAATCAAATCACCTTGATAAATAAGTATGAGAGATTGATACAAATTCAGTTCTAAGGACAACCTTACACCATAATAAACAAGGGCTTATGGTAGGACAACCTTATTTCTAGAACATCTTTTGGATCAAGGACTCAATTTTAATAGAAATAAATGAATAGCAAGGAATTGAAATTAAATGAGAAATATAGATCTAAATTATTACAACAATCCCCACACTTGCTTGAAATGTAAATAATTACAACATTCACATCCACTTGTACATTCCACACAATTGAATGATAAAAGATATGAAAATTAAGCAAGCATTCAATCCACAAGACAAAGAGTTATAGTGGTTCGCCTGTGTGTACACCAACTGTCTTTCAACAGCCACACAGAATGCTACTCCACTCCTAATATCCTCACACAGGGGATATTAGCGTTCACTATCAAATAGGTTTTCACAGGTTCACCCAAGACCTTTACAATTGTGTCTTTTTCACTCGGGCTACACAATTCAAAAACCCTCTTTTCTGAGTTTTCTGGCTCTCCTCAGATAACCAATACAATGAAATTTTTCTGAATTAACCTCAAACAAAACCAATACAATGAGATTTTTCTGGCTTAACCTCAAACAAAACCAAAAGTAATGAAATTTTACAGAATTGTAAAATACCTGGATTTCTCCTTTTCGTAGCAGCCCTGTAGAACCAATCGGAGTAGATGATTGAATGTTAAAGTTCAATTTCCAATACTCACTTTAATATGGTTCTAAATTCTAATAGATTTTAGATTTTAACTAGTTGGGCGTAGCTATATTTGATTTTGATTCCAAGAAGAAGGAATAAGATAATTCCTCTTTTCAAATAAGATTGGAATACAGAAATAAAATCAAATTAAATAAGCTAGCAAAAAGGAATATTAAATAAGCACAACTTAGCTTAAAATAAACACAGACTTATCTCAGAGTGATCACTTGAAATTTCTTGAATTGAATCGAGTTGAATTGTAAAAACTCTGAATTTCGTGTTCAATTTATAGGAACAAAAATTGCATCTACGACTGGTCTTAGAAACCTTCGACTGGTCGTAGCTCTAACGGATATTTGAAATTTTGAGCGCGATCTTTGAAAGTCATTCCACGACTGGTCGTGGGAAGCCTACGACTGGTCGTGGGTCACCTACGACTGGTCGTAGGACCATAGATTAGCTTGCTGGACTTTGAGTCGTAGCTCTACGACTGGTCGAGAACGAGTCGAAGACACTCCTACGACCGGTCGAAGGACCTCCAGGACTGGTCGTGGGTGTACCAAAAATTTCAAAAATCTTCAACAACTTAGGACTGGTCGAGGAATTTCTTGGACTAGTCGAACCAATGCTAGGACTGGTCGAACAGGAGCTAGGACTGGTCGTTGAGAAGACCAAACTTATGTAAAATAAACATTTGATTTATGTATCCAAAGTGACCTACTTATAAGGTCAACCTAAGGTCAGTCAAACCTGAAACATGTCGTATGGACATTGAACTTCAACCATTCAACGAATGTAGATATTTGAACCATATCAGGCTTGAGATCTTGAACTTGTTGTAGCTTTAATCTTGAGATCTTCATCAGTGTGAAAACTACTTCATGCGTTGCTTATTAGTCTTGAAGTCATTTCTCGAGTTGTTTCTTGAGACTTGAACTTCAACATTGTAGCTTCTTGAACTTCAACATTGTAGCTTCTTGAGACTTGAACTTCAACATTGTAGCTTTAAACATTGATAGGATGATGAAGTACACTTTGTATTTCTTAAAGACATCCAATGTCATGAAGTGTTTATGCAGTGTCTTGAATACATATAAATCACCATACAAGCACAAGACACAGATAGATGTTTTGACACAACAAAATTTGACAACCAAAGAGCATGAGACCATAGCACTTGCAGGACTTACTGATGAAGAAGTTATGGAGAAGCAACACTTGGGTAGTCAGGTATGTGCTAGCTCAGTCTAGAAGTAGTGCTGACTAGCGTCGAAGCACTATCTTCACTATTTTGCCAAGTGTGGTGAAAAGAATTGTAAGGTGATAGTGGACAGTGGAAGTTGTCAGAATGTGATTTCCACTAGCACCTTAGATCGCTTAAAACTAAAATCCACACCTCATCCAGACCCGTATAAAGTTTCTTAGGTTGACAAGACATCCCTACCTGTCACCCAGCAATGTCTAGTCCCCATCGAGTTTGGGTCATACAAAGAGTCCCTGTGGTGTGATGTTTTACCTATGGATGTAAGACATGTTATCCTAGGTAGACCGTGGCTATTCGATAATGATGTCACGATCTTTGGCCGTTCGAATGCGCGTACTTCTATGTATAACGGTAGAAAGATCAAACTTAATCCCATTCCACTTGAGAATACACTAGGAAGAAGAAGGATGAGAAGGCAAGTGAGCCTAGAGGAATGGAGAAATCCAAACCTAAGTCTCTACATATAATCAGTGCAAGAGAGTTTGAAAAAGAGGCTAAGGAGGATTCTATGGTATATGCCCTTATGACTAGAGAGATTACACCTGAGGTTCCATCAGAGTTGCCCCGTGAGGTGACCTCGGTTCTGAAGGAATACAGTGATGTATTTCCTGAAGACTTACCAAATGAGTTGCCACCTATGAGGGACATACAACATGTCATTGATCTTGTCCCAGGGTCTACTATACCGAACCTTCCTCACTACAGGATGAACCCTGCAGAGCATGCAGAGTTGAGGAAGCAAGTTGATGAGCTTCTGCAAAAGGGTTTCATCCAATTGAGTATGAGCCCATGTATCGTGCCTGCACTGTTGACGCCAAAGAAAGACGGCACGTGGCGCATGTGTGTGGACAGTCGTGCCATAAACAAAATTACTGTCAAGTATAGGTTCCCTATACCTAGACTTGATGATATGCTTGACATGATGGCCAGGTCCACTATATTCTCTAAGATAGACCTCAAGAGTGGATATCACCAAATCCGTATACGCCCAGGAGATGAGTGGAAGACGGCGTTTAAGACGAAAGATGGGCTGTATGAGTGGTTGGTTATGCCCTTCGGCTTGACTAACGCACCCAGTACTTTCATGCGGGTGATGACACAAGCTTTGAGGCCGTTCATGGAAAAATTCCTAGTGGTATACTTTGACGATATTCTTATTTATAGTACTACTAGGAATCACACCTTGAACATTTAAAGAAGGTCTGTAGTGTCCTTAGGAAGGAAAAGTTGTACGCTAATCTTAAGAAATTTTCATTCATGTCTAGCCAAGTTGTGTTCTTAGGATTTATAGTATCATCTGAAGGGATGCGCGCAGACCCTGAAAATGTCAGGGCCATAGTTGAGTGGCCAGAACCAAGGAACATTCATGAGGTGCGAAGCTTTCACGGCCTAACAACTTTTTATCGTCGGTTCATTAGAGGTTTTAGCACGATCATGGCTCCTATTACCGAGTGCATGAAAAAGGGAGAGTTCGTATGGTCGAAAGCCGTAGTCAAGGCTTTTAAAGAAATTAAGGGCAAGATGGTGGAAGCTCCTGTCATGCGTCTACCTGACTTTTCTAAAGTCTTTGAAGTAGCATGTGATGCGTCTGGTGTCGGTATACGTGGAGTGTTGAGTCAAGAAGGACACCCAGTGGCCTATTTTAGTGAGAAACTGAATGAGGCAAAACAAAAATACTCCACTTACGACAAAGAATTTTATGCGGTAGTGCAATCCCTGAGACATTAGCGACACTATCTCCTACCGCAAAAATTCGTTTTGTTTCTGACCATGAGGCTTTGAGATATTTGCATTCTCAGAAGAAACTTAACCCAAGACATGCCAAGTGGATAACATTTCTTTAGGAATATTCGTTTGTTTTGAAACACAACCGGGGTTGAAAACAAACCAGCGGATGCCCTCAGTAGGAGAGTGGCGTTGCTCAACTCCTTGAGTGTAGAGGTAGTCGGATTTGAGCAACTGAAAGATGAATACCCCATATGTCCTGATTTTGGGGGTACTTACGCGTCGCTCGCTAGTGACCGGCATATTATGGGTGAATATGTTCTTAAAGATGACTTCATTTTTAAGGGAGACAGACTTTGTATTCCCCGTATGTCCCTTCATGAATTCTTCATCTGGGAGCTTCATTCAGGAGGGATAGCTGGCCATTTTGGTCGTGATAAGAC
Organism: Magnolia officinalis; assembly: GCA_021015155.1. NCBI lineage: Eukaryota > Viridiplantae > Streptophyta > Magnoliopsida > Magnoliales > Magnoliaceae > Magnolia > Magnolia officinalis. The sequence continues at coordinate 16,866,954 of JAJHSJ010000001.1, read as the reverse complement.
CATTGCCCTCGTGGAAGATCATTTCTATTGGCCAAGTCTCAAGCGAGACGTAGCCAAAGTTTTGGGCAGTGTCGAACATGTCAGCTGGCAAAGCAAAGAAAGTAAAATACCGGGATGTACACGCCATTGCTAGTGTCACATGCTCCATGACAGGACATTAATATGGAATTCGTGCTTGGGCTTCCCAAGACTATAAAAAAGCACGATTCCATTTTTATCGTTGTGGATCGTTTTTCTAGAATGACACATTTCCTCCCATGTTCGAAGACGTCAGATGCGTCTCATGTTGCTCATCTCTTTTTGATGGTGTGGTGCGTCTCCATGGGTTACCTAAAACCATAGTGTCTGATCGTGATGTTCGATTTACTAGCTATTTTTGGAAGACATTGTGGCACATTATGGGAACTCGTTTGCAATTTTCTACTGCTTACCACCCACAAACAAATGGTCAAACTGAAGTGGTAAACCGCAGGCTTGAAAATCTTCTACGTTGTCTAGTGGGTGAACATGTTAAGACTTGGGACCTAATTTTACCAACTGTTGAACTTGCTTATAATGGGTTAGTTAATAATCTACAAGGTTGAGTCCTTTTGAAATTGTAAGTGGTTATAAACCTAGAATGCCCATAGATCTCTTACCTATGTCTGTTACCCAAAGGTCTTCTGAGTCAGCCGATGCATTTGCACGCCATATTCATGATTTGCATACACATATTAGACAGCAATTAAATAAGAGCAATGATGATTATAAAGTTTCAGTCGATTCTCATCGTAGAGTGTAAGAATTTCAAAAAGGAGACTATGTAATGGTGCAAATAAGGCCAGAGAGATTCTCTCAAGGATCTGCTAAAAAATTACAAGCGCGTAGTGCTGGACCATTCAAGATATTACAAAAGGTTGGGTCCAACGCGTATCGGATTGACTTTCCACCTGAAATGAGCATTAATCCAACTTTTAATGTGGAAGATCTACTCCGTGCCCATACTCCCATTGTTGATACATCGTCTCTTTCATGGCCTTTTTTTGAGTTTGCTACCCAACCCCTTCGACCCCCTCCTCCACCCATTTCCCATAAAAAAGAAATTGAGAAAATCTTGGATGACGAGATAATATCCACGAGAGATGGAAGTTTCCAAAGGTATCTTGTCAAGTGGAAGAACAAACCATCATCTAAATCTACGTGGTGTCGGACGACACATTGTAGGGTATTGATCCAGGTCTACTAGAGCGCTACAAAAGTTTCAACTCGTCTGAATCGAGTTTTTCTCACCCGAGGGGAATTGATGCGAACACAAGCGCATTTAAGGTGTACCAACGAAGAAAGCGCCAACCACAAGTGTCGTCCTTGTGGATAAGCGACTATTGAGGAGATGAAGACCTTTCACATGTGATTGGACATATAAAAGACCCCACTCAGGGAAGACACATGTGAAGGAAGATTGGAGAAAGAAGACCGAGCGCCTGAACTTTCCCGTACTTATGTTATTGTGCGTTTTTGTTTAGTTAGGGGTCTTTTAGTAATTTTATGTCTTTATTTGCTTATTCTAGGGGTATTTTAGTAATTTTATGTCTTTATTTGCTTATTTAAGTGGGCTAAAGCCCTAAACTCGAATTTTTAACTATTGATTAATGAAAAGCAAACCCTTTGGTTGCCTCATTCCTCTCTTCTCTCTAATGGTGCTTCTTCTCTTCCCTTGATTTTCCTCTTCTAATTTCTTCTTGTGCCCCTCCAACTTCTTCAAGGTAATTATTTTCTTCTTTCTATTTTCCAGTTTTGGCTAATCCTTCTTCGATCAAAATCTTGAGAACCGATCTAAACCCTAAACCCCCAAATTCTCAAAATCCCTGATCTGAGAAACTTCTTGGTTCTTCAGACTAGTGATCTTCATTGATCGATTGGGTCTGACCATGCAAGATTGGGAGGTCTCATCCCTCGCCGGATCCAACCTAAGTAATAATTGAATGCCATACTCCATGGTTGTGATGATGGCCCGCTCCATTGCATGTTTCCTTTATGATTTTCTCAGTTATGATGATTACTGATAGAATTTTAGATCATTTATTCCTTTTATTTCCGCTGTTTAATTATGTTCATGAGCATGCATCATAATTAGGGCTGTCCTGCGTCACGGGGCAGTTGATTTTTTTGGATCATATCGGCCGTTACGGGAGACTTAATGGCCGTTACAGGGCATAACGACTATTACCCCTGTAATGGTAAAAAATGACGACTTTTTTTCTATTTAAATCCATTTGTCTCTTCTTTTTTCATCTTTTTCATTTCAAAAACTTACCTAAATTATTCTATAGCAGATTTCGACTACTCTTGCTATAGTTTTTGGGATTAAAACCGTATATTGAAGCAATTTGAGTGAATAGAAGCTTCGAGAGTCATTCTTTCAAAAAATCGAAAAAGGTCGTATTTATGCCTTTTTAATTAATTAATTAATTTATTTATTTATTATCATTATTATTATTTTTTTATTTTAGTTCTAATGCTTAATTGTGATGCATAAATGTTAGAGACACATAACCATGCTCATAAATTCACCCAATAAGTAGATATAACACTCTCACCAACAAGTGGACCGTTACGCTACCATAAACATGTTTAAAAAAATGAATACATATTTGGAATATTTAAATATCTAAATTTTCTAAATATTTTTTTAGAATTTTTTGGATTAAAAAAATTCAACCGTTACAGGGGTCATAATAGTCGTTACACCCCCGTATTGGCCATTACGGCCAATACCCGTATCAGTAACAGTGGTGACCATTACGACCACCATTACCGATACCAAATACCTTGATGCACACCCTTATGAAGGATTCACTGCTTTATCTATTTTTGCAATACAATTGTAGAAAGGTATACTACTATATTGCAAAAAGTTACAAGGAGTATCTATGAAAATGGGTAGGTGTAAATGACAATTCCAGATATTTCTACATGGTTTATACACATGCATGTAAATTATATGTTACAGGAAATTCTATAACAGTTTCTTTCATTGACAACACAATTGTTATAAGATCAAGCAATTGTATGGTTACAATGTTTATACGCACTCCTATAAATTTGTTCGCTTGTATTGCACAAGTTCCTAAAACTCAGTTGAGTGGAGCAAAAGCAGCTGGTTCTAGTATAAATGTGTGAGGAATGGTTTCCAAAGGGTTGAGAGAAGGGAGTGCCCAAGAATGTTTGTATATGAAAATAATAGAATCAGTAGTAGCAAGATGAGGCCCCAAAATAGGAGTGAGAGTCAAGTTAATTAAAGAACACCTGAGGCAGCTTCACCAGAAGAATCTAGCTAAAAAAGTGAATACACATTTACAAATTGTGTCAGATTACTAATATTAGCCCAAACACTATGTGGTAACCATGGCATGGAATATTAACAACACTTCTTCGAAGATTCCAATAAACTGATCACATCTTTTGCTACATAATGCCACATATTGGTAGTGGTCAAGGTATTGAAAAACGGTTACGTAATGGCCATTACATAATGGTAACGGTTTGGTTCTTTACGCGTTACGGGGTCGTAATGGCCCATTCCAAAAATATGGGACCATCGCATAACAGCTGTAATGGTTCATTGTCACAGCTGTAATGGCCCATTCCAAAAAATAAACCAATCTGTTGGCCGCAATCCAACATTTTGCTCAAAGCCTCAACCACCACCACAAAGAGGATAGGGGATAAGGGATCTCCCTACCTCAGCCCCCTCGACCTTTGGAAGAAGCCTTTAGGTGACCCATTGACTAAAACTGAAAACCTGGAGGATCTTGTGCACTCCTTCATCCACCCTCTCCATTTATTTCCACAACCAATACTTCCTAATATGTAATCTAAAAAAATCCAATCAACATGATCATATGCCCTTTCAAGATCCAACTTGTATATCATACACCCCAATTTCTGCTTATATCTAGCATCTAGGCACTCATGGGCAATGAGCACACTATCGATAATCTGTCTTCCTTCTATGAAAGCCCCTTGATTTTGTGAAATGATCCATTAAAGCACCCCTTTAAATTTGTGGCTAACACCTTGGCAAGAATTTTATAAATACTTCCAATTAGACTGATGGGCCCGTAGCCTTTGAGGTTTTTCGTACCCAAGATCTTTGGAATAAGAGCTATAAAAGACGCCCCTAGGACTTTGGATAACCTTCCCTTGGAGTAGAATTCACCCATAAAATCCAAAACATCCCTCTTAACTATATCCCAAAAGTTTTGGAAGAAAGATAAAGGGAACCCGTCTGGACCTAGCGCTTTCTCACCACCCAATTCATCCACAACTTTCTTGACTTCTACTTCAGAAAAAGGCTTCTCAAGAGAAACCTCCATCTCATGGGACAAATTTGAATTGTAAGTTATCCAAAGAAGATCTGATCCAGCCTTTGTCTACAAGCAAGTTTTCGTAAAAACCGACGATCACATTACAAATTTCTTCTTTTTCATCAAACCTTTCGACCTCATTATTTTTGTTTTTTTCTTGCAATAAATTTATTTATTCAACCCTATATTACTAAAATCAACTAAATCCTGCTTATATTTGTGTTCAATTTGGCCATGTTTGTATAATTTTTCATCTTTTTAAATTTTTACTGATTTTTATATATCTTTTACCAATTTTCACTTTAAAAATAAAAAAATAAAAAAATTGGAGTGTAGGTTGTTCAAATACTTGTAAGTTCAGATCTACACATGCATACACTAATTCAGCATTTTCCATTTCTTTTACCTCTCTCCTCTCTCTCTCTCTCTCTCTTTCTCTCTCTCTCTCTCCTCTCTCTCTCTTTCTCTCTCTCTCTCTTTTAAATGTAATTTCAGGTCATCTTTTAATGAATAGTGCTAGATTTATTTATTTATTTATTTTTTCTTCAAATTTCTTAAGGGGAGTGATGTCAAATGCTTAGGTATATGCATTAGTGGGATAAATCCCACAGGATGCGTGAATTTCAGCCCATTTTGGAGGCATGCAAGTGGTCCTTAATTGACCTGGCACCATCCTAAATTAATGTAATTTTTTCCCTTAAATATTTTAAGGGAGAGAGTGTCAAATGGTTAGGGATATATATTAGTGAGATGAATTCTATAGATTTCATGAATTTTGAGTTGTTTTAGGGGCATTTGAGTTATTCTAACTAGGCTCGACACTATTCATTTGAATTTAATTTTTATTTTTTTCCTTAAATTTGTTGAGAGAGAAATGGTGTCAAATGGTTAGGGACATGCATTAGTGGGATGAGTTCCACATGTAGTATTAATTTCATACCGTTTTGGAGTTCATTCTAGTGGTCCTAAATCAACCTGGCACTATTCACTTGAATTTAATTTTTTTTTTCTCAAATATCTTTAGGGAAATAGTGTTAAATGGTTAAGGATATATATTTATGTATTAGTGGGATATGTATTTATGTATTAGTGGGATGAGTTCCATAAACCGCATCAAGATTTCAAGCCATTTTGGGGGCATTCAAGTGATCCTAAATCAGATATACTATAGTTATCCGTGGTAAAATGGTTATATAAATATCAATATATAATTATCTCATCATTAGATTCATACTCATATAATCTTATTTATGTTAAATCGTTGATATTAGATATTTAAAAAATTAAATATGGGAATTTTGAAGTCAGATTGAGCCCTCAAGTCAACAAAATCACCAGGCAGCTCGAGACAGTATTCTTACCAAAGAATGGTCTATTACACCTTCATAAATATGTTCAAAACCAGAAAAGAATATATATTTGGAATCCTCTCATATTTTGGAAATTTTCAAATAAATAAATAAATCAGATTTTTTTTCTTTAAAAAAGAAAAACGACCATTATAGCTCGCAATGTAGCAGTCGAACAGCCAACCATTACCATTACTGAATACGTTGGTAGTGGTGGATCAATAGTATACTAAAGCCATGGCAGTTATTCTGAAGGGTGTTCGATGTGCAACTGCAAGATGGCTTTCATGTACTTCCTGTAAATACCAATCAACCACTTCAGTGATTCTTGAAGACAGCATTTATTTTTTCACTTTTGTGAAACTATAAATAATCTAATAAGCCTATGTAAACTTCTATTGTTTTATGCATCAGTATGATGGTTTTATTCATTTCTTCAGTCTTGGGGAATAAAAGGACCAACTAAATTCTCTAACAGCATAGTTTTGGGCATATATTTGAGTACAACTATTCTAAAAGCAGATATGGATATTCTGAATATTATGTTGGAGAAATGCACAAGTTCTCTCAGAGCACTGTTGTAGTGCTCCTAATTGCCTTAGGACACTTCCAATCCATTAATCTGGACTGTTCATCAGCTCCAACACGCATTTCATGGGCTTCCAAGGAAATATCGCACTCATCTGACAAGTATTAAACATTTGATCAATGGCCTTAAACATGGACAGTCAAGATCATTTACACAAATAGGTCCGATCAACAATTTGATCCACCATTTGTTAGGGACCATGATGTATTGCCCATGTTTCTAAAGAATCACTTTTGTGAGACAATCGTAACCATCCCATCCATGTGTCTTGGAAAAGCTTATAGAAACTAAGGTGTTGTTTGGTAAACTGAAAAATAAAGTTTGAAAATTAATTTAGCTGTTGAAAGCTTAAACTACTGAATTTATGACTTATAAGTATTGAAAATCCGTTTGGTAATTTGTCTGAAAAAAGTTCTGATATCTGAAAATAAATATATATATATATTTTTTTACAAAAACTTGTTTAGTAAAAACAACCACTAATGTTGGAAAATTGACAATTTGTTACATTTGCCCCTATTGTCTCAATTTCTATCTTTTGGAAAATATGAAACAAAACATGCTATTGGCTTGCCACCAAATTTGGCACACCTATGCCCCCATCCACATACATATCTCAAACATGATCTCTTAATTAATGGAGTATGTGCTATACTCTTCTTGATAGAATAATCATAACCCTTCAATGATATTAAGCAATGGGTACTATGGAATTAAATAAATATATGAAAGTGTTGAATGCAAAGTTCTTAGGCATATCGGTGGATGTCCCATCAGAAAAATGCTTCTCATCATTAGATCCTGGGTCCCACTTGTACAAATGGCACTGTTACCTCGGCCCAATATTATACGGTAACCTCTTAATGCGTGTAGGCCACCATAGAAACAATGGTCATTGACTATTAAAAACTTTTTGTAGGCCACAAAAGTTTTGGATCACACTAATTGTTTGGTGGCATGAGCCTAAGAAGGAGGCACTGAGGCAGATTGAAGGCTCAAATGGACCACACCACAGGAAGTAGTGGAGATTTGAGTTCCTACAATTGAAAACTTCCTAAAGGCCTGCTGTGATGTTTATTTGCCATCCAACTTATTCGTATGGTCACATAGACCTGTATGAAAGGAAAAAATAAATATTAGCTTGATCCAAAACTTCTAAGCCCCCCAAGAAGTTTTGAATGGTAAGCTTTCAATCACCACTACTTCCTATGGTGTGGTCCACTTGAACCTTCAATCTGCCTCATTTTTTCGCTCATGCCTTAAAATTATTTGTCAAAATGGATGGACATAATGGATAAAACATATACATCATGGTGGGCCCCATAAATCCCTTAACAAAAACCATCCGTCTTTAGCTACCCAACCCGCGGATTGCCTGTGACTCCGTCACATAGATATTTTGGAGCCCACAAAGATGTACGTGACAAATCCACTCCATCCATGTGCTTTGCAAGTCCACAATAGGACATGAGTCTTAAAATTCAGGCAGATCCAAAAATCATGTGAGCCATACCACACGAAACAGTGGAGATTGAACGCCAAGGGTGACAGAAGTTTTATATCAATACAATATTTGATCTATATTGTTTTTGGGTTCGTATCCTATAATGATCTGAAAACATGGATGGAAGGAGTGGATCTAAGAAATACATCAAAGTGGGGCCCATGTAAATTTCACACTTCAAGAAATTTTGTTGCTTGTTGTGTGGTGCAGGGGAGTGGTTTAGGTGAGACCCTGGCCTCACCCAAGACAATGCAGCCCGTACCATGGAGCTCACCTTGATGTGTGTATTCTGTATCTACTCCTGTCCATCAGTTTTTTTAGATCACTTTATAGCATGATACCAAAAATTAAGAAGATCCAATTATAGGTGGACCATACTCCAAGAAATGGTGGTGATTGAACACCCTACCATTGTTAACTTCTTAGGGCTCACCTTAATGTTTCGGTAGTTTTTATTTGCCATCCAATCTGTTGATAAGGTCACATAAGCCTGAATGAAGAGTAAAAACAAATATAAGCTTGATCCAAAACTTGTGGCCCATTAATGGTCAATCACCACTATTTCCTATGGTATGGTCCACCTGGTAATTGGATCTGCTTCAATTTTTGGATAATGCCGTAAAGTGATCTATTGGATGGACATAGTGGATAACTGGATATAGAATACACATGTCAAGTTGAGCACCACGGTAAGGGCCGCACCGTGACGGGTGTGATGCCGGGGTCTCACCTAATCCGCTCCTGTGGTGCAGCACATTCTAGGTCGAGAGAAGAAAATTAGAAGTGTTGACATGTGGAACTTCCATGGGACCCATCATGACATATGTATCAGATCCACACTGTCCATCAATTTTTCCATACCATTTTATGGAATGAGACAAAAAAAGCGAGGAAGATCCAAGGCTCAAATGGGCCACACTACAGGAACAGTAGGAATTGGACGTTTGTTGTTGAAAACTTCTTGGGGCCACAGAAGGAAGATCCAAGGCTCAAATGGGCCACACTACAGAAACAGTAGGAATTGGACATTTGCTGTTGAAAACTTTTTGGGGCCATAGAAGGCTATGATCAAGCTGATATTTGTGTTTTCCCTTCATCTAGGTCTGTGTGACCTTATGAAGAGGTTAGATGGAAAATAAACCTCACAGTGGACCCTAAGAAGGCTTCAATGGTAGTTGTTCAATCCCCACTGCTTTCTGTGGTGTGGTCCACTTGAGCTTTGGGTGTGCCTCATTTTTTGGGCTCATGCTCTATAATGATCCATAAAAATTGATGGACGGTGTGGATCTAAAACATAAATCATTTTGTGGCCCAAAGAAGTTCCAAATGTTAAAAGTCATGTTGTGTAGCACACAAACAATTTAGGAGAGCGAAATCCAGCGTATCTTGTTAGCTTGAGTCATCGGCCATGACGTGGACCAATGAGAAGTGATGTCACTCTATGGTAATCTTGTCATTTTAAAAAGTTGACAAGGATATTTTGATCAAAATTCAACAAAAATTTTAAAGGGAAATGATTTACCGCACTCCACAAGTTTTAAGCAAGTAGCGATGGCTGAAAAAAAAAAATCCTTAAATTTTAAGTGATTTTTCCAATTAAGCACTGAATGTCATTTGGTTACCAAACAGTGAATTACCAAAATCACTGAAAATATCATTTCTTAGTGATAAGTTACGAAATTAAGTTTTACCAAACGCACCCTAAGGTCAAATCAAGGATGGATTAAGATCTGAAAAGATACAACTAGGAGCAGTATAAGTCAGAGCACTGGAGCATTTCTCATTGTGTTGTTCTATGAATAAAAGATTATGTTTCTTTTCATTTTATGACAGGAACCAATCATGTTCTCCAACAGTGCAGTTCATAATATGGGAAGTTAACCAAGATTTTGCAGCTATAATTCACCTCAGCAGAAAAGTCCAATCAGAAGGGAAAAAGGAGGAGGAGAAGAAATAGTTCATACCTCGGATACCAGGCGGTTATTTTTATATGACTTCCAAGGTTGAGGTTCCAATATAAGAATGCCTCCCTAGTCATTCAAAAAATAACGTTTTATCATGCTTCATTTTAAACCATAGAAAAGAGAGAGTAATCCATACAGGTGGGTTGAACTTGACTGGGCTGGCCCAAGCACTGACAAGTCCAGCACATTGGACTATGCCAGGGCATGGGTAGAACCTGGGTCTGAGTTTTAGGCAAGACAACTAATTGGGGAACACTTGGGCTTGCATCTGCCTAAAGGCCCGACAAGTCAGTTTAGCTTGACCAGATTTATTTAACATTAGTGGGCTGAGCTTTTGGCTCATAGGCCTGGCCCAAGCCCAATTACTTATCTCACAGGCTCAGCCAGCCAGGGCATGGACTCAAATTCTCACTTCATGATCTGGACCTGGACATGCTTTTGGCCTGGCCCATCCTGTTACATAAACACCTCGTCTGTCTACCTACAATATCCCATTTTCATAATGAATACAACCATAAGATCCCATTTTCATAAACTCTAGGAAGTACCGGTCGAAGAAGTCTCCAAATCTTCACAAATAAAGTAATCAATCCATCATCGCCCCAGTTCAGATGGATCCACTTTGTTACGCTCAAACTGCAAAAAAGAGGAAAATCCATTTTAGCAAACTGGCACATAAGGATAAGGCGTCAATAAGAACAGCTCCTGTATTTAATTTCCATGTTAACTAATTGAACCTACATAATCATTTGGACCATCCTCTAGACCTTCCAAAAAAAAAAAAAATGGAATGTGGGGCTAACTTTTTGGTTATCCACATCATCTATACGGCCAGCCATCTTGGATGGGAATACCCAATGTCTTACCCACCCAACTATCTTAGCTGTCCAATTGGGCCCCTTTAAAATGTGATCCATTATTTCTAATTGTCCAATTTAATCACATGGCTAGAATCACCTGATAGGCAAGACACTGGGGCATGACTCTACTCATGATAGGGCCCACCAGATCAGCAGCTTAGGTTACTGAAAGGTGGGCCCTATCTATATCATGGTCAGGTTGAACAAAAAACACCATTTCTAAGAACAAGCTGAGAGAATACCTCAACAAAGAAATACCAAGAATAACAGTTCAAAAGGCGAGCAAGAAATTCAAAACCTTGGAAAATCATTGTCGAGTTGAACAAATAACACCATTTCTAAGAACAAGCTGAGAGAATACCTCTCAACAAAGAAATACCAAGAATAACAGTTCAAAAGGCAAGCAAGGAATTCAAAACCTAGGATCTAAGCCAATAAACTTACCAAAGAATTGTGTCATACTTCTCCCAGCACGCATTCATGCTCTTGATGATATTCTCTGTTTGAAATGAAACTCTTTCAAGTAGGGTGTGCTCCTTCAAAGGACTCGGTTCTTTTGGAAGATCCACTGCTACCTCACTTGAAGATGCAGAAGTACTCTGGTGCAAGCCATTTGCTCTCTCCAAAAGATCTGGTGTGCTGGCATTGACAGATTTGCCACCAGCATGTTCCATTCTAACTATTCTTCTGAGGTTCCAATTCGCATTCTCAACTAAACCTGCAAAGCAGAATATAACCATCTCAGGCATTTTTAGCCGCAAAACAGAGAATTGCTGGCACTGAATCGGAGATAAATGTCTTTAGCAGAAACCACCTTTCTTTCATCTCAATAAACAGAAGATTCAATGCCCAAAACACATTGCCTCGCAGACCAACCTGCTAGAACTGTAAGCTCATGTTAATTTTATGCCACGCAGACTGCTTAAAGTATATGGGGTCTGAAAAATACAAGCCAACTTCTTGGACTCAACAGATATGAATAGTACGGATAAATGTTTAAGAAGTAGGTTTTGTCTCAGAGCTTTCCCATGGATCTGGACAATTCTACTCAAGCAAGCTGAATGGGTTGATGAATTTAATTTAGAGGTCAACCAAAATAATATGAAAAATATGTAACAAATCAGTTAAAAATGAAATTGTAGGGGCCTATAGGCTATAAAAAGTTATATTAGTAGGCATGGAAATTGACAAGCCTAATTTTAGATATTTTGAACTGATTGGCTGTACCTATTCAAAATTTGGGTTTCCTCGACCAGGGCTTTGCCCATTGCCAGACCTACATATAAGGTTAAGACCAACACAGATCTTGTTCGAAGTGAACTTTGTAGGTTTGACTTGACAAAAGCCACATAGGGAAGAGTAGAGGAGAAAGGATGTGGATAACTGAGGAGAAGAGAATGGAACGAGAAAATAATGCTTTCTGAGAGTTCATGTGAAGAGAGAATAGGACTGAAAATCTCTGAACAAAATGAACAAAAATGAACAAAATGGCACAAAAAGATTGGAAAAGGAACCTGGAACCTCAGCTAACTGCAACAATACAAGAAGTTTCAGCCTTTCAGGTCAACTGAAAAAAAATGATAACTGCGAGTTTTAGGATATTAGCATTCGGTCGACTCCATGAGTTGGAGATCTTTCAGTTTGTGAACACTGATATGCAAATGCTGAATTGTTAAGGTGAAAGACTTAAACAATTTCTTAAATTCAAAAAGTCACAGTTGATTATGTTTTAGTGAACAACTGCATGCAACGATAGCAAAGATACATTTATAGACCAAAATATTAAAGAAAACTGTTTTGGCTATACTCTGCCAGTTTATTAGGTGCGTTGATCCTTCATATCTACAAAGTACGATTATCTACCAACAAATTCCTCGATGTAAGTACGAGCACAATTCATAAGGCCCTCACTAGCTACTCAAAAGAAGACACATCAACTGCATGATGTATGTAATGTATCACTAGAAGTCTAATTGGGATAAGGCTTAGATGATGATGATGATGAGTGTTGAAACCCTGCTCCAACTATGTACTGCATCCATATTTACTGCCGAGAGAGAGAGAGAGAGAGAGAGAGAGAGAGAGAGATTGATTTTGAAATCCATTGAGATTATGGAAACTGGCAATCCAGGAATTTTTTTACGGGCATGATCCAGGGTTTTTCATGCATGGAAAGTTACAATACAGTGGGTAGAAAACACAATGAATAGGCACCACAATTCATGAACAAGAAGCACAAAACAAGAATGAACATCTTCAAACAGATTCCGTTCATCTCATCATCGCAACCCTGCCTCGGCTATTTGAGGTCGTCTTCTTTTCTCATAATTGCTTGGCAAAAGTTTTACAATGGCTACCTGCTTGATATCAACCCTTATCCTTTAGCTAGGCATGGGACTGGATGGAGCATCACTATAAGGCGTAGTCAATATGTAAAATGATTCTTTTAAGTTGTTTAAAGCAATCATTTAATTGTACTTATCATAAGATTCATAACTCTTAATATTGGCCCGAGCAGAAAGACATTTCAAAATCATGAACCATAAGTTAAAACTAGTAAAACTCCTGAAGATAAAAGCAGCTTCCCACGTGTGTGATAAGATTTGCACTACCAGCGCCTTTGAGTATGTGTTTGTGAGCCTGCTGGCCTGGTCTGTTTTGATGTTCTAGTCTTGCTGTCGATTCCCAATTATCGAGGTGTTGTTTAATCCCCGTAAGGTAGTTCTGCTCTTTTAATAAAGGCATCATTAATCAAGAGAGATAGACAAATGTGGGGGGGGGGGGGGGGAGTTGTGGGCCGCAATGATTTCTCTACAGCTAGGTGAGTACCCATGATCATGTTGAGGACCACGCATGCGTGTGCGAGCATCTGGAAGACCCCACACTAGGAAGATGCACATGAATTGCTTTATGGAGTTGTTTAGACCATTGGATTCGAGGGACATGATGATCAAGCCGTTGGGTCACATGGATCACATGATCGGGCCATTGATCGTGGATCGTCTTCATCGTTTTTTGACATTATTATCTTTTAAGATTTAGTTTATGATTACTTTATGTTTGGACATCTTATGAGTGATTTTAGTTGATTTTTCATTAGATTGGGATTATTTTCGTTAGAATTCATGAGACGGTTTAAATTGTAATTTCTAAAAGTTCTTGAGGCTATAAAAGAAGAGGGGGCGTGTGACCTCTCTTTAGTTGGTTTTTTTTTTAGAAGAGAGAAGGGGGGGGGGGGTGGGGGGGGGAGAGAGGAGCAGGAAGCTAGAGGCTAGCACTTATCTTATTTGGAGAGGCAGGATTAGGGGGAAGGAGAGTCATTGTTCCTTATGTGATTTGACTGAATTAGAAGGAAGATTGGTGCGAAGCTAATCTTCATCAACGAAGATGTGAGGCTTCCTTCCGTCCCCCGCACTCTCATCCCTTCATCGACCATCGAGGTATTCTTCAAGTTCTTCGATCTTCTTCATCACAAATCATCAACATCCTTCCGATCCTCATCCCTTATACATCTATCGGCGAACCAAACCCTAAAAACCATAACCTCGCATACCTAGCCCACACGTGTGCCTGTACAACCACACGTGCGAACCCATAGGGTTGGTTATAAAGCCCCACTCGTCCATTTGGCTTTCCACTACCCTTGCATCAAAACCCTACTCTCTCTTCTCCAAACCCTAACCCTAAACCTATAAATCACAAATCTTCCTATTTCCTCAAATTACCAAACCCTAGTTCTTCACACTCTTCAATTACGCCCAAATCCTTACATTCCCTCCATCCAAAACACTAATCCCTTATCCTAGTACCTAAACCCTTTAACCCATTAAACCTAATTGCAAGTTTTCCCCAATTTCCCTAAACCCTAATTTCACCCTAGGGAGCATTAGACCTTCCCCTTTGAAATAGACTTTACACCATGCTATTTGGATGTCCCTACATCCATTAGATCCTAGTTTTCCTTATTTAATGGTCTTGTAGGATGATGCTTGGTAACCTAGGCTAGAATTATGCATGATCTTCTCTTGGAATTTTGGTATTTGTGATGATGATCGCAAGTTTTGTGCTTTTTATTAATTAATTTAATTTTGCTAGTTGACCTCACATAACATTTGAGTTCATGCATCAGTCCTACATCAGGGGGACATGATAGGTAATGAGCCAACAATCACAAAACAGTAAAAAAGGTCCTTGGAGCCAATGAACAAACTTAGCAGACGCTGAACCTCATAAGCCAAATTGAGGTCAAAAGATAAATTCTAGAGAATGCCCACCAAACCTTGTTGCACATCAGAGAAATGTGAGTGGGACACATGCAGGTTTGCAGGACTCATGACGCAAACATGTGACCCCCATTTAGATGTCATAGCTAGTGTTTTAAAAAGCTTATTATATGTAGCACGACATAGCCTTCACGCTACGTGGTGCATGAAAATAGCTCAAGTTGCATTTAGCATACATTACACGCTACTTAGAATACGTTGCATGTTATTTTTCATTAAAACAGTAAATGTTTTCAATCTTCTTACATGTGCTATTTTTGTAAAAATTAGTTACTGTTTTCAATGATTTTATTGAAATAATATGAACGACAGTATTAAATCAGTCAATTGCTATTTTTGTCTTTATATTTACTCTTTCCCCAATTTTTCCTATTATTTTAATTAAAAATTTATATGTAGTGGTAGCTGATGCCTCCTAGGAAGGGTGAATGCTACACTACACGCTATTCGATATTTAAAACATTGGCCATAGCATAAAAATTGGGAAGGTACATATGGACCACACATGCACATTGAAGCATTGTTCAATTCTCTAATGAGTGGATAGCATGATCTTTGGGCCAGGGCATTCCCACAGCGTGGCATGTCTAGCAAGCATCTTAGCTTGCACATGCATGCCACCTCAACAAGGTGAACCACAAGTCCAATGAAAATTCACTCACACAAGTCCATTAGAAGGCTCTGAAAACTGGAAACTTCTTGCTTCCAAGATGCCTCAAATGTCATGTACAACTGTATAAGTGTTCTTGACTGTTCTAAAATGTTTATCCACTTAAATTTTTCCCATATTAACATCATATGCACCATACAAGTTTTGGACAAGGGACTGGTTATCATTCTCAAGTATGTGCTTAGAACATGAGAAACACTCCTCCCAGTCCCATCAGCAGTATGAAATAGCAACCAAATCTGGTATCACTAGTATTCTCACCTTAAAAAGATTGAATTATCATATCTAACTTCAAACCAAATTAAACCAGTGAAACAAAAAATGAAAATGAAATTGTCTAGTATATCTAAGAAAGTCACCAACAAAAGAGGGTTAAATTTCAGAAACTTACCAGCATCAATATCTACTCCGAGAATGCTTCGACAAGAGAACTTTTTTGCTACAAATAAGAAAAAACAATAATATAATATGTAAGCAGAAAGTGTTGGTAAGAAGTTCCAAAGTAACAGATTGAAATATAAAGATTTTCCAAACCTAAATCCACGGAGACTATTCAAGTAAACCATATTTTATTAGCAGCATCAGGCCATAGAGGAAAGACGTTAATCCATAGAAACGTAGAAAATGGGGTTGAATATGATCTAGAATGTATTCACAAAGCAAACATTTAATTCTTGTGAATAAAAAAGCCGAATCATTAACTTTCATGGCACCCCAACTCCAAGGACACAAGCATAAGTAGAGGAGATCCTGCCATCGTTCAATTTGAACCTGAAGATCTCCCCTCTGAATTTTCGAGGAGCCTTGGAGATTTTAAAAATCACGGGAGGCCAACAGAAAAATGATTTTCTTATAAAATAGATTGATTGTAGGGATTCAAGTGTCGGTTGTGACTGATCTAAATAAAAAGGGCACCATATTTTGCGACTCAAATCATACTCGTTGAATTGAACCCTTCCATTTCATCAAACCTTTTTTTTTTCTTTTTTTCCTTGAAAATATGACTGTATGTTATAAGGTGCCAAAAACGGGAGATGTAGGAGCCCCCACCTGCGAGTGACCCTCTCATCACTCCACGTTATGGTGTATCGTAAAGGCCGTTACGGGGCCATAAAGGCCGTTACGTAAAGGTAACAGTGGCAACTGTTACACATTACGAGGTCGTAACGGCCATAACAGCTGTTATGGAGAAAAAAAAAATGACTCGTAATTGCCGTTAACGGCACGTTACATCCCCTATAAAGGCCATAATAGCCCGGTAATGGTCTATTATTGGACACACATGATTTTCATACTTTTTAATCAACACTGCAGGGCAGATACAGGTATTTCGGAGGGTTTTTCAATAAATAAATAAAAGAGAGACCGTAACAACCATTATGCCCCATATCATAAAGGTAACAGTGGTGGCCGTTACGGCCACCGTTACCGTTACGGAACACCTTGCTCCACATCAAGAATCCCACGAGAAGAAAAAAAAAAATGGGGTTCAAAAACAAAAAACCTTGCCAGCCTCAGTCAAGTGGATTTGGGTCATACCAGGCCACCAACCTTCCCAAGGCAGACCACAACAACTATTTGATAAAGACTGAAGCCCAGGCTGACCATTAAGTATGGCAAGGTAGCATCACTTGAACCTGAATGAATAATACAACAACGCCCGGCCTGATAGGACGCATTGTCAAGGACCTATAACAATTGATGGATTTTTTTTACAACTGAAGAGACACTCCCAAACTCCTGGTCACTGGGAAATGGCTAATTCATAGGATTTGACTGTACAGGGATATTGGCGGCCATTTATGGCTCAGACATCAGTCTAGCGGCGCATTTATGAACTGACGATCCAGCAAGAGAAGTTCGAAAAATTCAAGTGGTGGAGAATTAATGAGAGGAAACACAGAAAGTGACGCATGGACCGACGACCCACCATTATGTAATGTTTACAGAGATCTCCCTTCTAAGAAGAGAGGCAAGGCAAAGGCCACAGAGGAATTTTCGATCCTCTTGATCCTTCTCTGAAGGAGGTTTGATTTTTTACTGAGGCCCCCTAGAGGAATCTTTGGGAACCTCAAAGGGAGTCCAGGTTCAGGGCCCCTAAGCAGGATCTGACACCCGGACATACTTGTTGTCTATCAGACCTCCCCGAGTTAAAGGCACTGCTAGGCATTTATATCTTTGTGATTAAGCTTGTAATAGGAAAATTTGGCAAAGGTCTGCCCTTGTGGCATCTACAAGTTTTTAGCTAGGACAGCAGTATTTCCATCCATTATAAAATCACGATTGTCTTCAGTCCATTTGTGTTGGGCATGTGAATCCTTAATTGCATTAATGACATTAATGATAGGTGACTGAGGACCATCGGACAAATCCATTTGGGCATGGGCACCATGCCTAACCCCCTGACCATCAAAGCAGAGCATGTGCTAACAGTAAGGATTTTCTTGTCATGGAGATTTCTCTGGCATGATCCATTCATAGCAGGGCCCAACAGATCAATGGTCTGGATAAATATGCATGTTCTTGTGGGGAAGATCATAAAATTCCTCTTAGATGTTCGTCTAAAGTAGTTTCTTTAATGTGAGCAGTTCCCTACTCCCTAGTGAGGTTTTTTTTCTCTTTGGCAATTGACATTTTTCTCCCATGGCCATTCATCATGCTTAGCAATTTGCCACGCAATTATGATTCTCACTTAGTGGTTTACCACGTGATTGTGCTTCATGCCCCTACCAACTGACCATCCATGAGGAACATGACCCGACTTGGCTCACTCACTATTTGGGGACTGCATGTGATAGTTGGGTTGGGGGCCAATGCCAAATGGTACTGTGTTAGCATGTGAGTGGTATCAACATCAGTTGCTGCCATCACAGATTCTGAGAGACGGATTAAAAGAGGAAGGTTGATGTTTCATGGTAGAACTTATGCCAATCTACCATTTAAAAACCAACCCCAAATTGCTAGGAGAAAGGCTCATTATCATCACCATTAATGTGATTATGGGATTTCATTCTCAATTTCAAAGTTATCATCAGTAATACTCACAAAGTAGCACAAAACTTTATATCACTCTAAATTTTAATCTTCAAACTACCCATCCAAACAAAAAACTAGAATAGAAAGAAATGTCTTCTGACAGAGCTTTTTGCAACAACAAAAAACTTGGAGCAGGACTTTATCATGCATTTACCACGCCGAATAAATTGTGCCAGCTCATCCACAGTACACATGGCATACATGTACCTCAATCCAGACTGTCCAACTCGTGGGCCCCAATTATCCATGGACTACAGCCCAACTCCACGCTGACTGGACAATCCCAATCCTCTGATCTCACAGGTTGAATTTGGACTCTCAACCATTTTCTTTACAGCCATCCATTCTACGACCATTAATCGGACAATTAGGACCGATCAGTAAGTGTCATTTTGAAGTCTGGATTGGTGTACATGCATACCTCATATCTAACAAAGACATTATATCAATTTGTGAGGAAAAAAAGCTCAAAAATGACAGAGAAAAATTACCAATGGCGATGGTAATAAGACCTTGATTGCAGCCGATATCCAAGCAATCTTTGTCTTCAAACCATTCCTTGTTTAACACAGAGAGTCGCGGATCTTCGCTCTTGTCATGCCCAATCTGAACATGACAAATAAATAAATCAATAAAACTGAAAACAACTACGATACAGGTAAAAAAAAAAAAAAAAAACATAAATAACGTTACAAAAAAGCCCTAAATTCTCCGAACAAAAACACTCCAAAGCTGCAGTAGTTAATCAAAAGAGAATCTCGGAGTACGACTCGGAAATTGAAACCCAAGCCGACTCCTCTACAGAGATGACTGAAATCTTGAACCTGATTTCCTCGAAAATGAGAAGTGAAGGTAAGGAGAGAGAGAGAGAGGGGGGGGGGGGGGGGGGGGGGGGGGGGGGGGGGGTTATTACACGTAGCCATAGTAGCTTTTGTAATTTCCATAGATGAGAGTCGTCTTTCCTTTTTCTTTCTTTGCATTCTGATTATTCTTCGGATTCTTCTCCTTCTCCTTCCTCTTCCGCCATTTGAGGCTTCTTTTTTCGAAGGAGGTTAAAGCGGCAAAAGAGAGAGAAAGAGAGAGAGGAGAGGTATTTCACAGTACAGAAGACAAAAGGGTTTCACGGCATTTTTACACCCGCGAAGCGCCGACTCGAATTGGATCGGAAATCGTCCACGAGACTACGACACCTGTTTTACGCGGCGCGGACAACACCCAAGCTGTTTGGGAAGCGGATTGGCTGGTGTACCACACATCAGCTATATAGCCAAGTGTATTGACGTCTGCAAGTTCTGTGGGTCACGTCATGAGGCATGTGTTATATCCAAACCGTCCATCCCTTTTCGACCTCGTCTTGAGGCTTGAGAAGAAAAAATAAAAAATATCTAAAGATCAAGTGGACCACACTGCAAAAATCAGTGGGAGATTGAACATCTACCATTGAAACCCTTTTGGAGTTACAGAAGTTTCAGATTAATATGAATTTTATTTTTTCTCTTCATTTAGGTATTTGTGACCTAACGAATATGTTGGATGAAAATAAACGTTATAGTGGACCTATGAATTTTTTAATGGTGAAAATTATTATCTTATTTTTGATGCGGTCCATTTGAGATTTTTATATAATTACTTTTTTAGCTAATGCTCTAAAATAATTTCAGAAAATGAATGAATGGTATGGATATAATAAATACATCATTTTTGAGCCCATGTAACTTAGATCTCCTTTGAACTGTTCGTACAACTCAGAGTTCGAAGAGCGTTGGCGCTCGTCTTCGCACCACACGTATGGAAGCGGATTGGCTCGTTTACCTCACACCAGCTATATAGCTATATGTGTATTGACGTCAGCAAGTTCGGTAGGTCTGACCATGAGGCATGTGTTATATTCAAACCGTCCATTCATTTAGCAACCTCGTCTTAAGGCTTGAGACAAAAAATAATACGGATCTAACTATCAATTGACCGCACTACAAGAGGCAGTGGGGGATTAAATGTCTACCATTGAAATCCTTTTTTGGGGTCAAAGGAGTTTTCGATCAATATGAAAAAAAAAAAATTCCATTTTGTAATCTTATGAACATATGGAAAATAACCGTTACGGTGGACCTTAAAAATTGTTTAAGGGTGAAAATCATTATCTCCAACTATGTAAATGTAATAAATACATCACTGTGGGGCCATGTAACTTTGATCTCCTTTGAACCGTTCGTACAACCCGGAGCTCGAGGAGCGTCCGTGCTCATCTTCACACGACGTGTACGACAGCAGCTATATAGCTGGTGTGTGGTACACCAGCCAATCCGCTTCTGACACGTATCTACACCAGATATATAGCTGGTGTGTGGTACATCAGCCGATCCGCTTCCAGCTGTTTGGGGCCATTATGTCATATGTGTGACATCCTGTCCGTTCATCAGGTGACGTCATAAATCTAAAAAATCAGCCCATTACGAGACTAAGATCGATGGACAACTAAGAAAATTTTAAAAGTCTAAACACTTCATGAGGTGTGGACCGCCTGAGTTTTTGATGGAGCCTGATTATTGTATTTTTTTTCAAACACCCCGATGATTTGGATATGATGGATGAGCCTGATGAGGCCCAACGGAGCGGATTAGGTGACGCCTATAAGAAGTTTTTAACGTGGGTCGTTCAATCACCACTGTTTCCTTTGGTACGATCCACCGGAGATTTGGATCTATTTCATTTTTGGTCTCGAGCCAAAAAAAAAATCCGGCAGAACGAAAGAACCGTGTGGATAGAATACATGCATCAAGGTGGGCTCCACGGTAAGGATCGTACAGTCTTCGGTGGGACCGGGGCCGCACCTAACTGGCTCCCTTATACCGTTGTTACAGGTAGTGCGACCATGGTGGACGTGGTTCCCACCACGATGTATGCATTTTATTAGACTGACCATTCATTTTGACAGATCATTTTAGGTGATGGGGTGAAAAGAGGCAGATCAAGGGCTCAAGTGGATCACACTGCAAGAATCAGTAGCTCAAGTGGACCAAGAATCAGTGGGTGACAATGAAACCCACTGTTAAAACCTTCTTAAGGCCCACTGTGATGTTTATTTGTTGTCCAACTTATTAATAAGGTACCGCAAATGAAGGGAAAAAAACAAATATCAGCTTCATCCAAAAGTCACTATCTCCGATGATGAGTATGATAGGCGTTCGATCCACAGTGTTTCCAATGGGTTCAGTTGTGATTTCAATCTCTCCTTTTGAAATCATCACTTAAAGTGATATGTCAAAATGGATATACAGCCTAAATATGATACATACATTATAGTGGGCTCAGAGAGCCCCTGGGTTTAACCACCCTGCTTTCTGACATGGTCTGATGACTTTAGTCGTTTACATTTTCGTTAATTTTGTAAAAATATTCTCTAGTGGCCCATTTGATGTAAATTTTACAATGGAGACGGTACAGATCATCAAACACTCAGCATGTGGGACCATGAAAGCAGTGATACAGGATGAATTCTTTATCACGACAAAGGCAAAACAAACAGAAGAGATTCAATAAGGGTATCACACACGTACGTGCTAGCGAATCAGGACTTGAGATAATCGGGCCATACCTTCGGCGGGCTTCCACAAATACCATTATGCGAGCCCCAGTTGAAAAACGAATGATGGTCCTTTGATAATATGGTCCACTCGGCACGCACATGCACTTTAGACATAGGCCTATTATTTTCAACCATCATTTCTTCTCTTAGAAGCAAGCATGTCAACCACCGGCACCAGGGTTAGCAAGGTGTCCCACAGAATATAAGCACGGACTCCTATGAATGGTGTATCATAAAGGCTGTTACGGGACCATAAAAGCCGTTATGTAAAGGTAACGGTGGGAATTGTTACACGTTACGGGGTCGTAACAGTCGTAGCAACCGTTATGATAAAAAAAAACGACTTGTAATTGCCATTAACGACACGTTACATCCCCTATAAAGACTATAATAACCCCGTAATGATCTCTTACGAGACAAATATAAGTTTTTCATACTTTTTAATCAACATAATGAGATAAATACAAGTTTTTCGAGGGTTTTTCAATAAATAAATAAAAATAAAAAAGAGATATCATAACAGCCATTATGCCCCGTATCATAAAGGTAACAGTGGTGGCTGTTATGGCCACCATTACCATTACGAAACACCTTGCTTGTGACCCCACAGACTAGCAAGATCAATCCACTCCTACAGCGATAGCAAACGGGTTAGGCGGCCTAGCCAGGTCCTAAGAGGCCAGAGTTTGGACCTCTAAACTAGGCTAGAGGGCCAAGCCCGGCCTTGAAATCTCGGGCCATGCTAGCCTATGGCTAATGATAAATGATCTGGCCAACTCAAACCATCAAGTAGACTACCATTAGATAACAAGAATGAATGGTTTAAAGACACATGTGAGCTAGTCTCTTTCACAGTGCATATTCGTTGGTTACATTTTTTAATGGTCTATTTCAAACGGTTCATCATTTAAATTGCTTTTTTAAATGGTCTATTTCAAACGGTTCATTATTTAAATTGCTTTCCTCATAACTCTAGGCTATGGCCAAGGCTTAGAGGACTAAGGTTGGGCTATGGTCTGGTTGGCTTGGCCTATCATCACCCCTAAACTCCTGCCCAATTAATTATTGACCATAGATGCTCTGAACCGACTTGATGAGAGGAGTATAGTTCTAAACTAACTCCCAACGTGCAGGCTCAAAGTTAAGAGTTTTGAAAATATAATAGAAAATTTTAAATTTTCAAAGGTCCATAAGGTTAGTGGATTAAACATTGCAGATTTATATTTAGATATTATCAAGTTTTTAAAGAAAATTAAAATCTGAAATTTAAGTTTAAATGTGACATTTGATCACCATCATTGAAACATTTAAAGTAAAAACTTATGTCCAAAATCTATATTAAAGGAGTAAAAGATGAAAGTCAACATGCTAAATCCTAAAGCAGAGGTAATGTAGCTGGCAGAGATATCCACAATGACCCTTACTCTTGATCTGCTCAAGAGTTTCAACACCTGGTTAAGGGTACGAGTGCCCATAGGTGGTGAAATCCCACTAGGGTGTGAGTGTGTAAGGTGTGTGTGCGTGTGTAAACAAAAAAAAAAAAAAAACAAAAAAAAAAAAGAAGGAGAGAAGATTCTCTCCTCTCTCTTTTTCCTCTTCGCTATCTCTCTTTGAGTGGCGTAAGAGATTTGGGCATTCAAGACAGTCTCTATTTTTTGTGTAATTTTCCTTTAAGACGGAATTTTATTTATAAATAAGAGTAAAGTTTCTAAGGAAATACCAATATAATGCTCCATTATATTATAGACTTTAGTATAATTTACTACATATAAAGTTGATAATCATGTTTAACCATGTATCTAAATTAACTTTATCCCTTCGCTAAATATGGTCATCTATCTTCAATCTAATTTTCACACAAATCGGTGATTAATCCAAAGATCTAAAACATCAAAGGTGGGCCCCACATGATAGATGATCCACAATGGATGTTCCATATCAAAGGTGGGATCCACATAATGGATGGTGGACAAGGAAGGTGGGACCACATGATGGAAGGTTGACATCAAAGGTAGGCCTGCATGATGAACAACCCATCTTGAAGGATGGGCCCCACATGATGGACGGTCCACAACCAAGGTGGGACCCACATGATAGATGTAAACATCAAAGGTGGATCCCACATGATGGACTATCCACATCAAGCGGGCCTCTATGATGGACAATCTATAGAAAAGGTGGGACTTACATGATGGATGGTGGACACCAAAGGTGGGCCTGCATGATGAAAGACTTATATTAAAGGTGCCCCCCACACGATGAATAGTCTACATCAAGGTGGGCCCACATAATGCAAGGTTCACATCAAAGGTGGGCCCCACATGATGGATGACACATATCAAAGTATGGCCCAACATGATGGACCATCCGTGTTAAGTGTGCCCCACTTGATGGACAATCTGCATCAAAGATGGGACCCACATGATGGATGATGGACATCAAAGTTGGGCCCATGTGATGGACAATTGACATTAAAGGTGGGCCCACATGATGAATGACTCATATTGAAGGTGGGGCCCCACATAATGAATGACCCACATCAAGGTGGCCCACATAATGATGGAGTGGGCCTCACATGATGGATAGCCCACATCAAAGTGTCGCCACTCATGAAGAATAGTCCACATCAAGGGGGCTCCACCTAATGGACAGTCCACATCTAAGGTCTAACATAACGGATGATTCACATATAAGGTGCACCCACATGATGGATAGTGGACATCAAAAGTGGCCCCACATGATGGACAACCCACTTCGAAGGGGAGGACCCACATGATGGATACACTAAATATGGATTCCATGTGATGGGTAATGGACATTAAGGTGCACTGCATAAAAGACAATTAGCATTGATGGTGGTCCCCACATGATGAATGACCTACATCAATGTGAGCCCACATATTGGACGGCCCACATCAAAGGTCAACCCCTAACAATAAATGGTCCACATTCAAGATGGGCCTTGCATGATGGATAGCCTACTTTAAAGGTTTGGCTCACACGGTGGACAATCCACACTAAAGGTGAGCTCCATATGATGGGTGATTCACATCCAATGTTTGATACAATGGATAGTCCAAATGTCTTTAAAAAATGAAGATTGTAGCCATCTATTCATTTGCGATTTGGGGCACAGTCAACTTATGCTAAGATCCACCAAAACAACCACCTCAGTTGCTCTTATAATAGAGTTATCGTAATCTTTAAGGGCCTGTTTGGCTGGATGGATCCCATGGGATTAGGAGGGATGGGATGGATTTTAAGGTAATGATGGTGGTGTCAGTAGATTGGTTTAAGATCCAATGGATTGCTATATCCCGGGACAAGTTCACTGAGTTTGTTTGGCACTCCCGGCATATCCTGGGATTTTACCTTCCAATCCCTTCCAATCCGTCCAACCAAACACGCCACAGACACGATTGAACGGGATTAGGAGGGATGGGATCAAATTTAAGGTAATGATGGTGATGTCAATGGATTGGTTTAAGATCCATGGGTTTGTTATATCCCAGGACAAGTTCATCGGGTTTGTTTGGCTCATTTGGCATATATCGGGATTTTACCATCCCATCCCTCCTAATCCCTCTTAATCCGCCCGGCTAAACAGGCCCTAAAAATGATAACAACTATCCCTTAAAAAAAATTATTATCTAAATATTTTGATACACGCTTATTTTAAATAAGAGTTATTTTTAAGTTTCGAAAACATAATTTTAATAAATGAACTCATTTAAATTAAGAGTTAGAACAAAAAAAGCTTGTTAGAGTAGCTCTTATTGGAAGAGAGTAGAAATGTCATATGAGAAGTATGGTGCAATAGGAGCAGATGCCACATCTCCACGCAAACATGGGAGGAGAAGACATCACGACCTTTGTAGGGGACTCACCATGGATGACTCGTGTTTCGAAAGATGAAATCCATCAGATAATGCCGATCCATTACTTCCTTCAATATCCCTTGTAAGTCATTTATGAGCATGATTTAAAAACTTGAATTCCTAACCGTAAATTTCAAATTCGGGATTTTTAGTTGTCTGGAAGATGGATTCTGACTATGGGAATTCTTGAAATCATTTTGTATGCATTCACCGGATAATGAATATGAAGAATTAAATAGTCTAAAATACTCTACCATGACATACGTGTGTAACATGTAAAATAATTATTGTACAGACCAACCGTCAAAGAGCATTGGCCCAAAAGTAAAGTAATTTCAAATATTAAGATGCTTAAAAAGGTGGAATCATTAATTCATAACTGAAATAAAATCTCCTTTTTTTTTGGTGGTGGTATATATATATATATATATATATATATATATATATATTATATATTATATATTATATATATAGCCCACATAATATTTGTATAGGCTTAGTTTTTGTGGCCTCTCATCATCATAATGTTAAGTATGAGAAAATATCCAATGATGTGAATAAGTATAAATACGTTAAAGTTAAAGATAGGACATGATGTTAATTTTGCCAGTTAAAGGATTGAAAATTATGAATTTTGCAGCCTATTTTATTTTATTTTATTTTAATTTCTCTAGGTTTTAAAAAGAGGCCAAAATCTAAGATTTGAAATTTGGTTGAAAATGAAATCCAAGACTCAGGGAGTGCCAAACATTGACCCTGTTTTGAAACCCTTGATTTCAATTCCCACGCTCCCAGCTGGTCCAAAATCATGGATTTACAAAGGTCAACCAATCAGATGGCTTGGATCATTCTATCCAAGAGAGCAACTGATACATTACCCATTACCTAATGGATGACTCTACATGGCTATCCAGTGAGCCAGACCATGACGATGAGGTGTCCCAATTCAAGCCCACATGGCTTTTAAAATAAGCTTATTCTACAAGGACTTGTACAGGAACCGGGCGTCTTATTTTATTATTTCAGTTCATTTTTTGGAAACATTATCTATGTATGTTTTATTGCACAATCCCTCACTTATGTGCAGATGTGACTGCCCATTACAAATCCGCAGACCACCAGAAAAGTTGCACATCTGACCGCCAAGATTTCATACATGTGGACTACATGGTCAGCAGGATTTCGCACATGCAAGACCATGGTCCAATCATCCAAACTATCGAACAGAGGGAACCTCACCATAAATAAAAGAAAATACAAAAACAGTCTGTAATCGAACAAAAAACAAAAAAACAAAAAAACAAAAGAAAAAAGAGGCGATGTCAAAGCGTTGGTATCAGGAAGCTTTTTTGGGCATCCCTATCAGCATGGGTCCCATCATGTCAATGGCCTGTATCACTAAACCATGGACCCCACGTGTATCGCATCCCCAACATACTGGGACCCATATTCCTTCACTGAACCTTTTTTTTTTTTTTTTCCTCCAAAGAAATATAATTATGATAAATCCCAAACTTACCAAAGAAGTTTTGAGCTAATCAAATTAGTTGGGCAGTGTTTTTTCCTTAAAAAGCAACAAAGTCAAAAAAGAAAGAAAGAACTCCACATGATGTGTATGACATCCAACCTATCAAATATATGTATCAAACTGTGATAATCACATTAAACAAAATTCTTTCTGATGGAATCACTAAATGGACTACACTTGCATTTTAATGTTTTGAAGTGAACATCATGGCAGATTACAGTTATTGGATGAGTTGGATATTATAGAAATATCATGTAGGCCCCATAATTTCTTTCCTAAGCCCAAGTGTGGTTCTCCTCTGCGGCCCCAGGTGTGTGGCCATACTGTGGTCTTTTCTTCTTCTTCTTCTTCTTCTTCTTTTTTATTTTATTTATTTTTTATTTCATGTCACGGGATGTGGGCTTTTCTCTATGCTCTTTGTTTCCTCTTATTCTTGGACTATTGGCCCTTATGAAAGCAATAAATTTCTGCTCATCTTCCAAAACAATATATATATATATATATAATATATATAATATATATATATATATATATATTATATATATATATATATATATAATATATATATATATAATGGGATTATGATAATTTTACCGATCAAAAAGCATCTCCCTACTGTTTCGGTTGGTAGGGCCATTAATCGGTAAAATCTTAATTTTGGGGGAATTTTGCAGTAAATGCTGAGCAAAATGAAGAAAAGTGCACAACCAATTGATAGAATGTTTACATGTTTGCCATCCCCCTACGAGAAATGATCACAAATAGCAGTGTCACACCACGAATGCCACCTGATGCCAAAAAAAAAAAGAAGGGCTGGTCCAATCATTGGCCAAGACACTGCCAAAATCAACTGATGGTCTGCTTCAATTTACAGATAGCAAACCTAATGCGAATTGATCTCCAAGGTGGGGCTCACTTTTTTCTAAATGGATTGGATTTCCATTACATGACCTGTTGGCCGAAAGATGTGCCTGTATGTTAAGGTTCACACAGTGCCTGGAACCATTCCTCCTCTCTAAAAACAGAATTGTCACCCTCCTATAGTTTCATAAAAGTAAATAAATAATAAAATAAAATCTGACTGTATAATAAAGATGTTTATTCCCCAAATGTAACTATCGATGAGATTCCACTTGCATACTTGCACCCTAATTACACCCATTTACTAGTTGGAGTGAAAGAAAATCAGGAAGTTAGACCAGTTTTTGTTTTTTTTTATTTATTTATTATTATTAATAAATCAAAGAACGGATTGAAAATCATCTCATTTTAATACACCTACATCGTTATAGAGCCATCAAAATACGCTTATTAACATTGCTACTACAGCATGTGAGATGACTTATCTACAAACTGGGATGAACGCATTTTCTTACAGTGCTTGCCAGAAGAATCAATCCTGCAAAAGGCCAAACACTGAGGATACTCACTGCATGGAGATGGCCATGAGAAGCTCATGCATCTACTGCCAGTCTGAATTCATTCCAATTCCTTGGAGAAATCTATGTTATCAACAAAGACCTGTGTAAAAAAGACATTAAAAAAAGGCTGTAAAATCAGAAGGAAATTCAGACAATGCTGTGAAATCAGACCAAAATGGTAATCAATGAAACTGCAAATTCAATTTCTTGCTGAAAGAACATATACACTACAGACAAGTAACACATATCATTTTTAGTGTGGATTGCATGGTTTTATCCTGAATTGAAGAAGCGGGGGAAAAAATCCCGTTTGAACCCAATGTCCCATATGCTCAAACCAATGCTTCAAAAAAGAGAATCATGTCTTTCCTTGCAGGCAAATATTGATGACTAGTTACATGATCATATATACATGAGATTTCATAGTATCCTTGGGTCCACAGTTTGTAAATGTGGGGTCATTGTTTAGTGAACCAGACCATTGAGCTAATGGCCTCACGGTGGATGGAACATGCCCAAAAATATACCAGATTGGGAGATCCTATATGTATAATATTTTGACTTTTTTCCATTGGTTGATTGTCTATTTGTAAGCGACAATGTTGGAATTGTCATGTGGGTGCAATTTGGGTCATGGTCCACCATCGAGGGAGCCCATCAAATCAAAGGTCTAATTACGAAACTATAGGTCTCATCTGACACACTGATCCACTAATACTGTATACCCTCGGATCAAGGTTTAATAACTCCCCAGGATTAATATATGGCCCAGCCCTCAATAGTGTAAACAACATCAGTTATTCATCCACGCAGTGGCCACCAAGGTATTCCATAATGGTAACGGTAGCTGCAACGGCCACCGCCATCGCTGTTATGATATGGGCCATAACAACCATTATATGCAGTTAC
>JAJHSJ010000001.1:16768172-16836931 GCA_021015155.1 Magnolia officinalis | reverse complement strand
TATCCTCTTAATCTTCATGTGTAAGTCTTTTAAACCATTTAATATTCCTTGCAATCCTACAAAATCTTCAACGTACTAATAATAATAATAATAATAATCAAAGACCTCCATGACATTAACGTCAACTCTTGATTATGTTGTCGCCACTATCAGGAGAGAGTAAGTTTTTACGAATAATTTCATAACACATTATCACATGAAGAGACACTACAATTGAAGTAAATGTTAGCACCAAACTACGTCATTCGCAAACCCACTAGCAATTTTAGTTAGGTATTGACATAATAAATTTCGGGGATGAAATTTGTGTAAGGAGGGTAGAATGTAACAACCCGTCTGTTTTTTTAACGGTTGGGAACTATATCCATTTTTTAAAAATTTTGGTGTGGCCCACTTAAACCTTGAATTTACCTCATTTCCTGGGCTATGTCCTAACATCATCTAGCAAAACTGATGAACGGTGTGGATCTGTCACATCATTCTTGTAGGGCCCACTCTAAAATAAAATAAAATAAAATAAATAAAACAAAACAAAACTCCTCTCATCGTAACCAACCCCATCCCTCACTCCTCTCACCGCACGACCTAACCTCTCTCCCCAATTTCCTCTCCCATTCAAACTCTCCTCTTTCTTCTTCCACCATTCTTCATCGGCAGAAACCACCAAATAATCCAGGCCGCTCACCATCAACCCAAGAAGATTTTAACGGTAAACGTTCAACCTCTACTCAACACACCAGGTAGGTGATTTTCCCGATTGAAAAGACTACATTATTATATACTTTTATTTCATTAATTATTTATTTCGTATTTCTAATTTAAGTCATTTGATGGTTTTTACGTGATGTAGAATGCATTTATTTGATTTGTAATATGTGAAATAGATCATTTGATTATTGTTAAATGTTTTAAAATTATATATGGGTGCTCTGCCCTAAAAACGACTATTATATTTTTTTATGGGGTGCTCTGCCAGGGTCATTCCCGAAAAGATCGGCACGGTACGGGTGCTCTGCCCAGGGTCATTCTCGAAAGGATCAGTACGGGTGCTCTGCCCTGGGTAATTCCCTAAAAGGATCAACACACGCGGGTGCTCTGCCCTTGGTATTTACCCTAAAAGTCTATTCACTAGGTGCTCTGCTGAGGGTCATTCCCTAAAAGGATCAATACCGGTGCTTTGCCGAGGGTCATTCCCTAAAAGGATCAACATACACGGGTGCTCTGCCCTGGATTGAACCAAAAATGATTTTAGATAACTGCATTGTCTTATTTTATTATTACGAAAAATAAATTATTATTGTTGTCATGTACAATGACGATTCAATACTCGTAATTAGTCATATTTGTATTATTGGGTTTTATTTGTGTTAATGTATAATTTTTAATTTTGGGAAGGATGTGACCCTACGTGTCGTCGTGCTCACACCCATATAGACTGTTTTGAAGGGTTGGTATACGAAGAACCGATTGAACAAGATTGAAGACTTTTATATTTTATATTTTATATTTAGAAATTAATTAAAATTTAATGTATGTTGTTATTATTTATTTATTTATGTCAATGTAATTAAAGATTTAAGGATTGATTAGTGGACAATATTTAATCACAATTATTAGTATCCTTTTAGTTGCTCTGATTGCCTTAAAAATGCATGAAATAATGTGGGTTGCGATGTATATTTATTTAAATACAACTCATGGTCCTGAAATTCGGGTTCGGGCCTGGCTAACTCGGGTTCCAATTTTCGGGGTGTGACAGTGTCCCCACCAAAAATTCAATCCCTCACACTTCTCCAATTGTAAAGAGAGTTATACTATATATATATATATATATATATATATATATATATATATATATATATATATATATATATATATATATATATATTATATAGGCGTAACTCTTGATTTTTCCAGGGCCCACTATGATGTTTATGTAATATCCACTATAACCATTGGCTATTAAGTCTCATATTGAGATCGGAGATATGCACTAAAGGAAATAGTTGGGAGAGAGATGTCATCCTTTTCTTTTTTAAAGGGTCAAATGTTATACTTACATCAAAATTCACTTCAACAACTAGATTATTAAAAATAAAAAATAAAATTGCCAAAAATCATACTGATATATGAATCACTTGGGCCAGATTAATGGAAAAATTTTAGAAGGTGAGGATTGTCTATACACTGTTTACAATCATGTGGTCAACCTGAATTATAGATAGAATTGATTTTTTCGGTTTGTGGCCTAAAATGGGTTGATGCACCTTGTGGTCCAGGTTGATTTTCCAGAAAACATCATAGTATGGCCCACCTGAGCCATTGACTATTTGCTCATACAAGTGGCTTTGACAAAGGGGACATTGGTAGTATATACCACCAATTGCAGTACTCTGTGTTATTGGAAAAGTTCTATTGGCTCCACCATGATGTATGTATTTTATCCACACCGTCCATCCATTTTTACAAATCATCGTAGTTCATGAGCACAAAATTGAGGAAGATCCAAATCTTAGGTGGACCACACCACAAGAAACATGGATGATTAGAAGATTAAAAACTTATCGGGGGCTACAAAAGTTTTGGATCAAGCTGATATTTATATTTCTCTTCATCCATGTCTTTATGACGTTATAGTTGGTTGGATGGGGAATAAACATTACATTGGGCTCTACGGAGTTTATAATGGTATGTGTTCAATAACCACTTTTTCTATTGTGTGATCCACTTGAGATATCGATTTATCTATTTTTAGACTCATGCCCCGATGTAAACGGGCAAATTGGATAAATAGTGTGGATAAAAAAGTAACCATCATGGTCAGAGGTGGGCATCGAGTCGATTCAAACCCAATTAGGGCTGACCCGACTCCATTCGGTTTTGAAATACGCCTGACCCGAACTCGACCTGACTCGGTACCGAGTCCAGCGTGCCTAACCCGATCCGAGTCCGGGTCTAGCCTAGACTAATCCGGACCGAATCTGACCCAATCACAAGTACCGATTCTGGTCGAGTCTTAAAATAATATGAGAAAACAGATGGATGGAGTAGATATGCAACACATAGATCAAGGTGGGCCCACGACGAGGATCCTACAAACACCACTCATCTTGGGTCGCAACTAATATTCCTTGCTAATCAAGCATATTTTGTAAATAATTTTTGTATCTTATCAAATTGTTGTGAGATGACATGGCCTAATTAAATTTTAGAAGAAAGAAATTGGAGGCGGATTAGCTACCAACACATTGAGTAGCTAGACTCGCTATTGAAGGGACACCACCAAGTTCTGTGGGGCCCACCATGATATATGTGTTGTAACCACATTGTCCATCCATTTGGAGAGATCATTTTAGGGCATGATCAAATGAATGAGGTAGATCCAAAGTTGGAGTGAACCCCACCATAGAAAATAGTGAGGAGAGTGACGTCCATCGTTGAAGCCTTCCTAAGGTCCATCGTGATTTTTATTTGAGATCTAACATGTTTATAAGTTAAAACTAATATTAAAGAAGCGGAAACACAAATATCAGCTTGATCGAAAACTTTTGTGGCCCTTAGAAGTTTTTAATGGTCAACGTACTCTCTTCACTGTCTTCTGTGGTGAGGTCCACTCGAGTTTTGGATTTGATTCATTCTTTGGTTCATGCTCTAAAATGATCTTTCCAAATGGATGGATGATATGTATACAAAACATATATCATGGTGGGACCGGCATAACTACGTGACGTCACTTTAGTAGCGAGTCTCGCTACTCAACCTGTGCGTTGAATCCCCAAATGAAAACTTAAATAAAAATCACGGTGGACCTTAAGTTAACAAAGACATTGAAGAAGGGAAAACACAAATATTAGCTTCAGCGAAAACTTTTGTGACCCTTAGAAGTTTTTAATGGTGGCATGACTCTATCCACTGTTTTCTGTGGTGGGGTCCACTCAAGTTTTGGATCTGATTCATTCTTTGGCTCATGCCCTAAATGATCTCTCCAAATGAATGGATGGTGTGGATACAAAAGATACATCATGGTGGGACCCACATAACTAGGTGACGTCACTTTAGTAGCTATTCTCGCTGCTCAGCTCGTGCGCTGAATCCCGGAATGGAAGGGAAGCGGATTGCGTAGTAACTCTCTACGTTAGCGTACTGAGTAAACTCTGTGGGTTCCTATATGATTTATGTATTTTATCTGCTCTGTGCATCAATTTTACTAGATAAGTTTAGGGCTTAAGTACAAAAATGAAGCATATTCAATATTCAAACGGACCACACCGTAAGAAACAGTTGAATTGAACGTTTACCGTTGAAAAGTTCCCGGGGGCTACAAAAGTTTTGGATCAAGCTTATATTTATGTTTTCTCTTCATCCATTCCTGTATGATCTTATGGACAGGTTGGATGACAAATAAACATCACTGTAAGGCCTAACAAGGTTTCAACGGTAGAAATCATTATCCCCACCGTTTACTGTGGTATGATCCACGTTATATTTGGATATACTTCAATTTTGGACCCAACCCCTTAAATTAGATGCATACAAGGTGGGCCCAACTTAGTTCACTCGGTACGGTAAGAACAAGAGTCTACTGTAATCGGTATGGAATCCGATTTTCAAACGAAACCGTCTAACTACGTTAGACTTCTCGTTAAATGTAATTTCTTTCTAATATATTAAAAAAAACTGGTAACATTTAAAGTGACGTGGACCAGTAATAAAATATTATTGGATTCAGCTGCTCGCTGTTTGCGGGATACAGAGGATCCGCACTCGCCTAGCAAATGCGTATTGATTTAGCGGACCACCAAAAGGTGAGTGTGGTCAAATGTAATAGAGATTGAGCAATTGTGACCACTTTTTTTTTTTCTTTTTCTTTTTTTACACACACCCCCACAAACTTACACTAGTGGAATTTCACCACTTATGGTTACTCAAACCCTTGACCGGGTGTTGAAACTCCTAAGAGTCGAGCAAGAGTAAGGACCCAATTTTGACCACTTAGTTCTGAGCTTTGCTTGTTGCATGTGGATTGTTACCTACTCTTGAGTGAATCTTTTTTTTTTTTTTTGCGCCTCCAATTGATGGCTCTCATACTCCAATTTCAGCCACACAGTGGACACTATGAAGATAACACAGCACATCAGTGGCGAAAGATAAAATATCATCGATCATCTTCTTCTTACAAGTACAATATAAATATAATATTTATTCAATGAAAAATATTAGAACAAATTTAATTCAGGGTATTTTCTTTCCATGCTTGTTGAGATTTGATGTTATTATTTTTTTTTTCATTATATTTGTTCTTTTTGTCCGGCCACACCTTCACCCTTAGTGAAAAATCGTTGTGGTAATTAAGATGGCTAGGCTTTCCTCCGTTCACTACTTTCTTCTCATTCTCCGTGTTATCCTCAGTTGAGAACAAAAGGCAGGTGCATTGTGGTACATTTGTCTGATATTCTACCGGTGCAACTGCCTCTACAACGGCTAAGCTACATTTGTGTCAATATGTCTGATATTGGTACATTTGTCCACTGTCATTTTCACTATGCAATAAGGAAATGAGATTTTAATTTTGTTTTTTTTTTTAAAAAAAAAAAAAAAAAAAAAAAAAAAAAAAAAAAAAAAAAAAAAAAAACAGTATCAAATCTCAACAACATGAAAAGAGAATATCCTAAACTAAATGTCCTAATAAAAAAATGTTGCTCACAATGTATTTAATGACCTTATATAAGCAAAAGAACCCGAGACTTTTAATCAAATTAAAAAAAAAAAAAAAGAATCAAAATAGTAAAAATTAATTAAAAAATACCTAAACTTATCTAAACTCCTAACCTCTTAGATAACTAAAACAAAAGCTCTTGACCAAACCATACATTTGGGGGCAATGAAGTTTATACGCACGAAGTTGGTAGATTGTTTTCAAGCAAAATTTTATACGCACGGAGTGTTGAGTCATGGCATTCTCGTGACTTGCACACAGCATAGTAGCATCGTCATCTAGAAGATTTTCAGGCATCCACATTGTGATGGATCCCTTCATAGCAATAGTCTGAAAATTGAATCACCTATGGAGAAGATAGACAGGTTTTCATGACCAAGTTGGGGGAGAGAATGTGAGTTTTGCACCCCCAACAAACAACGGCAATCTATTATTTTCCTCAACATGATGACTCTATTAGGACATGGCACAAGCCAATATAGAGACACCCGGATCCATAACTCAACTGGCAGACTGAGTGGATGTACCTCGTTTCAACGCTTGAGGTCTTGGTATCGATCCATAGTGGGGGTGGCTAACATGGAGTGTGTGTACTGACATGGGTGTGTACTAACAAGCTAACCCAAAAAAAAAAAAAAAAAGCCAATATAGAGGCAAAATACCCTAAATATATATAGCAGCCTATGAATCCACAGACCTATATCTTTAGGATAATAATTCAAACCTTACTGAAACTACTTAGCTCCACCATTGAATCATACAATGACACTTCAAAACCTATTCTAACAAATAACAATAACAACAACAATAATAAAAGAATTAGGATGCATAGTAACAATAACTCTCAACACTGCCTTAATTCAGTCAATGCCACAGTAGTCTCTGCTCTTATAGCAGCTCTGCATCTGGCCAAACCAGCGCTTTAATGTTGTGTTAGAGGCCAGCATTCTAGAATTCTTTCTCAGCAGTGACTCTTTGCTTACCATGTGCTTTGGGTTAAGACTTCTGTGCACATGACAATCTTCACGGTTGCAATCTCAAGGACATTCATCCCCATCATACAACCATACTTAAATTCACCCTTGAAACAAAATACTTTATGCTGATGTATCCGTTCTCAAGTTCTTCAACTCTTATGATTCTTCCTCCTTGAGAAACATTTGGATTTCATCTTTAAGTATCTTCGAATCTGACAGAGGCACATCATTGATTGACCTTGAAGACACAATTTCATCGAACACATCTGATTGGATGTAGGCCACTGGATATGAATTCAGAAAGTCTCCATCCTTTTCTATCTCCCTGCATCATGTCTTATAAAGATATACTTGGTGTTGTCTTGTAAGTTTAGTTCGTAACTGATGCTCTATAAGAAACACATGATAGATGCACCTGAGCACTCTAAGAAGCTTCCTAAGGGGGCGTTTGGTAGCATGTAATTGGTAGTAATTGATATAAATTGATGGTAATTTTTTATTTTTTTTAGTGTATTTGATGTGAATCAGTACAAGAATTAGGGGATATAGCGGCGGATTATCATTTCCGCTGTTATAATAGAACCTACAGTGGCGTATATCACTATTCTGTCGTTATAAAACTTGTTCCTGCCACTGCGTCCCCTCGGCAATATTTATTAGCAGCAGATGTTAATATCTGCTGCTATATTCCTGAGAACTCTAATGGCAGAGTAGATAATTCGCTATTGTAAACCTTGTCCGTGCCACTGAAACCATTCCCTCTAATTTTTTTTGGCTGTATGCAAGACATAGCAGCGGAAATTTGTATCCGCCATTATATTCCTGAGAACTCTAACGGCAGATTAGACAATTCGTCGTTTCAAACCTTGTTCGTGCCATAGAAACTATTCCCTCCAATTTTTTTTTAAACTATATTCGAGACATGGCAGCAGAAATTTTTATCCACCGCCATAAGGTGTATAAGCTTATTACATTCAAATTGCATCCAAATCTGACCATTTTAGGGCAGCCTTCTCAGTCCAAAATAGACCTCCAATCAGACATTCAAGAATACCCAAGAATGGACCCCAAATCCGTCCACTTTGGACAGTGAGATTGGACCCCAAATCTGTCTGATTTAGAAAATGACATTGGACCCAAATCTGTCCGTTTTGGACAGCGAGATTAGGCCTCAAAGCTGTCCAAGTGAAAGTGTATTTGGGCCACAAATATGTTCCAGTGATCAGCATGTTTGGGCCACAAATCTTGCCAATGTGGACAGTGTATTTGGGGCTAAAATCTTCCAATGTGGAAAGCCTATCTATTCTACAAAATCCCTCCACTGTTTCTTTTTATGCAGACCATTCTATATATATCTTGTGGAATCACATCCAGTTCTGTTGGATGTCTCAAAAGATTCTCTCTATCAAGGAAAGTATATATGCTTTGTTATAGGTTCAGGAAGAGAGATAATTTCTTATTTGAGGTTGAACTTCCAACAGAGAGAGAGAGGTGACTCTTCCTCAAGTTACTATAAAAGCAACTCATTCATGTTAATTGTTTTTGCCAAATCTTCACTATTGTAATTTTTGGGGTTCTGCAGAGACTTAACAAGTTGGTTAAAAAAGTCAAACGACCCGAAAGTCATTGAAGAAATAACGAATTACATTGCTTGGATTATAAGTTGTTAGAAGGATCTTATTTTCTTTTTTGCTAAAATATGGTTCCCTGAGCTGACCATAACTATAATACTATGCCTTATTTTGTTTGGTTTCTTTCAAGAAATATCTGATGGACATTTCATTTAGTTGTTTGTTTGAACGTTCATTGTTACTAGATGATTTAATGGTTGGGTTCTCAAGTACTACCATGTAGACCTCACCATCTCTATTAGCTTTGTCCTTGCGCACAATTTTTCCTGTTAGCCAGAACTTACGTTTCACTTTTCTTTCCACTTACTGGGGTGGAGGTTGGAATCAGTTCCTGTTTTGGGTTTCATGGATCCTTTTTCCTTTATAGAAAAGTTCAAAAATTGAGAAAGTTTGCAAGTGGATCCTTTTTCCTTTCGCAACATGAGTTTTGTAAGTGAGTTTTGCAAGTGAAAGATGTGCCCTTGAGATTGTTTGACCTCAGAGGAAATCTTGCTTTCTCGTTTAGAATGAATCAATGGCTCTATCTTCTATTGGTTTGTCAATTCTTTTAATAAGTGTACTTTATCTTTCTCCATGCTTTATCAAATATATGTTTGTGCTTGAGTAGCATTTCACTGCATGAATAAATTTCATCTTTATGTCAGGGTTCTCCACATGATTTGGAAGCAAGGAGAAAGAAAGTTGGATGCTTTCTTTCTAGACCTTTAGGAGTTGGTAGAGGCTACTAGCTAGGAGCAAAAGTGTGTGTTGTCGGCATGTCTTTTCTATTTTGATGCTAGCCCATGAAATATGTGATGTGCCTGGTTAGAAGTCCAGATTGATCCATTGGATTGTCTAAGTGTCCTGATGCAACTCAGAGAAATACTTGTAGTGCTTTGAAAGCAATAGATCAACCATTTGGGGGTTGGCTTTTAAATGGTAAATTGGCAAATGTTTTACAATCAGCTGCCTACTAGTAATCAACCTTACTCTTATACTGATGCTATTGTAACCATCCATTGAAGAGCCTCATAGTTGCTTATAGTAGTATGTTGTTCTTTAGGATTCACGATACTTGTGATTGTAATCACAAATATCTTAGTTCAAGAGGTATTTTTTATCACTCTTGTGATGTTTATTTAATAAATCCCATTACGGTGAAGATTGACGATCAACCAAAGAATTTCTAATTCCCATAAGCTCTATCACCAAATTTAGAGATCAAAGCCTCGAAAACTCAGCTTTTAGTCTTAAGAATGGTCTGATATTTTCTTGTTCTGATATTTTTCCACTTCTTTTGGTTTTTTTAATTTTTTTTTTTCTTTTTTTAAGATAGTGTGACACTCTTTATGGGCACCAACCAAAATCATCATTACTACTAGGCTAAATTTTGATTGGATTAGTTTAATTTGGGCCCATAAATGATCTGCCTTCTAGTGTTGTTGTTGTAGTCATAAACTAAAATCTAATAAGCAAATGCAGTCATAACCGCAGATCCCATGGCTATGGGCTAAGCTTGTGTCATAACCGTAGATTCCATAACTGTATGTTAAACGTGGAGTGTCTATAACAATAATTTTGGAATCAAACATACATGCGAAGTAGTAAAAAATCAGCCGAACCAGACCCAAATTTTCATTTTCATTGAATCGTAGTGAATCATGAAATTAGGCCTGTTTTCTTTTAGCTTACAAATGTGGCCCATCAGTCCAATTTTTGGGTCGAACACTGAAATCATTCAGGGAATCCTTCACTACCTTCCAACTGATGAACCACCTTTGCAATTATGAAATTTTGATCTGTCTCAAGTATTGTTCTTTGTGGAATATAATTGTTTTTGTGAGAATTGTTGAAGAACTAATTATTGGTTTGTGTTTTGTCAGGTATAGTACTTTATCTCGTATGGAACATTGTTGCTGAGACTGTCTGCTGGATTAGAGGTGGAGGTAAGCTTTACTTCCCTGGCAGTATGTAATCCATTTGAATTTTCTGGTTTCCTTTCTGGTTCTATGTGCATACACCTATTCAACCTTGCACTATGGATAAAATGGATGACCTCCCCTAATTGTTCGAAAGGTTTGTGATGAAATGCTCAAATATATTTTTTTTTCAGTCGAAGATCCTCTTGAGGTAATTAGTCTGACCCTGGAATAGCTAAACTAAGTTGAGCTTTTACTGGAACTATTATCACTGTGTCAGCTAGTATGCATGTTACAGTTAGTTTATTCTTCATATATGTCTTTAATTGTTTTGTTCTATTTAGGAAGTATTAGACTCATTCGTTCCTATAGAATGGGTGATTGATGAGACGAGGACAAATTTCAATAGTTGCGCATTGGTGAACATTTGCATTTCTAATAAAATATTTGTTGGAAATAGCACTACACCAAATTCGTTTATTAGAAACGGCTGGTGCTTTGGTTCAGGTACGATATTAAGCCGTTTCTAGGTGCACGCGGTTCTAAACCGTTTTCAAGTGCGGCACATTTTTCAAGACCCAGGAGTGTACCGTCTTTCCGCGTTATTAGGGCTCTTTTGCTTCCCCTTTTCTTCAATCTCACGTCTCTCCCGTCTCGCATCTCTCTCTCTCTCTCTCTTCAAATCTCCAATCTCGTCCAGCTCTTCTTCCTCTTCAACACCAAAACTCCAATCTCTCCTCTTCGAACCCTAACATCTCATCTTCAGGAAATACTATGGAAATTCTTTCAATTCGAACGAGCTGCGATTTCCCTCTCTTTCCATGCAATTTCCTCAACATCTTGCCCAAAATGCCAACGGATCGAAGCTTTTTGGCCCTTTCCAGGGTTTTCAGCTAGCACTGCTGCTCCCGATGCAAGATCTCGTGCGATAATGGAGGAAAATGATGGATTCTAGAGATCTCTAGTTTCATGTTGGGATAATCGAGAAAATCCGAGCTCTTGGAGGTTTCCTTTTGAGATATGCTGAACAACAGCGGCATTGCTAGAAAATCGAAGCTTTGTATGAGATTCTAGGGTTTCTGTTGAAAGTCCTAATTCAGGTATTTTGAAGAAATCATGGTTTTTATTATTTAATTTCTGGTTCTTATTATTTCTGTTGGGACAGAGACGTAAAAATCTGATGGCATTTCGATGAACAATGCTGAAATTACAGTGCTCTGATTTGTCAGTTCATAGATATCCAAGCTGAGTTCTTTTGAGATTTTTGTGTAAAAATGTTGAGGGAAAGGTTACTCATTTCTGTTAATGAAATCTTTGACCCTTTGCAAAAAGTAAACACTATGATCTGTTTCATAAAGGAACAGGGAAGTATTAACCCATTTTCTATAAATGGTGATTAATGCTTCTTCCTTTTCGTATTCAGTTTTTTTTTTTTATGGCTGAGCATTACCTATATTCAGTATTTGCTAGTTGTGTTAATGATCCTTGACAAAGGATATGACCGTGTGTTCTGGTATTCGGTTGAACCGGTGGACCAATGGTTCAGTGATTCAGGCCATTGCCCTTCTGGGCCCCACTGTGGATGGAGCATTCTCCCAAAGATTTCCTAGATTGGAAAATTGTAACAGCAACGGCTCACATTCAATCGAGAAAAAAGGTCCAAGATAGGTGGGTAGTCTTCCATTCTGGGTAGTCTTCCATTCTGGGTGATTTTTGGGTGATTTTTGGGTAGTCTTCCATTCTGGGTGATTTTTGGGGCACAGTCCATTCATGGTGGGTTCTGCAGGCCAATGGTCTGGATCACTGAAACAGGGGATCCACTTGAGCCAACTGAAAACCTGAGTATATGGTGCCAATCCATTGTACTGGCACTTTATTGGTTCCTCATACATATGTTCCCAATTAAAAGAGACATGGATAAACACAGCCATTTCTTTTTCTTTTTAAAGAAAAAATTCTTCTCATTGGATAAACAAATCATAATCATAATCTTTTCTTGATTGCATGGTAAACTATATGAAGCACGTCCTGAAGAGGCAACTTAAGAAAATAGAACACCTATTAGTTAACAGTTAAGAAAATCAATGTGCTTTATGCATTGGGGGGTAAATAAAACATGGAAGCATTACTACTCAACTTAGGAAAGAATTTATAATACAATGAAATGCAACGGCTGATGGTTGACTGTGGATTTTTCTATAGTTTCCACATGATACTTCCCATCACGCCAAATTAATACAAGTAGAACCAGTCTAGTACTATTCTGCTCAGTATTTATGGGGGAACTCAGCAATAAAGCACAACGGTGATCTTCATATACTCTTCCATTCTTGTACATTCATTTCAAAGCCTAAAAAACCAATTTCCTTAATGATTTTGTCTTTAACAATACTACCCAAGTTGACAAAAGCCATGTTATAGATACAACATCTCCACGCGATGTACAATTAACACTAAAGAGTCGAACATGAATAAACATTTTAATGATGATCTCAACTATCGAGTTTTTGAATTATATGCATCTACACATAAGTGACAATCACAATCATCCATTCAGTGTAATTTTCTTATGGCGACTCTTATAGCATAGGATCTAGAACATGGATGGTTCCAATCAGATCAACTCAGCATGCAGGCCCAAAGCAGGGACATATGCAGACTATCTTGAGTTGCAACATTGGCAAACAAACTCACACCACCAAACATAATCTAAAAAGATAACAAAAACCGTTGGAAGTTGATCCAGTTGGTGGTCATTGGACAATTTTGAACCAAGACTCAAGACAAA
Organism: Magnolia officinalis; assembly: GCA_021015155.1. NCBI lineage: Eukaryota > Viridiplantae > Streptophyta > Magnoliopsida > Magnoliales > Magnoliaceae > Magnolia > Magnolia officinalis. The sequence goes on along the minus strand of JAJHSJ010000001.1, from coordinate 16,823,921 downwards.
TTGGTAACAGAGGATTACTTCTATTGATTTGTATTTATAAGAATAGAAAAGGGTATTATCGTAAGTTGTAATTCGTTAAAGATTCACGGTTCATAACATTGGTTATTATGTTGCAATTAGGTGAGGACAGAGCACTTGGTGACCGCTGATTTCTCAGGTGATTCGAGCTGGGGAGATGATGATCCATCAGTTTTCATGATGACAATTGCCAAGACCATGCAAGGAGAATTCCAAATAACAAATGGTTATGGACACGAAAATGCTACCCAAGTTCTCAGAGTAAGAGAGAGGAGGGGTGTGTGTGTTAAAGCATAGGGGTAAAGTAGTTAATTTATTCATGAGCTTTATGGGCCCTTAGCTCCCTGTCATTATCAAACATCATTAATGAATGAATGAAATGGACCACAGGAACATTGGAAAACTTTCATTGTTGAAGAAGATTTCAAGTTTGTGTCTGAGATCGGCTTGAATGCAGTTAGGATCCCAGTTGGATGGTGGATAGCTAGTGATCCAATGCCGCCATGGCCATTCGTTGGTGGGTCTTTGCAAGCTCTGGACAACGCTTTTTCGTGGGCACGGTATGTTGGACTGAATCATGTAGTGTTAAAAGAATACACTGGATGATAAAGATTAAGTGAATGGGCATTATCATCATACATGATGCAAGTGGGCCATTTGGAGAGCCCACCCAATTACACTCACAAATATCCTGAAATTTGATATGGGTTACAGGAATTTGACTGAGCTGGACATACAGGAGAATGGGGTTGATGATCTTGGGGGCAGCTGGCTAAGTTGCTTCCTTGAAAGCTTCACATCTATGGATGCTTTCAAATTGTGGAATCAGATTCCAAAATAATTACCGTTGTTATTTCAAATCCATACAGAGTAGAGGCTATCATACGATTGAGAGTAGTCATAAATTTCAAGATAGCCCATTCCTTCAGAAAAGGTATTTCTATGGTGGATGGCCTGGCTAAAGATTCTATTCATGGTTGTTAGCTAGGCACGCCTCTTCAAGATTTCAGAGGGATTTCATTTTATGCACTCATGAAGAACTGGAATTCCATTAAGGATGCTAGTTGTGCTTCTTGTTTTGGCATGCTTGTTTGCCGAAAATTGAAAGCCTACCTATCGATTTGCAGCCCCAAAGAAATCACCAAAGAATAAACTGATGTATCGACTCACCAATAGAAAGTTTCCCTATGCAGGTAAGTTGTGTACACATATCCCTTTTTATATTCAAGCCATTCCCTTGATTTATGCAAAACTAGGCTACCCAAAACTTATGGACAACTCCCATTGCCTTTGAACTGCTAGAACTAGCATGTGTGGATTGGCAAAGGTGTGAATGCACTTGCCCTAAATGTTTCTGAGGTGTCTAGTTCTCTACATGAAGTAAATTTTTCTGAGGGAGTATTGAAGCTCTCTGGATATTTATTTGGTCATTTTGATACTCTCCCCAAAGGTATGCATGATTCACATCCACCTTGTAGATATATTGAAGAAAAATTGTACGCATGATGTTTTGCAGGAATCTATTTAATTCGTTTGATATAGCTAAGCAGGGGAGAGTCTTGCTGGATTTCAACCTGTTTGTTTACTGCAGTATGGATTTCATCTCTTTTGTATATTCCTGCAACTTTTCAACCTGATCATTTAAATACTTTTGTTTGATCTGAACCCAACTAAAAACCTAGATTAATTAAAGATCTGTAAGAATTGACAGACACTAAGAATAACAATTGAACATGGTCCCGAATATTGCAACGACCCTCTTGTGTTCGATGAAATGCCGAGCCGAGCCTGCTTCCTTAGAATTTCATGTTTCTGCAGTTGAAATAAAATTTGTGTTGATTTTTTTGATGTCCTTCATTTATAAGGTAAATCAAATACACTTCTTGTGGAAGCCGGTCCTTTGCAACTCCTTCCATAGTAAGTTTATTCTGTATGAGTGTTGCACATGGGGTCCACAAGTCTTTAGTATATTGTCCACAAGTTTCTAAGCATCTGTTGCTTTCTCATCTTGTTCTCAATAATTAGTTTGTAGAGAATTTTGAAGTTACTCATTACATACTGATAAATAGCTTATCCTATAGGGGCCCTCTCGAGTGGTACTGTTACCACCAGGTGATGATGTGGTTATTTCAAACACACGACTTTATGACAGTTTTTTCAAGCAGAGATGCTCCTTGGTGTTGCTGGCCAAATGGGTACTCAAAACTTCAATGTGGCTGATTTTCATTCTCTGGATTGCTTTGATTTTTCTCTATCCTAGGACTGATTTTTTTTTTTTTTTCCTTTTATTTTTCTTGTGTCAGAAGGGAGAACTATCCTAGTTCGCTATAGGAATCCTATTTATGTTGTCCTAATTTTACATGCAACTGTAATAAAATATGATGAATCTGCTCATGTACATGGCACCGATGGCAGCGGTGATATTGCTGCCGTTCTCTGTTTGCAAGACAAGTCGATACATAGTTCATGACATATCATTTGATATCTAAACTCCCAAGTTCTGAATCTCAACCTTGTTTATTTCAATAATTGAACCACATGATGCTCTGTGACCATTTCGCTTGGTTTTTAAAGGAGATCTCATTCTTTCCAATTTGCTCCTGTTGGTGTGATTCTTCTACAGCATTTTAAAGGGCTGAGTTTTCCAACAATTTTATCAGTTGGTCCAAATGCAGCAATTATTCACTATTCACCGAATGCAAAATCATGTTCAGAACTTGATGCTGATAGTGTATCTATTTGACTCAGGAGCGCAGGTTTGCTTACAACTCTTTCTTTTTTGTTATTGCATTATTATTAATGATTTTTTTAATTGAGGGATTTAATAAAATAGATGGATACACTTCATATCTGATGCAAGGAAAACTCATCATGTAGCAGCACCACACCATTTTTTTTGTAGGTTGTTGCCTCTTTCTTGTGTCCCTCTAAACACATTACAAAAGATAATGGCTGAAGAACATGCTAGCTCCCAAATGCCAGCACCGAATAATAGTTCCAAGGTTCCAAGTCTTTCATAGGCACCCAATGGGTAACGCTTTGTGAGTCACATCATACAATCGCAGCATGAAGGACTCCAAAAATTTGAAACCTTATCTAAACTCCCGAGTCATGGATGTGCTTCATTCATATTCTTCATATCGGTTGATCCAAAGCATCGTCTTAATTTCTGTTAAAAACCTTAGTTTTTATCATGGCCTCTCACATTCATATTCTTCATATCAGTTGATCCAAAGCCTGCTATACTGCTGTAGGTGGACTCTTTTGCTAACTCTAGGCCCCTACATTCCTTGTAATTTATTTCATTTCTCTTGATGCTTGCTTTCATGTTAGTCATGTTCATAGCTTTTGAAGAGGTGCAGTCGGATACTTCTTTAAGCTCATTAGTTGTTTCAGAACTGGAGTTGTTATTGTTGTCTTCTGTTTTATGAGAGTTGCTCATTGATGCTAATTGCATTGTTGGACTAGTGTCTTGCTAATAGTGTATCCTTGTTGAACTGTTTTCTTTGTTAGCAAGTTGTCTTCTTAGATGATCAACTATTACTTATTTGCTACTATATAGAGTAAAACATTTTATTCAGACTTCACCTTTGAAAGTTAGCTATTATTTGAAATTTCCATTTTTTTTTTCATTAAAACAGTTGTGGTTTGTTTGAAGTTCTAGACAGTTTTCTTTGGGTAATGGAGGAGTTCGTCTCTGCAGAGCTTTACTTGTCTTGAATTTCTTACCAGGATGTGTATCTTTCATCACCAAAGAAAAGATTATAGCTCATCTGTTACGACCAACTTCAGTATCAGGGTGTCTTTTGTGAGACTTCAAATTTCATGGACGGTTCTTTCTCCTGCTATCAGTTATTAATTTGTTTGCTTGTAGCTTATAATTCTCTTTTATGTTTCTGCCCGGTGTTGCTTTGAAACATGCTAAGGAGGGAACAGAGAGCTCTGCATTTTGGTTTGCACTTGGAGGGAAGCAAAGTTACACGAGCAAAAAGAGTGCTCAAGAGACTGTTAGAGATCCCCATTTGTACATGTTTTCATCCAATAAAGGTGCTGGTTCTCCATATTACTAGTTCTAGCTTTGAGTATTTGAAACTGTTGGATGAAGCTGATCTCTTTTGACTCTTTATTCTTGACCCCATGCTGGTGCCCAGGAAAGTTTGAGGTATGCTCCCAATTCACTTTTAGTGGAATTCTTATTTTCTCTGTTTATACCAGTTGCTTATTTTATTGCATTCTTCCCTTTTTTTTTTTTTTTTCTGGTGGCAGGTTACCGAGGTTTACAACTTCTCTCAAGATGATCTATTGACTAAGGATATGTTGATACTACCTCAAATTTGTTTCAGAATTGACCTACCTCAAATTGTAACATACGCATTCATATGATACAACTTTTTACGAATGTCTGACTTCTTTAAATTGCGAATTGGCCACAATTTTATTTTAGCATTCGCAAAGCTACAGAATCTTTTTCATCTTAACTTCTTCAGGTATCAGGTCCACTCGACAACAAGGCTGGGGAGAATCTTGTACGAAATGCTATATTTCGCTGGCAGAGGTGGAGACAGATTACTTTCTTCAGTTGCTATTCTAGTGCAAAATATTAGGCCATGTTTGTATGCACCGTTGAATTGAATTGCAAATATTAGGCCGTGTTTGTTTGCAAAATATTATGTCCTTCTCTCCTTCCATTTAATCCAACTGATAAGTGAACAGCTCCAACTTATATTGACAGTGAAGCAAAAATGCATCGTGTGAGCAAAGGTGCACCAGAGCAGGTAATGTTGCCATTACCTTTGTGGTTTTCTTGTTACTAACAACTCTAATTGTCAGTGGCTAGTCAGTTGCTTATCCTCCTTGGGCAATGGTTTTGCATATTCTGAAACTTGCACGCAATAAGTCAGCCATAGTGCAGAGAGTTAACGCTGCGATTAGCGAGTTTGCAGATAGAAGACTTTGATCACTTACTATAGCATTCCAGGTGTTTGTTGTTTTTCATTCATCTTTGACTGTATGTAGGAGGCTCCAGAGGGAAGCAAATATAGTCTGAGAGGTCCATGTAAATTCATCGATCTCATGCCTCTCTTTGTTCTTCCCTGGCATGAGAGTACAGAAACAATCACGCACACTCGATCGGCATAAATCTTGAAATAATCACAGGTATCCAATTTTCTGCTGGCTTGTGAAATTAGTCCTGTAGCATGCTAACTTTTTATGCTCTAGTGAAGCTAGTGTCAGAACTCTAAAAGGATACAAACAACATTAAAGAAGCTAAAATAGTTGTAAAGAACTAGAAGTTTACAACTACTTTCTTGTGCACTGTTTTCTTTAATGCAGTCAACTGTTCTGAAGAGCTATCATGATTACAGTTCTGTTAACAGTGTATGCAGATTTCAGTGACAGACAATCAATACGTCTGTGTCTCTGTCTGCATCCAATTAACTATGGGCAATGCCATTCTGTCAAGAGATGCCTGCCAAACTCGTTGAAATGTTGTCTTCCTTTCTCTTCCTTTGGACTTCACTGAGAGGTAAAACCGTCATCAAAATAATTTGATCACTATTTCCTATTTCATATAGGGCAGACATTAATGCTTAATTTTGTGAACATCTACCAATGAAAAGTTTGTAAAAAAAAAAGAAAAAAAAAAGGAAAAGATTCTTAAGCTTTAGCATTCTTACCATAAGAAATGTTTTTTTTTAATTTTTTTATTTTTTTAATCTTTAATCTTTAATCTTTATAATTTTTTAATTCCTTTTTCGTTTCTTGTATTTCATTTGCAAGTCATTGCCTAGAGGTTAAATCTTTGTATTGGTATATGAAGTAATAGGAGTAATAGTACCTCTTCTAGAATCTCTCATCATGAATGTGCATGTTATAATCTGCCCTTGCCTGTGCGCATGCAAGGGTACTTTTCATGGGAAGGTCCTTATGTAGTAGTGGAACTTAAGAGTTCCTTACGATTTTTGGTTTTGACTATGGGGTACACTGACTACCCATTCCTTGAATCTACAGCCTAGATTTTTAGTTATTTGTGATTTGGGAGAGCTGCATTTTCATTTTCCTGATGGTCTTACAGAAGGTTCTTAAGGTCTCATGAATTGCAGGTTACAATAAAATGCATGATAGCATTTAGTACAAGTTGTTGGTTTCTAAGGCCGACTTAGTTGAGTTTCATATAACTCCATGACTCAGCCCAGCGTCTAAGAAATTGGTTAAAAGCACCAATCTGATTGTAAAGAGATGCCAGGAAACCATGAAAAAAATTGAGGAAAATAGTGAAAAAAGATGCTAGGGACATGTAGCTTCAATCTAATGATTAAATACATGTGTTAGGTGGGTATATGCAAACGTGATTATCATTATGCCTTTCCTTTATTATTTTTGCAGGTTAGGCAGGATTTCTTGGCAATCACATGCTTTGCTGCTATTTGTTTCCTTGCTCTGCTGCTTTTAGGCTTTGCTGTTTGGTTTTTCAGCAATTGTGCTCTCATGTTTGGCTAAATTTTCAAATCAAGCTAAAATTAGCTGCCTTTGTTGAATCTCTGATCACTTGTCAAAGGTTTCTCAACCCTTGGAGTGGAGAACTACAATAGGCACTTACATTCTTTTAACTTCCAGGTCCATATATAAAATGAGATTCATAGTTGATTAATCCATTGTATGGAAATCGATTAGGTGGTGGCCTTAGATTCAAGTACTTTAGACTGTTGCATCTGCTTTTGTAACCATCGGTGGTACCTGAACTAGTACCCAAAGCAAACTAAATGGACATGAATTAAAAATATGAAATGATACTGAATTCATTTTAGTTGCACCACCACTATCAAATATCAAATATCAACAGACATTTGCTCTATATGGATCGTGTGTGCCTTGGATAAATAACGTGGCATTTCACAGCGATTGATTGATTCTAAATTGTTTGGAATCTTATATGATTTGTGATATTTGGGATATTTTGATAAACATGATGCATAGGTGCAGTATATGCCTTCTGTTAATATTTGGAGCAATCAATAGTTGTGAAGCTAGTTCCATTACATCAACTAGAATTCTTTGCTTGCTTTACTTCTATTTTCAGGAAATGGTGAACGGCGGGAAGCTAATCTTCTCATTTGATGCAACAAAGAAAGCTCGCTTTGGTGTACTCCCACGATATGCAAAAGATGAGCTTCAAATCAGATGGTTTGAGCTCCCAAATTGCTTTGATCTTCCATAATGGTGTTTTTTTTTTTTTTCCTTTAACAGACCAACAACAATGCCTCGGTAAACATTTCAAGCTTACTATGCCTGATGTGCATTTTGCATCATAATCCTATATGTCATATCAAGCAGGGTTAATTGGCCTGGGCACTAAAGGGTCCCAGATGTGTGTTTGTGTTTGTAGTCCTTTGTAACATGCTCCCATTCTTCAATCTTGATCATTAGTGGAGAGACTTTTTCACTCAGTTACCAATTAACTTCAATTTCTATAGTTATTTATATTCTTAGGTGAGAAGCGCCTTGTTCCTGTGGGTCTAGGAGATGATGATCTATGCATTGAGGGACCTTCACATGCCATCTCCGCAAAGCTATAATTTAAAGTGTTAGCCTCTATTGTAGCTTATTTTGTAAATTTGATTTTGCAATGAAATATCTTCTAGCACATTATTTTCTTATGTTTTTCTTTGGATTAATTTCTATTTTGATGGAATGTAATAAACTTCTATTAATTTATTTCCCTTGATCTTAAATTTCGTGCGTTTATCTGGGTTTGAAATTGTTCCTAAAATCCCATCCTAAAATCTGACCGTTGGCAATGTTAAGAAGGTTTGAAATTGTTCCTAAAATTCCATCCTAAAACCGTTTTTAAAATTTCGTTCTAAAAATATGACCGTTGGCACCAGAACGGTTTTAAAACCATTCCTAAAATTCCGTCTCTGAAATTGGAAACGGTACCCAAAACGGTTCTGAACCGTTCCTCTTTCTGCGAAGCCTCATTTAGGAACGGTTTTAAACCGTTCCTGAAGAATTTAGGAACGGTTAAAAACCGTTCCTAAATGACGATTTTGGTGTAGTGTAGGAATTGTTTTTTTTTTTTTTTTTTTTTTTTTTTTTTTGTGTAAATGTATATGGGAATTTCATTGGGGGGGAAAAAAAAAGCAGAGTGAAACTACAGCCTTGCCACTCCGGCTATAGGAGAGTACAAATTTTTTTGCATCATTTAAAAAAAAAAAAAAAAAAAAAAAAACAACGCTAATCTCAAATAGTGTTTTCCTGGTTATCTGGATTGGCTTCATGGATTCTGTTTTAGTATCAAGATTCAAGGATAAGAATAGAACCATTACTTTATTGCAGACTTGATGTTTCCATTTTATTTTATTTTATTTTTTTCCTTTTTGCTTGGCGGGGCATTGCTTGGATAAGTGTCTTTGCAGATAATTTTGTCAGTTGATGAAGCTTGTCTCACACCTCAATTTATTACTATTTATTGAGAATTCACACCTCAATTACATATGGCCTTATTGATTAGTGATAAAGCTTTGGTTTGGAAGGAGCAGTGGTGGTGGTGCTCCATGGTAGAGTTATTGGAGTGCCATCTACAATTGTTTATGGTCAACCTGAAAAAATTTCATGTGTTGAGGACTTCCAGTTAAAGGCAATGAACCCATATGGGTGGACAAAGGTATGTTCATAGTTATTTATTCCTTAACAAAATTCTGTTTTTTAATTGCTTAATGTTCTTCTTCTTTTTTTTCACTCTTCACACCGCCCGTGCTGCTGCTGCCCCCAATCCCCATCCATTCCTCTCTCTCTCTCTCTCTCTCTCTCTCTCTCTCTCTCTCTCTCTCTCTCTCTCTCTCTCTCTCTCTCTCAAGCCCAAAACCGTGGAACTGATCCGAAACCGAATCGGTTTTAATGGTCCGGTTCTGGTTCAGTTCTAGGGTACTAATAGTCCAATTCCAATTCCGATTCTCCTAAAACCGTTAAGAACGGTTTGGTTCCAATTTCACCCTAGAATCGGACTGAACCGACTTGTGTGCACCCCTAGTTCACTTTTGCTTTGGATCTATATTGTTTTTGGGTTCATATCCTAGAATGATCTGGCAATGAAAATGAATGGACAGTGTAAATTTAAGAAATAAATCAGTCTCCGGTGTTGAGGGTCAAATCTAGTACACTTGGGGTCGTGAACAAGTTTTTGGCGCCGTTGCTGGGGATTAACGGTTGCGTTTTTCTGAGATTAACTAGTTTTAAAATTAGGTTAAGATTAGGGTTTTCTATTTTCTATTTTTAGGGTTTGTTTTTTTGTTTTTAGAAACTTTCCAATTATAGGTTTAGAACTTTCCTAATCAATTTTTTTAAAGAAACTTTCCTTTTCTGTTTTTAGAAACTAATTTATTTTCTAATTCTAAGATAAGATAAGATAAGATAAGATTAGATTAGATTAGATTAGATAGGATAGGATAAGATAAGATTAGGGTTATTTCTAATTTGTTTTTACAATCTAACTTTTCTGTCTATTTCTAGATTTAAAAACTTTTCTAATTTGTTTTTAGAAACTTTCCTTTTTCGTTTTTAGAAATTAGGTTGCTTTTTTAGAAACTTTCCTTTTTAGTTTTAGACACTAACTCATCTTTCTATTTTTATTTTTAGAAACTTTCTTATTTCTTTTTTAGAAACTAATTTGCTTTCTTTTTTCTTTTGCAGGATCCTAACATAGATCTCCTCCAATCTGGTAACTTCCTTCTAACTTTTCTTCTACTTGCTTTCCATATTGTTGTAAGAATTTTCTTTTATTTTCTTTTAAAACTAGGTTCAGGATTAGGGTTTCACCATGTATATGCAAGAGTGGGAACGTCAATATGCTAAGCTAGTTTTAGAGAATGCGAGAAATGGTGAAGGGCTGTCAGATTATATGAGGAAACAACCTATGTCTCAAAATTTTTCTGAAACCATCATCGAGAACCGAACGGAATACAATGTTCCACCAGTTAAAAAATCCTTACGCGATCATATGCGGGAAAACAATTACACCCCGAGGATTAAGATAACAGTACGTGAGTGTTGGGGTTATCATAACTATGAGAGTGAGAATTATTATCACCCATCAGACAAGAAGAAAACAATGGGAGATTATATTATGAGTAATAATCTGTATCAACAACCATCAGATTCCCCCACTTATGACTCGTATGACTATAATCAGTGGAAACATCAATGTTGGGAAGATGAACCAGCAAGACATCATAATGAACACTCTCTTAGGTCCTCTACCTTTGAAACCCAATCAGAAACGATCTAAGAGGAGTCACTTCAAGGTTATACAGACAATTTTGTTGATATTAGAAGAACGATAGAAGCGCTTGAATCGCGCCTCGATAAGCTAATGGAGGTTAGTTCACCCCGGCCTCAACCCAATCCAATTCTTCATTCTCAACTCCATACTTATGATCAGTGAAAACATTAAGATTGGGAAGCTAAATCAACAATGCAACATAGTGACAATTCTCTTGGGTCCTAGACCTCTGAGATCCAACAAGAAATGATCCAAGAGAATTCACTTTAGAATTCCATACAAACTCTAGAGCTCCGTCAGTAAAACATACTCCAAAGATTTCAAGAACTTATAAAAGATATACAATAATGGGGTTCACGTGATGCAATTATGGAAAATACCGAAATTAAGAATGAAGAGTTGGATTGTGTTAATGAGCATATGGTTCAATTTTCCGAAGAGTCATTCTCGATGGCGGTCCAAAAGAATGATCAAGAGACGTGGGTGTTTTTCAAATATAATGGTAATGACACACTTCACTCACATGACACACTTGGTTTCAATGATGAGGGAGACGTTAGTTTATTCAAACCTCAACCCAATTTAAGAATAGAATGTAAGGAAAGCGATCCCATCTCAAGTATGTACTGCACTGAATTGGAAAATGATGTGTATTGGGATGACAATCATGAATATGCAGCCCAAATTCCCCTGGAATCAATCTCAAGTTTGGTCCAGGTCAATGATCAAGAAGCACACGAAGTGATCGGTCATAATGAGCTACTCCACTCATCTGACATGGTTGATTTAAATGTAGAGGATGAGCCATTTTCAACCGACCCTTCTAACTCTTGCGAGACATGTTTAGACCACTCCCCTGAATTGAATGATGATATGATTCAGGAGATTGACGAGTTGCTCGATATGACTCTGGAAGTTGAAACCACCTAGTTGAGGCCACCATCTGAATTGTACACTGTTGACAATACAATGCTTTTACTGAGTAGTGCCGATGAACAGTCTTCACATCAATTCTTCGCCTGATGATTCTCAATCCACCTATGAAAGGTAAGATAAGATACATCCAGTGACTATTTATTCTCACCATGATGAAGAGCAAGAGATCATGCTTCCATCCACTTCCAGAGATGATGGAATCCTTGAGCAGATTATCACAAATTTCAATGAGGAAAATGAGTCACTCTCAGCTGAATTTTTCAACTCTTCGAACGATTGCTTGGCACACTTTACAGATTCAAATGATCTTATGATACAAGACATAGTGAATGCCTTGCATGAACACCTCGGTAGTTATTGACTGAGAGAACCCTTATTCTGAAACCTTTCCCTCCACAGATCCTGAATGTTTACTATCACAGGAGGGAGAGCTGACAATTGAACCGAAGTCTTCACATCATCTGCTGAGAATTTTTTTGAATTTTATCTACATGTAGTCTCTGATTCACCATGGAGTACTAACATTGATACTTTTTCGTTCACAGGTGAATCATATATACTTTGGATACCTCAAGCGATTCAACGACAATTTTTTGTTGAGGTCCATAAATTTCTCTGGAAATTCATGCTCCAGGGCATCCAAGGCTATTGCAAAAAGGGCTTTTGGATGATCTTGTTGAGAAATATATCATGATATTGGCCGGAGGAGGAACCTTGTGGCATTACTAAGTAGTTTTTCTCTTATTTTTCTAGTTTAGGATTAGTTTATTGCTTTCATGTTATGTCTACGATAGTCGGATTTATACTGTTTAGGATTGTTTGCTTTCCATTTGTTTTAGGATAGTTTGTTTTTTGTTGGTTTAACTCTTGTGCTAACCCATCTTCACACTGAGACCATTGGAAAAGCCTCTAGACTCCTTCAGGTACTACCTTTTCATCACTTCTCTTTTACTTTCGTTGTCTTGTGTGCATTGTATGCTTATATATTTTACATTGAGGACAATGTGGATTTTAGGTTGGGAGTGTGGATTAGGCAAGCTAATCAGTGTTTTCTTAGTCTTTGAGCAAACGTTGTGAAAATTTTATAAATTTGAGCGATTTTGAAGTTCATCCATAATTTAGAAGTATAAGATACTTAATGTTGATGATTTATGACTCTTGTGGATTCAGTTACTTGTTAGATTTCATAGTTAAGTTCGAATTATTAATCTATGATTAGAAGTTTTAAACATTGATTGAGTCATGATTTCACATATCACATCTATCTTACACATTAAGGTGTTAGTTTGATATTGAATTGTTAACTTGGTGATTATTAAGAATGAAAGGAACCAACCTGGGGAATTTGTCCATCATGTTCAATGAGAAGAATTGAAAAAAAATAATAATAATAAATAAATACCCAGTTAAAAAAATAGTTATCGTCGAAAATAACTACCTATTAAAGACCTCTAAAAAGGTTGACATAACGTGAAAGTCATCGATGGAAAAATAAAAAACTAGAAGAATGAAAAGATGAACTGTAAGGCAAGTTTTGGTTTAGGTTTTGGTTGTCCTGAATGCTTTTTTGATTATCAATGTTATCATGAAAATTAATAATTGAACCTTTGATTGTGATAAGTCCAGATTTCACTATGCACCCGTGAAACTCAATGTTTAGAATTGTTTTAATTTGTGGATTAATACTTTGAACTTGACTATGAAATTTACCAAGTGCTACAGTTTAGGAAAAAACAATGCTCAACATCAATGTATTTTGAAACTCTATTATCTGGATTGTTTTAAAACCACATGAGCTTATAGAAATTGTCATATGGTTCTCAAAATAATTTTCGCATACTTTGCTCGAGACTAGCAAAATACTAGTTGGGGATTGTGTTGAGGGTCAAATATTGCATATTATCCCCCATTTATTACTTAGTTTTATGAACATGATAATGCTTAATATTCTATTTTACTCATGTTTGTGTTACAATGTGAATTAAGAGCTTGGATTGAAAATGATACTAAAAGTATGAATTTAACGCTCAAGAATCACTAAAGCCAAGGATGGATCTTGTGAGACCAAAAATGAAGAATTCACATGCCAAAGATCCAAGAAAATTAAGTGAGGAATGAAGAACATTGAAGACTTGAAGTGAATAAAAGGAATCCTGAAATTGTCCTGAAAACAAACATATTCCTGAAAGTGTCCTGAAGAAGCATATTCTGAAACACTGGGGCATTCTGTGAAATTGCGCAGAGTGAAGCTTATTTTGGAAAACTGCTTAAATTTGAGACAATTTTTAGAGTTTTCCAACTAGGTGCGAAAGTTGGAGTTCCACAACTATAAATAGGACTCCCTAAGATGTTCCTAGGCATCTTCTAGGGTTTGTGGAGTGGAGCAAAAGCGTGGAGAAGCCATCACCAAGAATTTTTCTTCCATTTCCTTAGTTGTTTTTATATATTTTTTTAAAGAGATTCTAGTTCAATCATGTTTATGGTTGGCTAAACCTGTTAGCTAGGGCTAAAAGGTGAAGCTTGTAGCTGATGGGATGTTTTTTATTGCTTTGATTTATGTTTAAGTTGAACTATCTTTAATTCCAATTTGATTATAAGAAATACTTTCAGTTTTTAATGGTTTGTTATGACTTAAATTACAATAGATCTGCGATAGCTTTGAGTATGTTCTTTTCATGTATTGAGATTGTGAAATTATGAAATCCCATTGTTCACCATTATTGTAACGCCCCAAAAATTGAGGGTCGAGCAAAGGCTCAACTCCCGAGATCCATCGCATCACTTATGCAACATAGAAAATGATGATTAAATGTTATCCGTATTAGTGCATTAAACATGAATGAGATTATACTAAATCAACATACCATACTCCAAAGATAATTAAGTTACGCAAGCGGAAGACTGTGATAGATATATATATAAAGTATATAAGTGGTTGTAAATCTCCAGAGTATGAACGTGTCGCCAGGTTAAATAATTACATCTATAATTCCAAAATATACAAAATGATAAAGTGTAATGTCATCTATCCATATCCCTGTAGCCTCGATACGCAACTTCAGGTCTACATAGATCCACCAGAGGGTTGCATATAGGAGAACTCTTCCTCGTCATCATAGAAGACAGGCTCCATCTCGTAAGCCTCGTCATCACCTAAAACTAAAACAGGGTCTAGTTGGTGTTTTAAAATACCGTCCCAGAGTGGGAGTGAGTGATCAACTCAGTGGAGCTATAAGGCAAAGGTTAACATGTTATCAATTCAGTCAAGCAGTAATGATAAAGCAGTACAACAATCATGTCCTAAGTACTTTTGTTAATGCAAGAATGGTATGTATTAATGATGCATGCCCTTGCTTGCACTCCCTTTGCGACATCATCCCACTATGCTCAACACTCATGCCAAAGGCACATGCATTGCGGTGCATGGTCGTGTTAGCCAAGTTCTTACTTAGACTTATTCATACATTAGGTTTGGGAAGCTAAGGTACCTCCCTTTTATATCATCAACCCAAACAATGATCCATCTAGGCTCGTCAATCCTAGTTAATCACATACGATAGTCAAGTTCGAGAGTTTATACTATAAGTCGCTACGGGAGGCTCGTCACCTCAGCATAGGCTTAATTCACACTCGAGGTCACTACGAGAGGCTCGTCACCTGATCGTAGGCCTATTTTATACTCAAGGTCACTATAGGAAAGGCTCGTCACCTTAGCGTAGACCGACAGCTCGAATACAGTGTCTCATACCATCGTATTCGGCTCACGAGTTTGGTTTACTCACTGGACACTACGGGGAGGCTCGTCACCCCAGCGTAGGCTGACAGCTTGACTACGGTGTCCCATACCACCATGCCCGACTCATGAGTCTTGGCAGATCGTGGTACCAAGGTTGAAACGAGCTTTACACTAGTAAGTGGTACCTTAGATTCAAACAGTAGCGTCCATACATGGTGAACATACATTAGGCTAATCGGGTTACTTGACAAGCTCGACTGGTACGAGTGCACGTTAAGTTAATCGACATGGAACGCATACGCACTCCTCGTGGCTTAACTCCTGTCGATAATTACCGTACGACTCGGATTCATCGAACGTATCCGTTGTGGCGAAACTAGTTCGGCCACTGATCGTAAACCGTTACCAATTGCCTGGACTATGTATTAGTCCCAATCACACTCAAAATACAACAGGCATTTATGTGTGATAATCAAAACAACATTTAATAGTTAATTCAAATATAAATCTCATTTGAGCATTTTAACAAACACATAGTGTACATGTTATAATACATAGGTATTTCATACATGAATCACGTAGCCGAATGTAACTTACATGAAGGAATCTATTCATATAGTTAGGGTAATTGAGGATCTCATCTCAACACCTTTAATAAATGTATTTCATCAACCAATTACTCATTCAGACATTTTATCGAACACTTAGACTACACACTCAACATACATATAATAAATTAGTTATAACATATATTATGGCAGATCCTTTCACAAAGGAGTTGTCACACATACAACAATCATCATGTATTCTTAGTTAATAATCATGGCCAGCACAAATCATAATTCCATATTCATTCAAACATCTCAACAAACACATGAAATGCATTATATTCAACATAGTTCATATGTATGTGTAATACACGGAAAACATCGCATATAAGCACATGTGATAGCAATCAAGTCAGTCATAAATCATTAACTGACATTGAAAGTCTTGAAAACCATAACCTAAACGTTTATAATCTGCACCTTCCATCGGTAAACTCGTATCGAACTCAGTTCGAATACTATGTCTTCGTTTACGGCACAACGATTACCTGAATCACGAAATTGGTTAGCTATTTCGTCGATTCTTCTACTTAGATACCTAAAACAGATTAGAGTTAGGGTTTCTTATAAAAAATGGAATCAAAATCGCCGGTATAGCGATATAGGCAGGATGATTTGGCACGTGGAGCGATGGGATCGAATCCCAACAACTATCCCTCACACTCTCTCTCTCTTCTCCTCACTTTTTCCTTCTCTTTTCTCTCTTAGAGTTTTGAAAATTCGTATGGAATGAGAGAGGGGTGGGTTAAGGCCCTTATATAGACCCAGAAGTAAAGTCAATGGCCCCAGGGCCATGGTATACTTAGGTTATAGCCAAAAGTCGTCTATTTTGGGCCAACGGAGCTCATCTGGAGGTCCATTACCTGCACACGGTCTGAAAAAAGTTTCCTGACAATGGATCTACGTCAGGTTAAGATTTCGGACGGATCGGATTTGTGGATCGATCGCGGAGGACCAATTTCAGTTCAACGGTCATCGTCACTCGATTAGGGCCACAAGTACACTGACCTGTGTAAGAAAATTTCCCTGATCCAAGGGTGTAATTGGGTCAGAATCTGACGGTCAGAAACCTTAAATTTGGCCTAAAAGCGAACGACCCAATTCACTTAAATCTGATTTTATTTTCTAAAGATATTCGCGTTTTTCACACACTTTACTCAGGATTCTAGTTGTGCATTTCTAGACAATATTCGGGCTCGATTCCCGTGATGGTTGTCAAGTCCAGTAAGGTGGTCATAACCGTATAGTTTCGAGGTAATCGGACTTTTGACGCGCGGTCCAGGTCTGATTCGGAGTTTCAATGTGCTCCTAAGAGCAACTGGGTTTTGGGCTCGATCCTAGGTTTTTAGGTAATGTAGGTTAGTGATTCTACTGATTTTGGATCTTGCAGTTCGTATAGAAAGTGGTTCAAGCTAATCTACCAATTAATTCAGTTTAGTACTTAATTGATTTTCGTCTAATTTCTAAAGAATTCGTTCCTTAGTATTTTTTGCCTGAGGTGGTACTCGGGTCTTTGTACGGATTTTTCCGAGACGTTACAATTGTCCCATGGGCATGGTTGAGTGATGAAATCTTTCTAATCTTCATGATTGGTTGTGGGATTGGTAAATCCTATTGTTTGCCTTGTCTCATGGGCATGGTTTTGTGGTGGAATGACTTCCAATTCTCACACCTCTCATCCATTGAGAGTTGGGTCAAAGGAAGTTCAGATTTGGTTTTATTGAGATATCTTTCAATTGGATAAGATGAGACTCTTGTTGAGGGTCAAATATTTCATATCAGACCCAGTTATTGCTTGGATTTATGAACATGGTACCGTTTAATAGCCCAATTTAATCGTGTTTGTGTTGCAAGGTGTAATTACAAGCTTGGACTGGATCAGGATGCTAAAAGCATAGATTTAACGCTCAGAATGCACCAAGGCAAGGGACAGACTCCAGGGAACCAAGATCGATGGATTTACATGGCAGAGATCCGAGAAAATCGAGAAATTGAAGCTCAAGTGGCCTAAAAGTCGGCCATAATGAAAGACCAGAGGGTTTCCACCATCTGTTCAGCTCAAAACTTCATACATGGCCTGAGGACTATAAATGAACCATACACATCAAATTTGAGCCATCGGATCCCTGTAGAAGTTGTCCAACGGACAGATCAGCCCCTTAAATCCTTAAGTGGGGCCCGCCTAATATCTAGAAATGCTTCAATTTCGGTCTCAACACCTTAAATTATGTAGAGAAATGAATGGACAGAGCGGATTCTTCATATTCATCACAGTGGACCCCATAAGGGACCTATGCGTACACAGTACGGTGCACTCCCGCACCACACTGAATTAAGGCCCCCAGTCAAATGACCGTTGACCGACTCCTCTTTAAACAGAAACAAGTCTCTGTTTCCGCCAGCGTCCGATCGGTTAATCTTAGTGGACCCCACCCATTGCCCATATGCACGATCAAGACCGTCCAATGCATTCAAGTGGAGGCTTCGACCATAGACATGGTGGCCATCTGCATAAATGCACACGCGCATAGGAAGAGAGTGATCAAACGTAGGATAGACGGTGGAAATATTTGATTCGATGGGCCACACTAAACCCGAGAAAAAACACTCCTCCCCGACTGAAATTCTAAGAGGAATTCAATAGACGGGTCGGATCTCTCTTTTGACATCTTTCATGGCTCCACCGAGCTTCCTGCAACTCCTCTGCATATGGATTACACATGTACAACGTCCGAAATTCGCCCGAATTTTCTGGGCTGTCATACGTCTGTAGAGAGGACCGGACCTATGATCAAGACCGTCCATCACATGGAAAACAGAGCTACGAACCATGCCAAAACGGCAAAATTGTTGTTTTTCTCAGCTGCATAAAACGTCTCCGACTGGAAACAGAGTCTGTTTTGGAAACCGACTTGCTTGTTACGCACTCCACCGACCCAGCCACCGTCAATAGATGCTATAAGAGAGAAAAGAGAGAGGGAGAAGAGGAATCCACGGTTGGTTGTGGACGTGAGTGAAGAGAGAGATATTAGAGCAGTTTTTAGTTTTTGTTTAAGAGTTAGCTTAATCATGCCTGAGGTTAGTTAGCCTCTTAGCTAGGGCTAAGAGGTGAAGCTTGTAGTGTGATTAGGATGGTAGCTTTGCTTTAATTCATGATTATTGAATTCTTATGGATTATAACTTGATTATTAAGGAATATTTTTAGTTTTTGATGGTTTATTATAACTCAAATTACAGTAGATCTGCAATAGATTTGAATATGTTCTTTTCATTGTGAGATTGTGACTTAGGAGGCCTTATTGTTCACCATTGTCTCCTGGGCATGGTTGAGTGATGGAACCCTTCCTAACTTTCACAATTCTCTTGTGATTGGCTGTGAGATTGGTAAATTGTTGTTGTTTGCTATAGTCTCATGGGTATGGTTAGGTGACGGAATCACTTCCAAATCTACACCAATCGTATCTGTTGATGATTAGATCCATGAGACATTCAGAGATCTAACAAATCTCTTCTTACCAACTGGATAGGATAGGACTCTGATTCCAGTTGTGTCCTTGAATCAATACAAGGTAACTTCCCAATTGTTATAAGTGGATCCTTGACACCCTAGTTCCCATCTTTAATTTTATTAGTTTTTAATTAATCTATTCACCATTATTCCCTCATATTCGCTTGATTTAGATTTCATCTTCTTCTAATTCTAGTTCTACTTAGTTTCAGGTTACGTACAGGTTTCAGTCCCTGTGGATTCGAGCTTGGTCTCACTGAGTTTATTACTACATCACAACCCTATACTTGGTAAGTGAACAACTCTGATTCCAGTTGCATCGTTAAATCAAGGATAGATCTCACTGATCTCTATAAGTGGATCCTTGGAAACCCTAGTTTCCCACATTTGAATTTCTTAAGTTTTTCATTAAATCTCTCACAATTACTCTCTATACTTCCAGACTTAGGTTTTCATCTTCTTCTAGTTCTAGTTCCAGTTGCTTTTAGAAAACACACGAGATTAGTCCCTGTGGATTCGACCTTGGTCTCACCGAGATTATTACTACATCGTAGCCCTACACTTGGGGTTGTGAACACCCGGCCTCACCCAAGACGCCCTTACTGTGGGCCCACCTTGATCTGTGTATTTTGTATCCACTACATCCATCTATTTTTTCATATCATTTTAGAGCGTGGTACCACAAATTAAGAAGATCCAATTATCAGGTGGACCATAATTCAGCAAACAGTGGTGATTAAACACGTTGTCATAAAAACTTCTTAGGGATAACCTTAATGTTTACTTAGTTTTTATTTTCCATCCAATCTGTTCATAAGTTCACGTAATCTCGGATGAAGAGAAAAACAAATATCAGCTTGATCTAAAAATTTTGTGGTCCTCGGCTTGGCCACTTGCTGACCCAGCTCAAACTCGGCTCGACGAGTCCTCGGGCTTGACTAGGCAGCTCGGCTCGATTCAGTCAGCAGCTCGGGCCAGTTCGAGTTGAGTTCGAGCCAAGATCGAGTCGAGTTCGCCTATGCAACTTTTTCACAAACACACGAACTACACCTTCAAAATCTCATTGTATGTAAAACAGCAGCAGTGGTTTTACAAGTATTTCATCAAACACCTTCTAAACAACATAAAAAATCAAGAAAAAAAAGGGTATTTGTTTCATATACATACCTACCTTGCCACCAGCCACACTTCGTTGAGTTATTTCGTCAAACACTTGGTGAGCAACATCAATATCAAAGTAACTAAGTCACCGAACTGGTTTGATCCGAGTTCAATTCGAGTTGGGTACGATCCGAGTTGAGCCGAGCTCGGGCAAGCTCGAACTCGGATCGAAATTTTTTCAAGCTCAAAAAATCAGCTCAACTCGGCTCGAACTTAGTTTTGAACCGAGTCGAATCGAACTTTTTCGAGTCGAGTTGAGCAAGCTTACCGAGCTAACTCAGTTCGTGTATAGCCCTAACTGTAAGTGTTGACACGTGGAACTTTCGTGGGTGTCATCATGATGTATGTATCAAATCCAAACCGTCCATCCATTTTTTCATACCATTTTATGGAATGAGACGAAAATCAAGGCAGATCTAACACTCGAGTGAGCCACACTACAGAAACAGTGGGAATTGGATCCCTGCTGTTGAAAACTTCTTAGGGCCACAGAAGGATTTGATCAAGCTGATATTTGTTTTTTTTCCCTTTATCCTGGTCTGTGTGACCTTATGAAGATGTTAGATGTCGAATAAACCTCTTAATGGACCCTAAAAAGGTTTCAACAATAGTCATTCAATGCTCATTGCTTTCTGTGGTGTGGTCCACTTGAGCTTTGTATGTTCCTAATTTTTGGGTTCATGCTCTAGAATGATCTATAAGTTTTAGTGGACGGTGTGGATCTAAAACATAAATCATTGTAGGCTCAAATAAGCTCCATACATTAAAAGTTATGTTGTGCAACACCCAATCTATTCGGGAGAGAGAGATCCGGGTATCTTGTTAGCGGGAGTCACCAGCAATGACGTGGACCAATGAAAACACAGAAAAAGATAACAGGGAAACATAGATATCTGTTTGATACAAAACTTTAGTATCCCTCAAGGAGTTTTTAATGGTAAGCATATCACCATGGTTTCTTGGGTGTTGTCCATCTTAGATTCGGATCTACTTCATTTTTGGGCTCATACACCAAAATAAGCTGACAAAATGGATGGATTGCGTGAATAAAACACATATATCATAGTGGGAAGCTTTGACGCTAGCTAGTTGGCTAGTGTTGGGGTCATTAGTCAAACCACTCCCGTCAACTTGATCTGAGCATCTATGCCCAGCATGTTTCTACACCCACAGTTGGAAACTTCCGTGGGGATTTCCTGATGTAATTTATCAGGGTCATCTAACAAATTGATAAGACCACACAAACATGGATGAAGGGAAGACACAATCTGAGCTTGAGATTTTCCTACAATGGGGTCCACCAATGCTTCAGATCTGCCTCATTTTTTAGCTTATGGCCTAAGATGAGATCACAAAATAGATAGATAGTGTCAATGACACACACATAAAGTTGTCCCATGAAATCCATGTCACCCCTGCCCCTTGCAATGGATAGAATTGTAAAAATGAAGTTTATCATGTACTTCCACCACGACTATTTTTCCCTACAATAAATTATGCAAAAGCAAAGTATTAGGGTTCATTTGGGAGCGTGTATTTGGTATGCATGAATAATTGCTGTAAAATTTATATGAATTGAAACTATCAATAATTATATTTGGTAGCCTGTAATCGAAATTCATATATATATATATATATATATATATATATATATATATATATATATATATATATATAACATGTATTTGAAATGTGTCGGTGGAAAGAGAGTCAAAAAGAGAGGTCTAGACTTGGGTAATTAGATTTTACGTGCTTAATTTCATTTCAAGATAAGACAATTCAACTCAAAGATTCGATCAAGTTTTATATGATTCCACTTGATATTAATAATAAAATTAAAATATTAGGAATAAGAAAATAATAGTTGTATTGGCTTGATACCTTGAATCTCACATGAGAAGTTTGGTGTTTGAAACTCTTCCTACCTCGTGAACTTGTAGATCTTTCGGCAATTGTTATGGTTTGATGCTAACTCTATGGTAATAGCATTAAAATGGTCATCACTAGTTGCAAGTAAGCTTGAGTGTCCCAAATATGTTAGGAGAGCTTAGGCTAAATGGTTTTCCATTCTAAACTTCCTCCAAGAATTACCGAATTTTTATAGGTGTTTATGCTACCTTCCATATGCAGCAATGTAGAACAAGTCACAAACACTTTTATGTCCAAGATGGATCAGAGAAGGCCTGATCAGAGGTGGAAGTGATCCGGACTGTCATAACAGGCGTATCTCGCAAACCGGAATGACTTATTCGACAAACAATATATGATGTTGAGGTAGGAGAAGCTACTTTAGCCACCTAACCCACTACACGGGTTGCCCACGTCGAATTTGCGAGATTCTATGATATTGACGGTTGAAAATCCTTTTTTTTTTTTTTTTTTTTCATTTTTAATATTTATGATATGTTTTATTTTAATTATAACTCTTCATCCTTTGATCTTTAGGAGCTATGTTAAACATGAAAAGTACTTAGAAAAATTAGGAGAATAACATGGTTAAGCTAAATAGGACACTAACTAATTTTTGCCAAAATCCATGAGGTCAAGTGGTAATCATGACTTTCTATAAATAGTAAATTTACTACTTATAGTAAGTCATGAATTTTAAAGAGTTTGAGTTGAAGTTTGATTATGAAACTTCTTCCAATGTTTGATATCACTATTTAAAGGGTTGTAAATTCATTTTTATCATCAATAATTTCTAAAATTTATTTCTATTTTCTTAATTTTTCTTGCGGATTTTAGTTGTCTCTGTGAGGAATCCAGAGAAGCTTCATGGATTCGGAGTAGTTATCCCCTTGAGGAAGACGGTGATCGACCTCATCACAACCATCCTTGTGTCATGCAACTGTTGCATTTTTCCAACATCACAATACCAACGTTGAAACATTCAAAGAGGACCTGCGCCACCTTTTGATTCAACGTTGAAACATTCAAAGAGGATTAGCCCAAGCAACAGGGAAGCATTTTAGTAGGATTTTCTTGGTAAATCAACCGATCAGACTGCATTTGTGAAGTGGTTTTCTCTTACTAGGTAATCGACTTCAGTTTTAATTCTGTCTAAGATCTTGTTTCTTTTCTTATTATTTAGGAAATGTGGTCGGAAAGGCACAGACCCCATTTTGAGTACTCAAAAGCTAATCTGTCGGCCGTCATACTCAAAATTAATGGATGGTTGAGATCTGTTAATGGCAGCATTATGTCGGTCGGTGATTGCACCTCTTTTTACTTCATTTCCCTTCAATTTTTGGGTGTTCCTCAATTTCCAAAAAAAAAAAGTGGTTATCATTGTAATAAAGGACACTTCAAACGTTTACTTCAATTCAGTACATGCAACTTGCTCGCAGGTCCACTACAGTCAGGCATAAATACCTATAATGGACAGTTGATTTTAACTGTCCAAATTGTGGCAAACAAACATGATGTAGAGCGGATCGCGGACAATTTCATGGCTAAGATCGACCAAAGAAGGTCTGATCAGAGGCAGAAGTGATCTGAACCATCAAAACCTTAAAACAGGCATATCTCACAAAAGAGAATGAGTTATTCGACATACCATATATAATTTGAAAGTAGAAAAAGGTACTTTAGCCAACCAACCTTGATAGAACGGGTTGCCCATGCTGAATTTGTGAGATTAGATTCCATCCTATTGACGATCGAAAATCCATTTTATTTTTGTTTTTACTATTTATAATAAATTTTAGTTCGATTATAACTTTTGATCCATTGTATTTTAGGAGTTGTGTCCAACATGAAAAGTGCTTAGAAAAAATAGTAGAATGATATGGTTAAGCTAAATAAGATATTTATTATTTTTAACTGAAAACCATGAAGTCTAGTGGAAATCATGATGGTTTATAAATAGTAAGTTTACTATTTACAGTAAGCCACAATTTAAGAGAGTTTGAGCTGGAATTCGATTATGAAACTTCTTATTAGGGTTCATATCACTATTTAAGAGATTGGAAACTCATTTTTAATTGTTAATCAATTTATTTCAGAATTTATTAGAATTTATTTCTATTTTATATCTCATTGGAGGAATCTCCTCGAGGAGTACAGAGAAGTTCCGTGGATTCAGAGTAATCATCCCCCAACGAAGATGGTGCTCGACTTCATCACATCCATCCCCTGTCATAAAAGATGTTAAAAGCGATAGAACCTAACAAACAAATGACTACTAATCAGAGGTATGATAACTAAACGCGTTTATATTGGAGTCTTGATTCTAACGGCTCGGATTGATAAGGCGCATCAAATCTGTCGTTTTGCCTAAGGGGTAGCTGTGGCTTTAAAAGGCCCATCATTGAGACCTTTAAACCAGCCACTGCAATCATAAAAGGTACCCCAACCGTTGCCTTAGATCATGTCCCGTAGATAAGGACAACTGTGGAATTGCATACACCTCAGGCACACTTATTGCTATTCCAGCACTGGGTTTTGAATCCTAATAACTAATTCGCAACCAGCGAGACTAGCTGCCACCCATAACCAGCAATGCGAGTGGGACCCTGACTGTAGGGCCTACGATGTATTCATTGTATATTCATGCTGTCCACCGGTTTTGCAAGCTTATTTTAAGACATCCCAAGTATAAAGTAGATAAAAATTTCAGGTGGACCACACCAAAGGAAACAGTAGTCATTTAATGACCACCATTAAAAACTTTCTATGGTTTATCATCATGTTTATCAACCATCCAACCTGTTGAGTGAAAGGAAAAGACAAATATCATCTTGATTCAAATTTTTACCGCTTAAAAAAAGATTTTTAATGGTCATTAATTAATGTTTCCTGTGAAGTACTCCACCTTTCAGATGAACGGCGTGGATATATAAAACAGATAAACGGCCTAAAAGGTGAGGTATACAATGAATACATGGAGGTGGGGCAGCTTGGCTCTGAACTCTTTAGGAGCACATACAAGGAAGAAAGAAAAGGTGTATGTGACACGTGTTTAATACAATGCCGCTGGACAGGTTAAAATCATATCGACCGTGCACACGACTGAAAGGTAAGGCTGCCAATTCATCAAGTGGGCCAGCGTCTGCATGAAACATGTCACCATCGCTCTATAAACGTGTTGGACCGGCTTGATTTTGGGAAGCGGGTTGCTGGTGTACCACACACCACTGATGTAGCTGTTGTGGGCAAGTGTGGTGCGTAGACGATCTTTGCCGCTCCTCCATTTCCGAGCTGTACGAGCTGTTGAAAGGAGATCAAAGTTACATGGCCCCTAAATAATGTATTTATTATATCCACACTGTTCGTCCATTTTTTAAGATCATTTTAAAGCATGATTTCAAAAATGATTCATATACAAAGTTTAAGTGGACCACACCATATATAGCTATATAGCAGTGATACAATGATTCTTACTGTTAAAACATTTATATAGCCCACCATCACATTTATTTTGCATCCAATCTATTCATAAGGTCACACAGACCTGGATAATGAGGAATAACAAATATCATGTTGATCTAAAACTTATGTGACCCCAAAAGGGTTTCAATGGTAGACGTTCAATCACTCAATGTCTTTTTTTTTTTATTATTTTTTTTTGTTACAGTATGGTCTACTTGATCTTTGTATATATTTGCGACCCAAAACTTATAACAAGCTCGCCAAATGAAAAGAGGGTTGGAATATAATATGGATGACAAAACTTGGTGACGTCAACACAGCAGCCAGGTTGGTGGTTTGTAGTACACCAGCCAATCTGCTTCTGATTTTGAAACATATTCACCGGAGAATACTCCTGATGAGTTAGCCCTATCCTGCGAATGCACCATGTCAAGCTTTAAAATATCATCGGTTATGGCCCGACGGATAAAAACTGGACGCCGATTAGATACTGACCGGTTGAGCAGCGAGACAGCTAGTGAAGTAACGTTACCTAGTTTTGTAGACCCATTATGATGTTTGTATTGTACCTATAACGTACATACATTTGGAGATATTTTTTTCAATGAATAAGACAGAAAATGAGGCAAATCAGTGGAGCCCACCACAGAAAACAGCGGGAAGATTGTTGCCCACTATTGGAACCTTCTTAAGGCCCGCGATGATGATTTTTCAAAATCCAACCAGTTCAAAAATTAACAAAGACATTAAAGAAGGGAAATCATGAATATTAGCTTTATTGAAAACTTTCGTAGCTTTTAGAAGTTTTCAACGGTGGTGTCACTCTCGCCACTGTTTTCTGTAGTGGGGTCTACTGGAGCTTTGTATGTAACTCATTCTCTAAACCTTACACTAAAATGATCTCTCCAGATAGATGGACGGCGTGGATGCAAAATATACATCATGGTGGGGCACACAGAACTTGCTGACGTCAGATCAGTAGTAGCGAGTCTCGCTACTGAACCTGTCAGTATCCAATTTGCGCCCGGAAAAACTAGGTTGTATAGTTGTGTCGCATGAGCCTTCCTCAATCGCATGTCCCACGTGCTAAGCAGTAAAGTTAAATAGAATGTAAGGGTCAGTTTGGGCAGTGGGATTAGAAGGGATTAGGTGGGGATGGGATTCAAGAAACATAATTATTACCCATGGCAGGGGTTGTTCCCTATTACCATGGGATTAAATTAATGCCCTACTTTGTTGATAATACGGTGGTACATTGAATGAATATACCCACCATTATTTGAAATTACTGAGAATAACATACATGTGTTATATCTAAACTGTTCATTTGTTTCGTAACCTCATTTTATGGCATGGGCCTAAAATCCAGATAGATCCAAAACTTATGTAGCACCAAAGAAGTTTTCAATGGTAAGTATTCAATCCCTATTGATTTCTATGGTAGAGTCCACTTGAGCATTAGATTTACCTGATTTTTTGGCCCATGCTCTAAAATAATCTCGATAAATGGGTGGACGGTGTGGATATAGCCCACACATCATGTTGGGACCTACACAACTTTTCAAACGTTGAGTGAAATTAGCACACAACCCAATGCAATTCCATTTAATGTAATTCTAAGCATTTCCATTCCTCCCAAACAAGGAGTGGAATTGGCACAAGACCAGATGAATCCCATCCCCACCTAATCCCTTCTAATCCCACTGCCCAAACTGACCCTAGGCCCTGTTTGGGCAACGGGATTAGAAGGGATTAGGTGGGATTGTATTCAAAAAAACATCATTATAACCCATGGCAGGGATTGTCCCCTGATTCCATGGGATTAGATTAATGCTCTGTTTTGTTGGTAATCCGGTGGTACATTGAATGGACATACCCACCATCATTTGAAATTATCAGAATAACACACATGTATTATATCTAAACCGTTCATTTGTTTTGTAACCTCATTTTATGGTATGGGCCGAAAAATGAGGTAGATCCAAAACTTATGTGGCCTGAAAGAAGTTTTCAATGGTAAGTATTCAATCTCCGTTGCTTTCAGTGGTGGGTCCACTTGAGCTTTAGAAGTACTTGATTTTTGACCCATGCTCTAAAATAATCTCAAAAAATGGGTGGACGGTGTGGATATAGCCCACACATCAGGGTGGACCTACACAACTTGCTAGCATTGAGTGAAATTGGCACGGACCCAATGCAATTCCATCCCATCTAATTCCAAGCTTTTCCAAACATGGAGTGGAATTGGCACGGAACCAGATGAATCCAATCCCACCTAATCCCGTTGCCCAAACAGGGCCAGAGAGGCGCGTTTGAAAGAATACCTTGTACGACCTCTCTAAGCTACTTTGCATATTATTGTCTCGTTAATTAATTAGGTATTTATATCTCATATACTTTTCAATAAGATTTTCAATAAGATATCCATTAATCCAACCAACTATCATCCACCTTCCTTTGATTTAGTTTTTTTTAAATGGAAGTTTGAGTCACTATGATGTTTATATAAAAACTCCACTTGGATTTCATTTGTATAACTAGATATTAGGCTTGGGTGTCAAAAAATTAGTCTCATCCATGATTTAGATGAACCACACAATTGAAAATAGTGTATATATAGGGTAATATTCACCCTCAACACTACTTCCTTTGGTGTAGCCCACCTAAATCATGGTGATGTTTAATTTTTTGTCCTTGGGGTTAAATTTAGGTATGGAATCTAACGATTATAGTGGCTTTCATATAAGAATAACCATGGGTCAGGTAAAAATTAAGGGTTGACATGTCTAGCTCACCTACTCACATATAAGCTTGATTTGATTTTAGTTCATGAACCTAATGAGGGATTACATGTCTACTTGTGGGAGTGGATCTTTCCATACACATCTAGGTGTGCCCTATAAAAATAAAGGGCAGTAGTCTAATAAAAAAAATTAAGAGAATGTGTCAAATCCAATCAATTGGACCCAAGTTATGATCCACCCCCATAGATAACTTCCTAAATATTGATCGAATCAACATCACTCCTTTCTAATAGGTTGGCCTCATAATAAGGATCACCTAATAAAAAATAATCTTAATTAATTATTTGGTTGGCTAGACGGGACAATAGAAAACAATTTTAACCATCGGTAAAGATTAAAATACAAGTGGGATCCAATAAATGAGTAAATTTAACAAATTTTTGCATAAAGAAATCATTACGGTGATTTCAACCTATTGAATGGGTTAGATGTTGCATGCATATGAAAGGTTGGAAGGTACATTTGAATGGTATGTAATTTGTTGCCAAATTAATTGAACGTGCAGTCTTCTCTTTTTCTACTAAATTTATGAACATGGTCTCTTGTCATCGATTTTTTAAGAGGCCCATCATAATGTATATGTAAAATCTACTCTAACCATTAGATGTGTAATATCACTTTTGGCTCAAGATTTTTTTTACAAAAAATAAACAAATGTGTTATTTTCAGTAATTTCAAATGATGGTAGGTATATCCATTCAATGTACCACTGTATTATAAACCTAACATGGAATTAAGTTTATCTCATGGTAATAAGAGACAATCCCCGCATACTTAATAATTATGTTTTTTTTTTTAAATCCCATCCTTCCTAATCCTTCGCAATAATTGTGCCAAACACCCACCGTCGCCACCGAGAGTCCACGGGAGCAAGAGTACGACCCCCTTCCGTCTCCCAATTATACCGGTACAATGGATATCAAAGTTACATTACTTAAAATGATGTATTTATTATATCCACATTGTTTATCCATTTTTTGAGATCATTTTAAATCATGATCTCAAAAATGATTCATATACAAAGCTTAAGTGGACCACACCATAAATAACAGTGGGATGATGATTCTCACCATTAAAATATTCGTTCATCCCACCATTAGGTTTATTTTCCATGTTCATAAGGTCGTATAGACTGGATGAAGAGGAAAAAACAAATATCATATTGATCTAAAATTTGTATGACCCCAAAAGAGTTACAATGGTAGACGTCGCTTGTGCTTTTTACAGCTTGGGCTCAAAACTTCAGACCAGCTCACCAATTGGAAGGATGGTTGGGATATAATGCATACCTCGTGATGGACCCACACAACTCGATGACATCAACATAGCAGGCCCAGGTTGATACTGTGTGGTATACCAGCCAATACGCTTTCCATTTCGAAACAATGTCGCATTCAAGGCGATGCGGATTTCCTGCTAAAGCCTTTCCCAATAAGTTATGCTACGTGGGGCGACGCGAATTTCCTGCAAAAGCCTTTCCCAATGAGTTATGCTACGTGGGGCACCGTTCCCATTTTGAAACAATGTCGCATTCAAGGCGGATTTCCTGCAAAGCCTTTCCCAAAAAGCTATTACGTTGGGATTCAAGGATGGTTGGGATATAACGCATACCTCGTGATGGACCCACACAACTCAGTGACATCAACGTAGCAGGCCCAGGTTGATAGTGTCTGGTATATCAGCCAATACGCTTTCCATTTCCAAACAATGTCGCATTCAAGGCTATGCGGATTTCCTGCAAAAGCCTTTCCCAATCAGTTATGCTACGTAGGGCACCGTTGCCATTTTGAAACGTTGGGATTTACGACCGTTCATCTGTTTTTTTCATATCATTTTAAGACATTAGACTAAAAAATCAAGTCTTAAATTCAAGTGGGCTGCATGAGAGGAAACACTTGAGATTTAGTGCCACCGTTTAAACATTTGTATGGCCACGAACGTTTATTATAAGGCTAATAGTTTTGTATTTTTATTTTGTCCCGGTGGAAATGAACTTGTAAAACTTATAAACAGTCTGGATAGCATATAAACATCAAGATAGAGCTTAGAAAGGTTTCAACTGTGAAAAACTCTTTCTCCAATCCTTTTCGCATGGACTTCTTGAGGTTTTGCTCCACGTGATTTTTACTCTCATATTTTAAAATGATCTGAAAAAACGGATGAACGGGGTGGATTTTTCAGAAACATCATGGTAGGCCCCACGTAGCATTGCAGCGCAGGAATGTCATGCCAAAGGCTCCAGCAGGAACTCAGCGTCTTCCAAGGGGACGCGGATTGCGTCCTACCCCCGCCCGGACGGTAATCCGTCCGGGCGGGGCTCTGTGGAGGCCACCTTGATGTAACTGTTTTATCCCACCGTCCAACGATTTTTCAGAAAATTTTAATATGTGAACCGAAAAATGAGGCAGGTCCAAGGCTTGAGTGGACCACACCAAGGAAACCTGCACTGATATGACACCCACTGTTGAAACCTTTCTAAGGGCCCATGTGATGTTTTCTTTACCTAAAACCTATTCATAAGGCCACGTAGACGTGGATGAAGTGAAAACACAAATATCAGCTTGATTCGAAACTTCTCTGGCTCCCTAGAAGCTTTTAATAGTGGACGTTCAATTCCCACTTTGTGATCCACTCAAGCCTTGGACCTGCTTCATTTTTCGGTTCACATATTAAAATTTTCTAAAAAAAACGTTGGACGGCGGAATAAAACAGTTACATCACGGTGGGCTCCACAGAGCCCTGCCCGGACGGATTACCGTCGGGGCGGGAGTAGGACGCAATCCGCGTCCCTTCCAAGGAGGAATACGGATCATCTGGGGCGCGGATTAGCTACTGACAGGTTAAGTAGTGAGACTAGGTACTGAAATGATGTCCGCGAGTTCGGTAGGTCCCACCATGATGTATGTTTCTTATCCACACCTTCCATCCACTTGGAGAGATCATTTTAGGGCAATATCCAAAGAACTAGTTAAATCCAAAGCTCCAGTGAAACCCAGCACAGAAAACAGTGGGACAGTAACGCCCACCATTAAAAACTTCTGAAGGCCTAAAGTTTTAGATCAAGCTGATATTTGTGTTTTCCCTTATCTACTGTCTATTTTAACTTTTGAACAGTTTGGATTTCAAATAAACATTATGATGAGCCTTAGGATAGTTTCAATGGTGGGAACCACTCTCACCATTGTTTTCTTTGGTGAGTCCACTATAGATTTTTATTTACCTCATTCTTTGGTTCATACCTTAAAACTATATCTAAAAATAGATGGATACTATGGATATAACACATACATCATAGTGGGGCCCACAGAACTTGGTGACGTCACTTTAGTAGCCGACTCGCTACTGAACCTGTCAGTATCTAATCCGGGTCCGATCATCTGCTGGCCACGAGCAATAAAATCTCACTTGTTGCAATCTGATTGGACCATATAATCACGCATTTAATGCTGTACAACGTAAATAATGGCATGGACAGTGACGATGCAGCCTCTGGCAAACGGAGGATCCGGACTCATGGAAGTCAGTATCAAGTGTTGTAGCCTTCCTCAATCGCATATCCCACGTAAGCAGTAAAGTTGAATAGAAGGTAAGAGAGGCGCGTTTGAAAGAATACCTTGTGGGACCTATATACAAGCTACTATATAAATTATCATCTCGTTAATTAATTATGTATTTATATCACATGTACTTTTCAAAAGGACTTTCAATAAGATACCCATTAATCCAACCAACTATCATCCAAGTACCTTCCTTCGATTTATTTTTAATTGAAGATAGAGACCCAATTTGATGTTTATATGAAAACTCCACTCAGACTTCATGTGTTATTAGGCTTAGGTCTTAAAAAATTATATGAAAACTCCACTCAGACTTCATGTGTTATTAGGCTTAGGTCTTAAAAAATTAGTCTTATCTGTAATTCAGGTGGACCACACGATTGAAAATAGTGTATAAGATAACACTCACCCTCTACACTACTTCCCTTGGTTTAGCCCACCTAAATCACGGATATGTTTAATTTTTTAGCCTTGGGCTTAAATTTTGATTTAGAATCTAATGGCTAGAATGGATTTCATATAAGCATAATTGTGGGTCATGTAAAAATTAAGGGTAGACATGCCTCTCCCAACTATTTCCTTTGGTGTGGCTCACCTACTCACATATCAACTTGATTTTAATCCATGGAGCTATCCGGGGATTACATGTCTAGTTGTGGGAGTGGATCTCTTATACACATCTAGGTGTGCCCCATAAAAAATTAAGGGTAGTTAGTCCAATAAATTCTTTTGAGGAGAATGTCAAATCCAACTCATTAGACCACAAGTTTTGATCCACCCCATGGATAACTTCCAAACTATTGATCCAATCAACATCACTCTTTTCTAATAAGTTGGCCTCACAATAAGGATCACCTAACAAAAAGAATCTTAGGTAACGATCTGGTTGGCCATGTAAGAATTCTATAAGGTGGGCCTTATTGATCAACGGTTTGGATTGTCCTAAGGGTTGGATAATGTGATCGGGTATACCAGTGGGCCCCACTAAGTTGTGATACATTCAGAAATTTGTGTAAGGGGTGGAGTGCTACAATTGTGATACACACACAATGTTTTAGAGGAATTAGGATTGTCAAATTCGTGTGGAGCCATAAAGAGAAGAGTTTTGATGGGTTTCACACTCCTCTGCCCTCTGCATTATAAAACAAGGCTGGGTCCCAATCCAACACCACCGATAGAAGTTTTAGTCCCATCACAGCTTCTCTAAGGGTGTAAGGAGAAGAAGACTTCGGCATCCTATCTACAGCGACGACGTCTCAATCAGGTACGCCATGTATTCAATATTCTTGATCTCCATATCCGATGCACAGCTCAGTCCTTGCTTTTTCGCATTATGAAAATTCTAATAGTTGGTATCAGAGCCATTTGTGCATCAGGTGTGGAGGTCAATTCAGTAATTAGGGATTCCAAATTCCCAATTTCTGAAATCAAGAATTTGAATCCGACAGGGATTTCAAATTCCCAAATCCAGAAGACATTGAGGATTTCGGATAAAAATAAAAAAAATAAAACTCCAAATCCATGTGGCAATTAGGATTTTTGAATCAGACATTAGAGATTCTAATACCCAAATCGAAAATCAGGTATTTGGGATTTGAATGCTAAATCTACATATTAGGGCTTTGGATGGCTGCCATTAACGTGGACAAGATAGAGGAGGATATGTACCGTGGCTTTTACCAGCAGCCACTGCCAACAATAGGAGCTATCCTCTCGATTCTACCATTGCAGACAACCATTGCCTTCAGCCATCGAGATCCTAAAACCCTTGGGGATCATCTGCTGCCTCAAATCCTGTAACCATTGTCGTGATGCGACAGCGGAGCCATGATTTCCGGCGAGGTTGCGTCGATTCAGTGCTGTTATCTCCTTTGATCGAATGATGCAGCTGAAAATACCACTGGATGTTGGCCCTTGAGAGTAATGGCTTGAGCATCCGCAAGATAGAGATGGCTATCCACAACCTTACAACTCCTTTTGGAGCTCTATTTCGATCGAGGTTGTGGACCCAATTTCGTTTCACCCGGTCTACGTTGAAGACTCGCTATTGGACCCGATTTCATCGTGTTATGGGTCTTCACTCTGGACTCGCGGATGGGATCCGTTTTAACTATTTTTTATTTAGTTGGGCCGAATTCGTTTTGGGGCCCATTGATCATGTGTTTGGGCCATTAGGCCACATTGATCATTCCTCGAGTGGGACCTCATTAGTGGGCCATGTGTACAGGATCTAAGCTCGGTCCATCAAGACTAATTAAGTTCACATTCAATTGATATTATATGGCCACAATCTAATTATTTGAGGCCCAAATTCAATCATGGCGATTAAGCAGATGCAGCCTTATTAAGGGACCATATCACATTAACCCATTTAAAGCCAGGTCTTGGGCCTGATTGCCTTATGATATGGACTTTTGACCGGGCCTAATTTTATATTTTATTAGACATCCAATTTGGTTCACATTCATTTGATATTTTATGGACATTCTAAAGTTAATTTTAGGCCCATTTAAGTCATGATGGTTGACTAGGTGAAGCTCATATTCTACGCCCATACCATTTTGATTCGGCCCAACTTAAGGACATATTGAATGCCCATTTAATATTTGGACCTTACTTTAGGGCTAATGTTGGGATCTGTTTCTTAAATTTGAATCGTCCGTTTAGTTTAAAATGAGCGTATAATCTGGATCATTCACTAGATGGACAATAAAGAATATGGACATTTCATCGTGTGGATCTTAAGTATTGGATCTGATCTATCCATCTTATGGACAGTAATGTAAGGATCTAACCATCCATCTGAATCGTTTCATACCAACCGTCTATCGTGTAAGTGTTAAAGGCTAAACTTATAATACTCATTGATGATGATCAGATCATACAGAGTCTTGATTGGCTTTTGTAAGCCCATTACCCATCTTTTCGGAATTGATATACACCGTTGGAATGAGGAAGGTGAAACTACACATTTGTTTCTCTTTAAGGTTCCTCAAGTTCTCCTAACGATCAATATTAATCTCCTGGTGGGCCAAATCAGATTGATTTATATTTAATCCATTGAGGGCGGGATTAAAATCGCAATCCTAAGTCTTCAAGTCAAAATTTTGTGGGATTGAATCCGGTTGTGTTAGCCACCACAGTGACCTCAATCGGTGAAAATTTTCATGAATAAGCACTTTTTTTTTTTAGTTAGCTTGTTAGTACACCCCCATGTCAGTACACACACTCCATGTTAGCCACCCCCACTAGGGATCGATACCAAGACCTCAAGTGTTGAAACGAGGTATATCCACTCAGTCTACCAGTTGAGCTATGGATCTGGGTGTTCATGAATAATGACTTGTGATATTGGAAATTCAGTTAAAGGATTGCATTCAGTTGCATTCACGTTTCATGCGAACGATGACGAAAACACAGACGATCACTGTTTGGCAGGAGCATGAACGAAGTAGAGTAAATGATGCTTATGATGTAAAGATGAAAGACTCATCTCACCCACAAGTGTTGAGTGTCTTAAATTTACATAATTGGCATCGCTTAACTTCATGTTCAGGAGTGTCACTTGCATATTATCGCTACCTCCCACAGGAGGAGTAATGATGATGTAACCGACTCTCGGCAGGATCAGATGTTTGGGCCCATCTTCATCCTGAATAGTTCAATTGTAAGCCTCAATCAATTGAATTGTTAAGTTTGCTTGATATTTGGTTTTATTCATGAATTATTTTATGTAAACAATTTGTTAATGTGGGTATATTTTACAACCAGTTAAAATTTCAACTCAAACGCATAAAGTTTCCATCCTAATCGGGTCTGATTATGTTCAACGAATATAGACAGTCCTGAGATGCTTACATTTTGGAGATTACTTCAGAAAATTCTGAACCGTCAAAAATCTTTTGAAAATAGTCAGAATATTAATCTTGTAACCTCGGGACATGTACCTGGACATAATGGAAACAAAAAAAGAAACATGGTTCTAATAAGAGATCCTCAGGACCTCACGGTCCTCCAGGTTCACTAGTTGAAAACCGACTTGGGAATAGATCGAGTCGCAAGCAGGCTAAAGGGGATAATTGCTTCTTTTACAATAAGCAAAGCCATCAAAAGAAAGACTGCTTCAAGTATTAGGAATGACTCATAAATAAAGGTAATAATTCTGTTCTAGTTTGTTTTAAATCTAATCTAACTGATGTGTCGGTGAATTCTTAGTGGATAGATTCAGAAACCACTATTCACATATATACTTCTATACAAGACTTACTACAAACCAGGCCATCAATTGATGCAGAACACTCAGTATACGTAGGCAATGGTTTTAAAGTCAACGTAGAGGCAATTAGAGTCTATAAGCTTTTTTTTTTTTTTTTAAATAAAACTCTTTTTTTAAGTCTAAAAACAATATGAGAACAAAATAAAATTCTCCAAAGGTGGGATTTTGAAGAAGAAAAATAACAGCATAATGCCTGCCCCTCACACATAAAAGTCTCTCAGACAATGGAAAATGAACATAACTGAAGCCATATAATAATGGTGAAATGCCTAACCAAACAAAAAGATGCAGAGGCCCCAACAAGAGCAAGGCCCACTCACGTCCATCGCTTCCCGCCCCCACCACCAATCTTCGGGCCTTTTGTTGCCTTGACCATGCCACCCTTGGCTTGGGTCTTCTGTGTCTTCACTGCCAACTCAGCTTTCTTTGCCTTCTTTTCATCCTTGGTCTTCTTTACCCTCTCCTTTACCTCACGAAGAGCTGCTTCTCTGGCTGCATCTCGAACTTTTGCCTTTTCTGTTCTCCTCTTCTGAATAACTTTAAGCGTAGCACCAACAATTGACCTAGAATATGGCTTCTTAGTGGTACGACGCCTCTTCCTCACAGTTTCAACATGCATATTCTTCTTGTGTTGCTTCCTATACATTGCAGTCCATGTAAGCTTAGATGGCTTCAAGCGGTTATGGAAGTACCGCTTGCATTTTGAGTTGGAGAACAGGAACACTTGGGAATCAGCTTGCACAAATCTGATACCCTTTCCAGGGTATATCTTTGCACCACTAAAACGACAAAGCTCTGTCTTGAGAACCATAGTTGACTGGCTGCTCAAACAAAATCTTCAGTGTTAACCTACAAACCCTATCTATAAAGAAACAAGCCCAAGCCGCTTCAGAGAGAAGAAGTTTTGGAGTCTATAAGCTTAGGTTAGAGTCTATTTGTTTATTGGATTTGGTATATACATTTTATGTGCCTTCTATAAGGCGCAATCTAGTCCCTAATTCTCGTTTAGATAAATTAAGATATTCATTCCAATTTGAGAATAAAGGATTTAGTATTTACCTTAATTAGATTAAAGTTGGCACAGACTCTATGGTGAACAACCTATACCAGCTAGACTTGATTGCCTCACACGTCTATAATGTTAATGGCTTGTATGGAAATAAAGTAGGATCTAAACGAATACTAGACTATGAGAATTCCTCCATGTTATGGCACATGCAATTGTATCATATATCTCATGAGAGATTAAACACGCTTATGCGAGAAGGGATTCTTCATTCGCTAGACTTCTTCGACTATAAAGTGTACATTGATTGCATAAAAAGAAAACAAATTTGAACCAGAAAGGAAGGTGTAAGGAGTGTAGGACTCTTAAAAGTGATACATACGGACATTTGTGGACCATTCACTAAAGCATCATGGAGTTGACATAGATATTTTATTACCTTTATAGATGACTCCTCTCGTTTCGGGTACCTCTACCTTATCAGTGAGAAATCAGATGCCCTAGATGCTTTTAAAATCTATAAGTTCGAAGTTGAAAATTAACTCGATAAAAGGATTAAAGTTGTCAGATTGGACCGTGGTGGTGAATACTACAGCAGATATGACGAATCAAGACGCAATCCAGGGTTATTCGTTAGATACCTACAGGATTGTGGCATTACCACCGAGTACACTATGCCTGGAACTCCAGAGCAGAATGGTGTGGCTGAAAGACGCAATCGCACCCTTATGAATATAATGCGAAGCATGATTAACAATTTGACATTATCGGAATCCCTGTGGGGTGATGCGATTAAAATCGCAGTTCATATCCTTAATAAGGTTCCCAACAAGGCTGTAAGTAAAATCCCTTTTGAGTTGCGGAATGAGAAAACCAAATCTTCGATATCTACATGTTTGGGAATATCCTACTGAAGCCAAAATTTATAACCCGCATGAATGGAAGCTCGATCCTAGAACCATAAGCTGTTTCTTTAAGGTTAAAAGGCTATTGATTCTACTGTCCTTCCCACTCTATCAGGATTGTTGACACTGGAAATGCCAGATTTATTAAAGACACTGAAAATAGTGGGAGCATGAACATTAGAAACTTTGTATTTGAGGAACAAAGGAATGTGCTCCAGTCATAGTCACTCCAAATCACGTGGATATTAATGATGCAGTCGATCCTGCAGTCACTACAAAACACCACGTAGAACCTCATATACAAACTACTGATGAGGAAAATAAAAATTAAAACCACACCCAACAAGCTGAATCATTAAGAAGATTCGAAAGAGAGAGAAAACTCGTAAATCGAGACGATTACATCGTATACTTACAGGAACACGAGTTTGACATTGGGATGAACAAGGATCATGAATCCTTTACACAAGTTTTTTTAAAAAAAAGGTATTGATTCTTCTCATTGGTTTGATGCCATGAAAGATGAGTCAAAATCCATAAAGGACAATAAAGTATGAGATCTTATTGAGTTACCCTCTGAAATAAGGCCGATTGGTTGTAAATGGATATTTAAAACCAAGCGAGACTCTGAAGGTAATGCCGAAAGATATAAAGTCAAACTTGTTGCCAAGGGTTTTAACTAGCGTGAGGGCATTGCTTTTAAAGAGACTTTCTCACCAGTATATAAGAAAGACTCATTCAAGATCATAATGGCTCTTATACCTCATATGGATTTAGAGTTACATCAGATAGATGTAAAAACAACATTTTTCAATGGGGATCTGAATGAGAATGTATATATGTTACAACTCGAAGGTTTTGTAGCCCATAGCTCATAACGTTTGGTTTGTAAACTAAATAAATCCATCTATGGGTTGAAACAGACATCATGACAGTGGTACCTAAAGTTTCATGAAGTAATTTTCTCGTATGGTTTTGTAAAAAACACTACAGATAAATGTATCTACATTAAAATCAGTGGGAGATATTTCGTTATGATGATTTTGCATATTGATGACATTCTGTTAGCTAGCAGTGACATCAGAATGTTGAGCGACACCAATAAATCCTTATCTCAAAAATTTGAAATGAAGGACCTTGGTAAAGCCTCTTATGTCATTGACATTGAGATTTATTGTAACAGATCTCGTGGACTGCTCAGCTTGTCACAAAGGACCTGCATTACTAGGATACTCAAAAGGTATGACATGCAAAATTGTGCTCCTGGACAGTCACTCATTATAATTGATGATAAATTCAGCCAATTCCAATGTCTCAAGAATGATCTGCAAAAGAATCGAATGAAGGAATTTTTGTACGCGTCAGTAGTGGGGAGCATCACGCTGCTGGATATTGCCTTTGCTGCTAGAATGTTGGGTAGGTATCTATCTAATTCAAGAACGCAATATTGCATAGCAGCAAAGATAGTGTTACACTACCTGCATAGAACAAAGGACTTCAGACTCACCTATAGGAGATCTAACCATTTGGAGTTGGTTAGATACTCAAACGCAGATTATGCTGGCTGCTGGCTGCGTTGATACTAAGAAGTCCACATCAGGCTTAGGGGTGTACACAAGTTGATCCGAGTCGAACTGGGCTCAACTCGGCCCGGCCCGGTCACCAGCCAAACCCAGCCTGAACCCGGCCCGACCCTGTCACCAGGCTAACATGTCCAGCCCGAACTCGGCCCGGTCAACAATCGGGCGAGTTCGGGCCGAGTTCGGGCCAGTTTCGAACCTTGCGGGAAGTTCATGGGAAGGGCTTTGGCAGGTACTCTGCGTCCCATTATAAGGCTCTCGATCAATGGTTTAGATAGTTGAAATATAGACTCCACAAAAATCTAACTAGTCAGGACATTATAATTAATTCCTTTTCGTATTTGGATGAATCTATATCGTTTGAGTTATACGTCTGTGAGGTGGATGAGTCACTGTCACTTTAAAGATGGGCAGTGAACTATCCCAGAAGGGTAAAGGGGAAAGGGACGGGTAGGGTTTTGAATACACACACACACACACACACACACACACACACCACTTGGCCGAGTGAGGCCAGGTTGAGTCGGGTTTCGGGCCGAGTCGGGCCGAACTAGGACCTATCCGAACTTAGCCCGAACTCAGTTTCGGGTCGAAGAAAATAGCCCGTCCTGACCCGAACTCAGTTCTGGGTCGGGCTGAGTCAACCTTTTTCGGGCCGAGTCGAGCGTGTTAACCGGGCTAGCCCAGTTCGTGTACGACCCTAATCAGGTTACATCTTCATGATGTTTGTGGGGTTGTATCTTGGAAAAGCGTGAAACAATTAACTACAACCTCATCCACCATGGAAGCTGAATTAATTACTTGTCATGAGACATCTAATCAGCCATTGTAGTTACAACGTTTCTTCTCTGGTTTGCGGGTACTGGATCATATCCCGAAACCATTAAGAACATTTTGCGATAATTCAGCTGCAATTTCCTTATATAGTAACAACAAGCACTCATCAAGGTCGAGGCATATCGATATCAAGAATCTTGTTGTAAAGAAAATAGTTCAAAATCATCAAGTGTCTATGGAGTTCATCTGCACTAAGTAGATGATTGTAGATCCGCTCACTAAAGGGGCTCCCTATTACGCCATTTCAGGAGCATGTAACATTAATGGGAGTCATTAATCTTACAGATATTTTCAGTTAGTGGGAGTTGAGCGTGTTTTACTTTCACAGACATTAAAGAGATCTCATTTAATAAAGTTATTTAATGATTCTGATATAATGTTAATTTTTATTTCTCTCTAAGTATGCGCAATATAATTTGAGTAAGTAGAACTATAGTAATGTCTCATTGGAGACATTTGAAATCTTCAAGACCTCTTAAGGATATACACACATCATCACATTACGTGTATAATCCTTATACCACACTTCCTAGTTCCAGATCTATGTCGTCAAGACTATTAGTATTTGTGACTGCGCTTAGCCTCACTTCGCCTATATTAAATGTTGTGATGACCACCGTGATTCGTTACTGAAAGTCTTAATGGACCAGATTATCATAGCACTACCCGTATTATCTAACAATATAATCGGTTAACTATTTGGATGTTTCTTCAAATCAAAACATATTTTTCAAAATATTTCAAACGATTAGTCATTGACATTGATCAAATATGGTTGAAGTGGGAGAATGTAAGAATTCTATAAAGTGGGCCTTATTAATCAACAGTTTGGATTGTCATAAGGGTTGGATGTGATCGGGTATACCAGTGAGCCTCATTAAGTTGTGATACATTTAGAAATTCGTGTAAGTAGAGTGCTACAACTATGATACACACACAATGTTTTAGAGGAACTAGGATTGTCAAATTCATGTGGAGCCATAGAGAGAGGAGTTTTGATGGGTTTCAAACTCCTCTGCCCTCTGCATTATAAAACAAGGCTGGGTCCCCAATCCAACACCACCGATAGAAGTTTCAGCCCCATCACAGCTTCTCTAAGGGTGTAAGGAGAGGAAGATTTTGGCATCCTATCTACAGCGACGACGTCTCAATCAGGTACGCCATGTATTCAATATTCTTGATCTCCATATCCGATGCACAGCTCAGTCCTTTCTTTTCTGCATTAAGAAAATTCTAATAGGCCGAACCATAGAAAACAATTTTAACTATTGGT
Source organism: Magnolia officinalis (assembly GCA_021015155.1). Taxonomy (NCBI): domain Eukaryota; kingdom Viridiplantae; phylum Streptophyta; class Magnoliopsida; order Magnoliales; family Magnoliaceae; genus Magnolia; species Magnolia officinalis. Next base: position 16,782,067 of record JAJHSJ010000001.1, on the reverse strand, counting down.
AAATATTAAAATACAAGTGAGATCCAATAAATGAGTAAATTTAACAAATTTTTGTATAAAGAAATCATCATGGTGATTCCAACCTATTAAATGGGTTCTATGTTGCATGCTATGAAAGGTTGGAAGGTACCTTTGGTAATTTGTGGCCTAATTAATTGAACGTGCAACCTTCTCTTTTTCTACGAAAATTTATGAACATGGTCTCTTGCCATTGATTTTTTAAGAGGCCCACCGTAATGTATATGTAAAATCTACTCTAACCATTAGATGTGTAATATCACTTTTGGCTCAAGATTTTTTTTTATTTTTTTTGAAATTAGGTTGACCTTGATTTCAAGTGAGCCACACCAATGGAAACAATTAGGAGAGCAACATCCATCATTGATTTTTACAGGGCCCACTGTGATTATTATGTGAAATTTAGGCATAGAGTCCAAAAACCAAACCTATGATCTGTAATTTAGGTGGGCTACACCAAGAGAAATAGTGTGGAGGATGAGTGTTACCATGTACACTATTTTCAATCGTGTGGTCCACCTGAATGATGGATAGGGCTGAGTTTTGGGCCCTGAGCCTATCATGAGATAACACATGTGATGGTCGGAGTGGATTTCATACAAACACCATGAGGGAAGCCACCTGTACTGCCAATCTCTTGCTAGCACCACATAACCCCAACTTCCGTTAAAGACATCTAATGAAAGGTGGTCGCGGATAAAACATTAATTATCAGGATAGCTTATTAAAAACCTTTTCAAAAAAAAAAAAAACCAAGATATAAATAACTAGCTAATGAGGTAATAATTCATTAAATTTTACAAATAGGACCTCTTCTTATATAGAGATTGGAAAAGTTTAGAACCCACACATGTATGATTAGGTTTGGTCGAGAATTCTCTAAAATGTTTTTGGAATATTTTGCAATTCTCTACTTAAGATCTTACTAGAATTCTCTAAAAAATTTCTGAGATCGCTACATAACTCTAGACTCTTCCACACAATTCTAAAATTTTCTACATTTTTCTACACCCATTGATTATTCTCTACAACTTTCCACACTTTTACTATTTTCTAGAATTCTCTACATATGTACGAAACAACTCCTACATACAAGATGAGCATAAAATTAACCAAGTCCACAACTTAGGCCAAAATAGCCAGTTCATGGCATAAGGCTTTGTGTAGATGCTCAAAAGGAAATGACCAAATTGTAATGTGGTTTGGTATTGTTAGTAGTTAGATTGAATACAACCCTTCTTAAATTAAGCTTAAACAACAAGGCAATTTATCGAGCTCGTCGTCTCGCCGTAGATGTATAAACAATATTCATTCTTTCCATCATATGAGCCCTCTAACGTTCTCCTTATCAGTAAGGCAGATCCAGAACTCAGATGGGCCACCCCGAAATCTACCCGAGTAGGACTACTCATGACATGAATCTCGAAAGTACGACTCTCACATCACTCATATCACTTGCATATATCACATATAAAATAAAATAAACATCCATCCATGAAAGATATGAAGAATAATCATCATTGCATAATTGACCAAAGTCCAAAAGTATCCCATCCTCATTGACTATTTTATCAACTAAATAACAACTATGAAATAATGTTTGATTACAGTAAGTATTTAGAAGCAAATCAAGCTAAATCCTAAAACAACTAAATAATTTTTTTTTAAAAAGCTAATAATATCTTTCAAGCACGTAATACTCAAATTTAAACATGAAAAGATTTCCAAGAAGGGTGAGCTAACACAGCCCAATGTGATGAATATCATACAAGTTTGAAAACCACTGTTACACACACACATAATTGTTAGAAACCTCTAGTAATGCCCCCACCAACTTGTACTCGTAATGAGGAGATTCATTTATGGCTAGTCAAACCACTCCCACCAACACTCGTAGTGCGTGGCAACACGTAACCTATACGCCCGCACACCTATACTCTGCAATGAAGAACTCATTTCATCTTTAGTCGGTCGGACTCACAGTGCGTGACAACATACAACCTTGTATGCCCACACACATGTACTTGCAGTGTGTGACAACATACAACCCTGTATGCGCCCACACACATGTACTCATAGTGGAGAATCCAAAGGTACCAATGGGTTTCACGGACTTTGATCCAATGGTCATGATTTCCCTACGTGTTTATGCTTTTAAGGAATACCTAGGACAATGCACCCACTATTTTATCCAGGTTCCATAAGCAACTCATGATACATGTTTGATATGAATATAAGAATTCAACATGATAAATTCTCTTTTAAAAATTTATTTAAATCATAAACAAGCTTTCCATAAATCTACTCTTATGTCGTTTAATGCATGCTTTAAATTTATCAAGTGTGCCTACATATAAAACTCTTAAACTAAATGCTTTTAAAATGATCTCAATAATCTAATAATCATTGAAAAAAATAGTCAGTAACCAATATAAATAATTAATTAAAATCTAAAAATTAAAAATCTATACACAATTGCCCTTAAATAATCATGCTTTCTCATGAATGATTGATCATGCTACTATATAAAACATAGTTGTATAAAATTAAAATCTTTAAAATTTCAATAACGAAAAATTAATTTAAATAAATAAATGAAATCAAAAATTTTACATAAATACCCTTAAAACTAAATTTCTACACGATAGTTCAAAGTTTTAGACATAGTGCTAAATTTTGTACTTTCAGAATTTATTCCCTGTAATTTCTGTACGGTTGAACTATTTTTTGTAGTTTTTTAAAATAGTACAGAAAATATCATGGACATTGCTAAAAATTTCAGTTATGTCTAGAAATTTTTAATTTTGTATTATTATACTCATATCATAACCCAAAATGATCAAATGACTTGAAATTTGAGAGGAGTGTATAAAACCCTAATTTGGTCTCCTAAAATATAATCATAATTTTTTAACAATATCACTAATCAAATAACTTCTTACAATGGAACTATAAAAAGAAAACAAAAGAAATTTTAAATTTAAAGAATTAAAGAAAGACATTAACTCAAATCAAAATGGGTTTATGAAAGGGGATAAAGGGTCATCATTTTAAGAAGTAAAATTTAAGAGAGAATATAAAACAATGAAGAATTATACCTTTGAAAATTCTATAATTTCAAAAAGGAGTTAATCAGTTGTATAACTAAACTTTTAAAAGGAAAATGGCTAACCCCAATGGCAAAAAGGCTAAACTCGAAAAGAAAAATGACTATTTCCGGATGAAGTTTTATAAAGGAAGATCAAAAGAACGTATAAATATCATAATTTTTTTTAAAAAAATGTGCATGAAATAAAATCAAAATAAAGGTTTCAAAGAGATCATGTGAGAGATTTACTCACCTAGCTCTTAAGAAAAATCTCTCTCTCTCTCTCTCTCTCTCTCTCTCTCTCTCTCTCTCTCTCTCTCTCTCTCTCTCTCTCTCTCTCTCTCTCTCTCTCTCCAATTCATGTTGCACACCCCCTTCTCCCACATGTCCTCTCTAAGTAGGAAATGGGCTCCACATGGGTAGGTGCACACATACAACACTCCTTCTTCATTAGCCCTTAAACTCCTAAATTTTTACTCATTCAATCATATTGGTCCACATCATCTTTCAATTTTATTAGTTCATGCTAAGTTTCTATTGGTTGAATATCACACACTTAAATTCTATTGGTTGGGACACCTGCTAACATTTAGATTTTATTGGTCAGAACACCTCACACTTGGATTCTGTTGATGCAGTTTTCCAATGGACCCTTCTTAGACCCTTGGATGCTTGCACACAAATCAAAGCAAGGAAAACCCTAGCTAATGCAGGGGACCCTTCGATGCCAAAGTTAGGGATCTAAATCTTTGTAAAAATGATCTTTAGAGAAAAAGAGTCACCAACGTATATGAGTTTTAGGGTTATGTTTCAATATATACCTTTTACCGTTTAGGAGCTTCCTCATTTATATGAGAGGGAAGATCACACAGACGGAAAATCTTTTCTATTATAGGGAAGATCACACTGTCGGAGATCTTGCTTGTTAGAGGGAAGATCACACCGTTGGAGATCCTTTCAGTTTCAAGACTCATCCTCATATCTCGGAGATCTTCCCGAGATCTTTGACGTCTGAGATCTTTGGGATTCCAACCCTATCTCTCGGATTCTAGGAGAGATCCCCGGGTCGTTTCTCTAGGATGGGAGCGAAGTCTCGGCAAAGTCAATAGATCTGTTCATCCCATGGATAAGTTGGACGGTAGAGATAGACAATGCCTTGGAGACCGACAATATCGAGCTATCAGTAGGTCGGTATCGTTCCGACGATAACACCGACAAAGCAAGCTCTGAAATCCTTCATTCCGGTAGTCTTTAGTTACCTTTATTGGTCTTGATATCCCAGTTATGTTGTTCTTCGAGGAAGCTCGTCGAAGGTTATGCCGACCTAAGGTCGAGCCAACCTATTTTATGGTCGTCCCTTCTTTGACAGTGGTTATCTTTTAAGTAGCTTAGCCCATTGGTCCGTACTGATTGTTGGTTCGACCTCTTTTCATGAGTCACTCCATTTTTCCCATAACCGAGTCTATTGGTTGGAACACCTCACACTATAACATGAGGCTCCCTATCACCACAAGTACTCTCCAAATGTAACATCTTTTTCCCTTCTTTTAGTTTACACAAAATGTCACCTCCTCTACTCACTTAAATGTACATATGTAATGTGTTCATTGGATAAATGCATGCATGAATGAAAAAGATTTTAAGAAATAGAAAAGAATTCATACAAACGTTCAATAAATAATTTGATGAGTGTATAGATGGATACCGTGTATAGTACATGATGGACAATTTGGTGAATTTGAAAATGCCAAGTGAATAGATGATTATGTGACCATTATGATGGATTAGTTAATAATTAACAAGGTGAAATCATCAATCAATTGTTGTTTAGAAGATATAAGGATGGAATGGATAAGGAACATGTGAACCCGTATTATCACGCCTTGAAATCCTAGTTTTCGAGACCCGAATCCCAAATTCCATCAAATTTAATAGATATTCAAGGTCATCTAAAAGAAAAATACTGTTGAAATCATATAATGTTTACTAAATTCAAATATCTTGGTAGTTTTTTTTGTACATCGAAATTTAGAATTCAAATTAAATATAAAGAACAGAACTAAATTGAAATTCAAACTAAATATAAAGAACAAAACTAAATTGAAATTCAAACTAATCCTAAATTGTTGAAAAAGGAAAAACTAATAGTAGCGGTCCGAATGCTCGTAGTATTTAAGTTCTGAACCTGTGAATTTTTTATATAATAGGGAAAGCATAATAGCCCAATAAAATTATTTCTTACTCAAAATTTGAAATGTTTAGATTATATCAAAATTTTATAAACAAGAAATAAAAATAAAATAGATATAATAAAATAATGTAAATTTAAGCACTAGAATCATAAATATGTTATGTATGTGATACTTTTAATGAATTATTATAAACGATATTCGTCATCTCTTACAACATCGTACCCAAGTGGGTGACGACGTTGCATTAACACATACGCATTGATACTTCATGGTGAAGGGCTCATTTATACCTTAGCTGGTCAGACTACTGCTACAGTTGTACCATTAATGTATATCCGCATATACAATTGTACTAATACGTCATATACAGAGAAGACTCCAAAGGATCCAGTGGGTTTAAGGATCTTTCACCCAAGGGGCACAATCACCCTACTTGCTGGCTCTAGGGTTTGTGCACATAAAATTTGAATTGTTTATGTTTGGACTTGGTTGTGTGATTAATAGTACTTGATTCATTTATATGTGCTTCCACAGTTCCAACATTCTAGTGTTTTATTTTTTTTCTTCGTAATTTGTCTTTGCTTATGCATTCTTTTACTATCTTTTAGACATTCCTATGATTTGTGTTACTTCTATTAGTTTGTTTGTGATTTGATAAAAAGTACGCTTATGGGTTTTAATCATGGGACTCAATTGCGAGAATGAATCTTATTTGTTCTCCACATGCTTGCATGGAATGATGAGAATGATGCATTACGAAAGGTGTTGTTCTTGGGAAGGAAGCTCGTAATTCTTCTGGAAGTTTAAATTTGTTGCTCAAGGCTTGATATCCTTTGAGAGTAGGATATGTTGTTGATTTAGAATACTTCTTATTATGAGTGAGAAAACCACTATCAATAGACACTAGTCAAAGTCAGAATTTGATTGCTTTGATCTCTTGGTTTTTCAATATTTATAAGTTGGTATGGTTGTATTGATGTAAAAGTTTTCCATAATTTTTTTTCTTTAGTATTTTATATTATCCAAAAGGCACATCAACTGTTAAAGAACATTTATTTGCATATTTTACTTGAATGTTATTTGCAATTTATAATAAGTCAGTTAGTAATTGTACTTGTGTTCTCCGATGTGGCAATTGCATGCAGGTACGTGCTTTCTTGATATGTCCATTATTTATAAATAATCAAAATTATGATGCGTGTTTGCATATATGGTATGTGTACTTTCTTTATAATATACTGGGACACTTAACCATGAGATTTAGAAGCTAATTATTGTAGTTATGAAAACTCATAAATGATTAGAGTGGGTCACGGACATTTTCATGGCCAAGATGGATTAGAAAAGGCCTGGTCGACGACAGAAGTGATCCAAACCGTCAGACCTTCGATTGGGTGTATCTCGCAATTCAGAATGAGTAGTCGAGCGTAAAATATATGATTTTGGGGTAGAACAAGCTACTTTAGCCACCCAACCCCGCTACGCAGGGTTATACAAGCCAGATTTGCGAAATACCCCCGGATCGATGGTCATTTCCCTATTTTAATTCCGTTTTTATTATAAATAATAAGTTTTAGCTTGATTATAACTCTCCATCCGCTGGGCTTTAAGAGTTACGCAAACAAGAGCTTAGAATAATTAGGAGAACAGCTTAGTGAAGCCAAATAGGACACTTACTATTTTTGGCCAAAAACCTTGCGCACTGGTAGACATCACGAAAGTTTATAAATAGTAAGTTTACTATTTATAGTAAGTTGCAAATTGCAGGAGTTTTAGTTGTAGTTTGCTTCTGATTTCTCTCCCATTGCTTGTATCCCCATTTAAAGGGTTGTGAACTCCTTTATTTCATTCATCTATCAAATTACGTAGACTCAGAGTAGTTATCCTTGAGGAAGACTGTGATCAACCTCATCACAGTTCATCCCTGCATCAATAAAGGTTAAAGTCAAACAACGTATCCGCATGGGACCACCATGTTGCTGGCCCACTTAGCAGGAAAGAACGGGTGGACGGTCTGGATCCAACGCATGCATCATGGTATGTCCTAGGAAGCTTTCAACGGTGGGAGACATTATCTCGACTGTTTTCAGTGGTGGTGGGACCCATCCGAGGTAACCTGCTGAAACTTGGGCCCCAAGTTCCAATGGTAAGAGTCGGATCGCCACCGTTCTGTTGGTTGGACCCACACCAGCTTGGTTTCAAGTAGGCATTTGGTTTTTTTGTTTTCCAAGTTTGACTAACCTTATCTACAGGTTTTTTTTTTTCAAACGCACTCACGCCAACCAATGACTGGCAGGCAAATAATCATCACGGTGGGGCCAAGCCAAGGTGGATCCCACACCTTTGACGTGATCTGGAGTAAACAGATTGGCAGCACAGGTATAAACACATACATCAGTGGGCCATATGTAGGCTTTAATGGTGGTTGTCATTCTCCCCTTTGTTTTAAATGGTGGCGGCCCACAAGATGATTCGAATCTGCTTCATTGTAAACCGTACCCAACTAGATGGACGGTGGATTTTAAAGTGTATATATCATGGTGGTGGGCCCCAAGCAGTCTTTAACAGCGGGGATTTATCCACCGTTGCTTCATGTGGTATGTTCCCCTTTAGCTTTGGGTCTGCTTCGTTTTTGGGGTCATACCCTGGAATGATCTGGACAACTGGATGGAGGGTGTGGATCTAACACATACATCAAGGTGGACCCTCGGCACCCACTGCTGCCTCCAACGGCGTGGTCCACCTGAGATTGGATTTGCTTCATATTTTTTTTCTTTTTCTTTTTTTTTTTTTGTCTCACTGAAAAATGGTACGGTGAAACGGAGGGATGGTATTTGAATACGAGTCCGGATCCTCTGTTCGGACGCCAAACCACTAGGGTAACAGGAAAATCCTGTTGACCCGATAACAGAGGATCCCGACTCTTTGAATACAACACATACGGACGCGGTTTGGCTAGTGACGCTGACATCAGCCAGGTGGCTAGTGGTCGGTGATGTGTGGACCCCATCATGATGTATGCGTTTTATCCACGCCGTCCATCCATTTTTAAAGATAACTTTAAGCTTGATCCCAAAAATTAAGTAGATCTAAATATCAGATGGACCACACCATGGGAAAACAGTTGTGATTGAATGTCCACCATTAAAAGCCTCCTAGGGCCCACTGTAATGGCTATTTGACATCTAACCGGTTGATTAGGTCATACAGACTTGGATGAAGGGAGAATATATATATCAGCTTGATCCAAAACTTTTATGGTCCCAAGAAGTTTTTAACGGTGGGCGTTCAATCAATGCTGTACGGTCCACTTAAGATTTGGATCAACCTCATTTTTTGGACCATATCATAAAATGATCTGTAAGAATGGGTGGACGGCATGGATGAAACAAACACATCATGGTGGGGCCCACAAGCATAGACCACTAGCCATTGGCTAGTGCCAGGGTGAGTGAGTAGCCGATCCGTTTCCCAACACATATATCTAAGTGGGCCCCACAGAAGGGTGGGCATGCTGTCCTAGACAGGGTGCAGAAAACGCAGAAGGCTTTAAAGATGGCCGTCCTATCAGCACTTTACCGAGGTGTGGTCCACCCGAATCAGGCTCGGAAAAATAGGCGGTGTGTATAAAACGCACGTTTTAGGTGCGTCTCATTGACAATCAAGGGCCCGTTTGGCCGGGCGGATTGGAAGGGATTGGAAGTTAAATCCCGGGATTGGCCCGGCGTGCCAAACAGAGTGGGTGATCTGATCCCGGGATATAACAATCTCATGAATCTTAAGACAATCCACGGACAACACCACCATTATCTTTAGGGCCTGTTTGGCCGGGCAGATTGGATGAGATTGGAAGGAATTGGAAGATAGATCCCGATTGGCCAGGCATGCCAAACAGAAACAGGATCGTAATCCGAGGATATAGCAATCCCATGGATATTAAGACAATTCACTGACATCACCATCATTACCTTTAGGGCCCGTTTGGCCGGGTGGATTGGAAGGGAGTGAATGGTATTAGGGTGGATGGCGTGGATTTCTAGGTAATGATGGTGTTGTCAACAGATTGTCTTGAGATCCATGGGATTGCTATATCCCTGGATTGATACATCCAGTCCGTTTAGCACGCCTGGCCAATCCGGAGATTAAAGCTTTCGATCCCTTCCAATCCTACGAACCAAACACGTCGCAGGCTAATTTGAACGGATTAGGATGGATTGGATGGGATTTAAAGGTAATGATGGTGTTGTCAGTGGATTGTCTGAAGATCCATTGGATTTGGATCAGATCACCTACACTGTTTGGCACGCCCGGCCATTCCCGGGATTTACCATCCAATCCCTTCCACTACCATCTAATCCCTTCCAATCCAACCGGCCAAACGGGCCCTTAAATCCCATTCAATCTACCCTAATCCCTTCAAAATTGCTTAGGACGTGTTTGGTTTGAGGGATTAAAAGGGATTAGAAGGTTTAATCCCGGGACTGGTTGGGCGTGCCAAACAGACCGGATATAGCAATCCCGAGATATAGCAATCCTGGGATATATCAATTCACTGACGCAGCTATCATTACCTTGAAATCCATGTAATCCACTTTAATCCCATCCAATCTGCCGAACAGGCTGGGCGGTGGGATTAGGTGGGATGGGATTCAAAAAACATAATTATTACCCATGGCAGGGATTGTCCTTGTTGCCACGGGATAAGATTAATTCCATGCTTTGTTGGTAATATGGTGGTACATTGAATGAATATACCCACCATCATTTCAAATTACTAAGAATAACACAATTGTTGATTCAAACCGTTCATTTGTTTTGTAACCTCATTTTATGGCATGGGCCTAAAAATGAGGCAATCCAAAACTTATGAAGCCCCAAAGAAGTTTTCAACGGTAAGTATTCAATCCCCGTTGCTTTCTATGGTGGGGTCCACTTGAGCTTTAGATTTACCTGATTTTTTAGCCCATGCTCTAAAATAATCTCGAAAAATGGGTGGATGGTGTGGATATAGCCCACACATCATGGAGGGACCCACACAACTTGCTAACATACATTGAAATTGGCATGGGACCCAATGCAATTCCATCTATTCTAATTCCAAGCTTTTTCATTCTTCCCAAACAGGAGTGGAATTAGCACAGGACCGGATGCAATTTCATCCCACCTATTCCCTTCTAATCCCACTGCCCAAACACGCCCTTAAATCCCATCCAATCCACCCTAATCTATTCAAATTTGCCTGGGACGTGTTTGGTTCGAGGGATTGGAAGGGATGGGAAGGTTTAATCCCGAGATTGGCCGGGCGTGCCAAACAAACTCGATATAGCAATCCTGGGATATAATAATCCCATGGATCTTAAAACAATCCACTGACAACACCATCATTATCTTAAAATCCATGCCATCCACCCTAATACCATTCATTCCCTTTCGATCCACCCAGCCAAACGGGCCCCAAAAGGATAGCAATGTTTGACGCATACAACAAGTGGGGCTGGATGTCCAAACAGGTGGACAGCATGGATGCACTACATATGCGGTCGCTGGACAATTAACTGGGGGGATGTGGATTTCATGCTAAAGGCTTTCCCAAGAAGAAGGGGAACAGATGTCGAGCCCACCATGATGTGTTTGATAAATCCACCGTGTCCATCCGATTCGTGAGCTCATTTTAGGACAAGAGGTCAAAAATGATCCGGATCTAAGACTCAAGTGGGCTAAAAAGGGAGAATTGAACGTCCACAGTTGAAATATTCATGGGGCCACAAAAGTTTTGAATCAATGTAGGAATGACATTATGAAGGGTATAGATGACATGTAAGCATCATTGTCGACCTTAAAAAGGTTTCAACGGTAGGAATTTCCTTACCCACCTTTTCCTTTAATGTGACCCACTTGAGTACTCTTGAATCCGGCTAATTTTGGCCTCTTGCCCTAAAATGAGCTTTAAAAAATGACGTTGGATTTATCAAAAACATCATGGTGATTACATAGGTTCCCAGCGGGAACTTCCCTCCGAAGCCTTAAGTAGGAAGTTCCTGAAAATATAGGTACGGCCATGGTGATGTTTGTGAGAAATCCACACCGTTCATATGTTTTTTGAGATCATTTTAGAGTATGAGACCAAAAATGATTAGTATCTGATACTCAAGTGAGCTGGAAACATGAGAATTGACCGTCCATAGTTGAAATATTCGTGGGTTATAGAAGTTTTGAATGAAGATTATATTTATTTTTTCAGTTTATCTCAGTAGTAATAACGTTATAAACGGTATAAATGGCATGTAAACATCACTGTTGACCCGGATCCTCTGCTTGCTCGCTCTTGAACCGGAAAAACCGGACGCGGATTTCCCGCAAAACTTTTCGCAGAAAGTTCCTAACTCCAAACCTAAGTGGGGCCCACTGTGATGTTTGTGAAAAATCCACACCGTTCATCCATTTCGTAAGGTCATTTTAGAGCTTGAGACCCAAAGTAATCAGGATCCAAGACTCAAGGAAAATGTAGGTAAGGAAATTCCTACTGTTGAAACCTCTATGTGATAATTACATGCCATTGATACCATTCAGAATGTCATTCTTACTGAGATGAATTGAAAAGACAAATATTAGCCTGATTCAAAACTTATATAGCCCCAGGAATATTTCAACTGTGGGCATTTAATCCTCACCTTTTCAGCTCGCCTGAGTATTGGATCGGGCTCATTTTTTTACCTCCGTCTCAAAATGATCTCACAAAATAGATAGACGGAGTAGATTAGATTTCTGGCAAACATCACAATGGTCCCACCTAAGTTCGGAACGCAAAAACTTCCTAGTAAAGCTTTACATTAAATCCGCTTTACGGAAAAACCTGATTTCCTGTATTGTGATTCGTACAGTCACAACTCACACTGCTGTATTAAATATTATATGCATTGATATGCCTCAATCACGTTACAACAAACGGATATTTTCTATACAAGCAAATCCCAAAAAAGACAAAGGCGTAGTAATGCCTAAGAGGAACACGGCAGAGTTCGATCCTTTATTGTTGAGAACTTCATTTTCTGTATTTTATCGGCCACATGTCATCGGACATTACTGCTTTAGAACAGTAATAGTGTCATTACTGATGATACGGTACAGTAAAAATGCAAGGGATAAAAAAAATTTCTATCGAGGACATAAACATCATATATATCACGAACGTTAGGTGAACCGTACGACGAGGAACTCCGGTGGCTGAGTTCCCACCGGTGTAACCTTCGTCGGTCCAGACGTGGACCCCACCTATATTTAAAAAAAGGGGGAGCGTCTGGGCAGCATTGCAAAGCTGCCCACCTACTACTGGAAGTACAAAGATTTATATGTTAGATCCAGACCGTGCATCGATCTAGACCATTCAGGTGTTATGGACCCCACTTTGATACATGTATTTATATCTAGACGCTGTCTGTCCAAAGGGTGGAATGCCCACCGTTGCAACATCAGGGTGGCCAGTCCATTAAAACCCTCCCCAGCCTCATTGTGTGTTAAAAAAATAATTTAAAAAAAAAAAGTAAGATTCGAGCTCACATGGGAACCACTGACTGGGACCCACTGACGTAGTACCACTGTGATGTATGTGCGGGGGATGGGATGGTTAAAATTGCCTAATAAAAGTGATTCCTTAAAATCACAAGGGCATGTTTGGCCGGACAGATCCCATGGGATTAGGATGGATGGGATGGTTAAATCCCGGGATGTGCTAAATGAGCCAAACAGACCCGATGAACTTGTCCCGGGATATAGCAAACCCATGGATCTTAAACTAATCCACTGACACTACCATCATTACCTTAAAATCCATCTCATCCCACCTAATCCCGTTCAATCATGCCGGGACCTGTTTGGTTGGACGGATTGGAAGGGATTGGAAGGTAAAATCCCGGGATATGCCCGGGTGTGCCAAACAGACTTGGTGAATTTGTCCTGGTAGCAATCCCATGGATCTTAAACCAATCCATTGACACCACCATCATTACCTTAAAATCCATCCCATCCCTCCTAATCCCTCTTAATTAATCCGCCTGGCGAAGCAGGCCCTAAGCAATCTATGATATGACTTATTATTTTGCAAATTATCTTTGTCCTCTAAATGTATAAATAGTTAACATATGCATGTTTATTATAAACAGTATTGTAGATATACCACAGATAATAATTTTCTATTTTACATTTCTTTTAAATTAAGAATTGTAATACTTGTATTTCTTTATACTAATAATTAGAGTAACATTGTTTATAGGCTCCACTTAATGAAACTTTTCCGGCACCTAATGAAAGCAGTACTCCTCTGACTTGAGTCCCATATATTTCCAACTCTAAATCTATGACACTCTTCTTATTAATGAACTACAATGACCTAATTTTATCATGAGATATACTTGGTTCGAGTCACTATAGTTCATCACCATACATATAACTTGGGATCCAATTGATCCTATTTATCTTCCTGTTTGGATTAATGATAACATGAAAGAGACACAAGTAACTTGCATGAGTTCCATAAGCAAACGCGCATCTTTGGTATAGAGCTCAACTAATAGATTTCTTACTACAACGTAGCTAGAGAT
>JAJHSJ010000001.1:16433454-16768072 GCA_021015155.1 Magnolia officinalis | reverse complement strand
GTTTCACCATATCACAGGTGTGGTTCTTATGCAAGGATTTCATCTCCTCTTGCATAGCTTTAAACCACTCCCCTTTATGCTAATCGGCTAGGGCCTCAGAATAATCTTCTGGCTCTCCCCCATCAGTCAGCATAATGTACTCATGTGACGAGTACCTCTTGGACGGCTGTCTGTCCCTAGATGACCTCCTCACCTGTGGCTTAACAGGTGGATCAAGTGGGGGGTGCTCCCCTGGTCCATCTTCTGAAGGAACTCCCTTGTCCTCTGCACCTTGCTGTACTCCCCCGTCATCAGGCACCATGGGAGGAGTAATCGGATCCATGTCCTCTAGCTCACCTGAACTAGGCTGATTCTTCTCTGGCTTACCAATGTCTTCTATACACTGATCTTCAAAGAAAACCACATCTCTGCTCCTGACGAGCTTCCTCTCGGTCGGATCCCACAATTTATAACCGAACTTTTCATCACCGAACCCTATGAACACACACTGCCTAATCTTCATATCGAGCTTGGACCTCTCGTCCTTTGGTACGTGAACGGATGCCCTGCATCCAAACACCCTGAGATGACTGTACGATGAATCATGTCCAGTCCACACCTTCTCAGGTACTTCTCCATTCAATGGGGCTGATGGAGACCTGTTTATCAAATACACCACCGTGTGCATTGCTTCTCCCTAGAACGTCTTGGGCAATTTCGTATGGGATAACATGCATCTGATTCTCTCAACAATTGTGCGATTCATTCGCTCAGCTACACCATTATGCTGGGGGGTCTTGGGAACCGTCTGTTCATGCTGTATACCCAGGGACTTGCAGTACTCATGAAAGTCGCCAATGTATTCACCACCATTGTCAGTGCGGATGCACTTCAATGGTCTACCTGTCTCTCTCTCAACCATAGTATGAAATAGTTTAAACACACCAAAGACCTCGTCCTTGGATTTCAAAGCATAAACCCAAACCCTCCTAGATGCATCATCTATAAAAGTGACAAAATACAATGCCCCACCCAAGGTTTTTGTCCTCATAGGACCACAAACATTAGAATAAACCAAATCTAATGCATGCTCTTTATTAATATGAGAAGCAGTTTTAATGAATGAAACTCTATGCTGTTTCGCTGATAAACAATCAAGACAGGTTTTGAGAGGCATACCTGTCATGTCTGGAAGGAGCTGCTTCCTTACTAGTAGCTGAAGCCCTTTTTCACTCATGTTGCCTAGACGCCTGTGCCACATGTCAATAGCTGAATCTTCCGCTGCGTTCAACCCACCCTTGTACATACTGACACTTGCCTTGTATAGGGTGCAATACTTCTTTCCTCTGCCCATGATCAACGAACCCTTGATGAGCTTCCATCGCCCAACAGCAAACCGGCTTTCATAGCATCATCATTCAGTCTTCCCGTCGACATCAAGTTGAGGCGAAGGTCTGGGATATTCCTCACATCCCTGAAAACCAATGTGCAGCCCACATCGGTCTTCACACAAATATCACCGACTCCCACAATTTTTGATACGCCAGAATTTCTCATCTTCACAGTCCCATAGTCACCTGACTTGTAGCTTGTGAAGAAGTCCCTACGTGGAGTCGCGTGAAAAGAAGCTCCCGAGTCAACCACCCAGTCGGTGTCCTGACTCGTAGCCATGAGACATACATCGTGATCTGCTGAAAGAATAACTACCATGTCGCCATCTGAAGCGACCGCAGTGGAATCTGATTCATCTTCCTTCCCTTTTCCTTTCTTGTCGTTCTTTTTACCACGACATTCATGTTTATAGTGGCCCTTCTTGCCACAGTTCCAGCAATCAACATCTTTTCTGTTGCTTGACTTGCCTCTTGATTTATCTCGGGCCTTCCCGCCCTTCCTGTTCTTTCTTCTCCCCCGTTCCTGTGTCACAAGAGCCTCTTACTGAGTAGACCCCTGAGACTTCCTCCTTGTCTCCTCATTGAAGAGACAACTGGTTACCTGTTCCATGGATATCTTTCCGTCTGGCGCGGAGTTACTTAGAGACACCACCAATGTCTCCCAACTGTCAGGCAATGAACTAAGCAATAGTAAAGCCTGCAATTCATCATCCAGGACCATCTTCATAGAGGTGAGTTGGTTCACATCTTCATAGAGGTGAGTTGGTTCACTATATTGCTGACCTCATTCATGTGATCGGCCACAGAACCACCATCTTTGAATTTGAGATTCACAAGTCGCCTTATCAAAAAAATCTTATTACTGGCTGTCTTCCTCTCATACAGCCCTTGTAATTTCAGCCATAGGCTTGTGGCTGAGGTTTCCATAGACACATGGTGGAACACAGAATCATCCAACCATTGTCTAATAAACCTCACTGCCTTTCGGTCCGTCTTCTTCCAATCATCATCAATCATATCCTTGGATTTTGCTGATATGCCTAAAATTGGAGAATATAGGTCCTTGCAATAAAGCAAGTCCTCCATCTTAGCCTTCTATATGGTCCAATTAGAACCATTAAGGCTGATAATCCTTGAGCCACCTTCCATAATTCAAAACCGATCCTACCCGTTCAATGAACTTAGCTTTGATACCACTTTGTTGGGATGCCTTGCACAAACCTTAGTATCTAGCCGCCTCCTGAAACAAACTAGAATTATGGATAATAAAGCAATGAAATAATTCAAAGCATCAATCACATACCACACAAGAGATTTTTACGTGGAAAACCATCAAAGAGGTAAAAACCATGGGACTTCATCCAGATCAACAATCTACTATGAAGTAGAACGTTACAATCTTCTTCACTCACGCAGGAGTGGATAAACAATAAAAGAAATAGAGAAAACGGAGAGATCTAACCGATTACGAGGACATAGAAGCGTTGAGATATAGATTGCACTGTAGAGAACCTCCACGAGCAGAACCTCCCTTTTATAAGCTTTCTCTCTCTTTCTCCTTCTCTCTCACCTTTGATAGCCCTAAACACTTTAGCAAATCCCTTGCAAAGCTTTAGGAAACCCTTTTGCTGTCCCTAGAAAACCCTAGGCAACCCCTTTTATAGTTTTGGGAAACTCATTTCCGCATCCCAGTTGCGAAAGGGCTCAAATTCGTAGTTTCGCGCAAAATCGTGGAACAAACTGCGTAACCTTCGACTAGTCGAACCTAGTCTTCGATTAGTCGTAGGTTCCCTTTGACTAGTCGAGACATTCATTCGACCAGTCCTAGTTACAGTAAAAAACAACAAACCAACTCGCTGGACTTTGAGTCGAAGTTACAACTCGAATCTTCTACTGGTCGACCACCAGCCTTCGACCAGTCGAGCAGGGCTCTCGACCGGTCGAAGATGGGTCAAAAAAACCCATCATGTGTGACACGTGCATCATGATGAGTCGTAAGGAGTTTTGCCCTATATACACATTACCGAGGTCAACATTCTGTGCTGCAACTGTAATCCTAGTCTGACGGTGACTGAAAAGTCACCATGGAGGACAACTGGCTCAAGCTCTTGATGCTTAGCAACAGGGGGCTGAAAGTTGGGCGGGTTCAACCAGACCAACCTGATATTGGGTTGGGCTTGGGCAGCATGTTTCGGTTTTCTTTTGGGGTTGGGTTATACAAACACCAACTCGATAAAACTTGGGTTGAGTAAAACTCTCCTTGAACCCGATCGGTATATAAGTTGTTTATAAATTAATTATAATTGAGTGCAGATCATCCATGTTGAATGCACATGAAATTCTAATGCCATCCAATTTCATTGGTCAACATTATTTCCGACGACTCAAACTAACAAGATATGCAGGATTTCTCTCCCAGATAGATTGCTTGATATGATATGCAATACAACTTTTAAAGGAGTAATTGTCTTATATTTTAGCTCGTTTGTTTAGGAAAAAAAAAAAAACCTTCTTTACAATAAATAACTACATATATAATAAATAAAATTATAGGAAAAAAAATAAGACAATATTGAAAATATAATAAATTAATATAATAATTAACCAAAATATTAGCATATATCTACTTGACCAACCTGGCCAACCAGACGGAACACACTTGCATTGGGTTTGGATTACAATTCCCAACCCGACCTCGGGTTGAATTAGGTTAGGGGTCAGGGTAATCGTAGCCCAACCCGACCGACTTTCAGCCCTACTTAGCAACCAAAACGTCATTGTTCTCTTAGCCTGGCATTTATCGTCTAGTCAACCTCATGACTTTTTCTTCGGACGCAGATGGGTTACTAACCCCGTTAAGACCTGGCGGATGGTCAAGGGCTCTGTGGGACCATTCTAATGTGTATGTTTTATCCAGGTCGTCCATCAGGGCATGAGTCTAAATGGAAGTAGGATTAGTGGCTCAAGTGGACCACATTGAAGGAAGCAACTGGGATTGAAGTTTTGGATCAATATGATATTTATGCTTTCCCTTTCATACAACTATACGTGACCTTAGGAATAGGTTGGATGGCAAATAAACATTATGGCGTATGAAGTTTTCAACGGTAGGAATTCAATCACCACTGCTTCTTGTGGTGTGGTCCACTTGAGCCTTTAATTTACTTTCTTTTGTACTTATGCCTTAAAATGATCTGTCAAAATGGATGGACGGCATGGATAAAACATATTCTTTATGTTGGGCCCACGAATTCACTCACTAGACCGTCCTCTCTAGCTGGTTCCCCGTTGGGGAGCGGATTAGGTGTTACCCGGATAACACCTTACTCTTTGTTACTCTTACCATGTGGGGCCCACTTTGATGAATACTTTTCATATCGCCTGCCCATCCGTTTTTTAAGATTATTATAGAAAGTTATCCTAAAATTAAAGGACATCAAAACCTGTGGTGTACCACAACAATGGAAAATGTTGTGACCATTAAAAAAGAATTTAGGCTACAAGAGTTTTAGAACAAGCCCATGTTTGTATTTTCCTTTCATCCAGGTCTGGTTGACCTTATATAAGGGTTGATGGCAACTAAATATTAAAAAATTGGTAACCGCGGGCCCTGGAAAGTTTTTAATGGTGTGCATTGAATCAACACTATTGATTTATGTATTGTATATCCATGCCGTACATCCGATTTTTCAGCTCTTTTTAATGAACGGTACCAAAAATGAAGTAGATCAAAATTCAGGTGGACCACACCATAGGAAGATGTGGTAATTGAATGCTCACCATTAAAAACTTCCTAGGGCCTACCATAATGTTTATTTTCCATCCAACCAATTGATAATATCACAAAGATAGATGAAAGAAAGAAAAAAAAAAAAAACATAAATTTCAACTTGTTCCAAAAGTTTTGTACTCACGAGAAGTTTTTATTAGTCAATCACACTGTTTTCTGTGGTGTGGTCCACTGGAGATTTCGATCTGCGTCACTTTTGGGGTACATCCCTAAAATGACGGGGAAACAGATGGACAGTGTAGATATACAACACATACATCAAAGTGGGCCCCACAGTCACGGCATAACCAAACTCAGTGTTACCCCGAGGTGACTTAATCCGGTCCCTATTTTGGGCCATTGGGCTCAGTAGCGACCCCTCCAATACCCATATCTAGGCACTGGTCGGTGCTACGGGCATCCCCTCCCGACATGCATTTTACCAGCTCATTTTAGGGCCTGAGTCCAAAAAGTGATATAGATCTAAATCTCAGGTGGACCACACCACAGGAAACAGTGATGATTGAATAGCCACCATTAAAAACTTCATAGGGCCCACCAACCTGTCAATTAGCTAGGTCACACGGACCAGGATGAAGGGAAAGCACAAATCAGAATCCTAACCTCTGATTTTCGGACGTGTTTCTTGAAATAAGGTGTGGGCTTTCTGCATATGAGGCCAACTTCACACGTACGTTTGTTATATCCTACAATGCCATTTCAATTCTAGGTTAAGAAACCCATGCATCTTGAATGTAGATGTGCAGCCCACTAGATCAATGGATATTAGATCAGGAACATTCAAGAGGGAGTTTGGAGTCTTAACAAAATTTTGGGTCAGGTTGGTCTAAGCCTGGCCCAGCCAATTTTTTAAGGCTTGAGCCTTCTGTGCTAGACCCATCCCAGGTTTGGACTGGGCTCAGGCCTTGGGTCTTTAGTATCATTGCAGGCTCCTACTATCCCCCTAATGCCATCTATTTATTGAATTTAGGCTGTTGATAACTTTGCCTCCATATGAAGCCAAAGATGTGATGGTTAGATTTATTTATTTGTAACGTAGCAATGCATCTTTACATGAATCTGTTCTATCATTCTACTCTATTAAGGAACGTCTCTTCAGCTAAATCATAGGCCATGGTGATAATTTATATATATAAAGAAATCCAAAATAAATAATAATAATGTAACAAACCAAAAATAAATTATTAATGCAAGTAAGAACTATTTGATTTTAATCAATCTATATAATCATCTATTGCAAATGCCCATGGGAGTTACTGTGCTCTCACTGCCCATCTCAAGCTCAGTAAAGAAGGATTACAATTTTATATCTGCGGCCAATATACCTTTGTTGCGCAACACGCCAACAACGTAGTGAACCGAGATCCAATCTCAGGTCTTACCCAAAAACGATAAACAAGAATAAATATAAACTAGAAGAAGAATCAAAGCATTCCAAACAAACTACAAGACAAGATATACATGAAAAAACCCCCACAAGGGTTAAAAACCACGAATACAAACTTCCACTTTAAAGAAAACAAATATTACAAGACAATATACTAACCTCTTCCCTTGAAAGAATAGAAAAAACCCTTTGCCAACACCTTTGAATAACTCTCTTCATACCTAGAAAAGTTATAGGGACCCTACTTATAGTTTAGGCAACTTCCCATTCGCACCGTTATGAAAACCGACTAAAAAAACCGCAGTCCACATCAAATCCGGAAATGAATCTGCGTAACCTCGACTGGTCGAGCATGGGCCGCGACCGGTTGAGCACCTCGGAACCCAAAACTTGATGCTCGTTGGACTCTGAGTCAAGCAGTCCTCGACTGGTCGAGTAGACCACTCGACCAGTCGAGCAGGGCACTTGACTGGTTGAGCGGCCCCCAGATGTGGTTCCATATCTCAACAATCTTCTACTTGGAGATATATCAGCATAAACCTTCGTCTTCTACATCCAGAGTGCACTACCTCCCCGTCTTCAAGCCTGAAGACCAATCAAAATTGAACAGAGCTTCAACTTCTCCCGTGTGACCGCCTTAGTCAGTATATCCGCAGGATTCTCACTTGTATGAATCTTCTCCAGAGCAATCGATCCATCTTCCAGTAACGATCGTATGAAGTGATATCTAATGGCAATATGCTTAGTCCTTGAATGAAAGGTTGAATTCTTAGTCAAATGTATTGCACTCTAACTGTCACTGTACAACTTGCAATCTGTTTGCTTCTTACCCAGCTCTTACATGGAACCTTGTATCCACACCATCTCCTTGCACGCTTCTGTAGCTATAACATATTCGTCTTTCGTCGTACTGATATATACTATCTTCTATAACTGAGAGACCCAACTGATTGCAATACTACCTAGAGTAAAGACATAACTTGTAGTGCTTTTTCTGCTGTCGATATCTCCTGCTAAATCTGAATCTACGTAGCCTTGTAGCTTGATTTTCGATCTACCATAGCACAACCCTATATCCACAGTACCTACTAGATATCTGAGGATCCACTTCACAGCTTCTCAATGTTCCTTCCCGGGGTTGTTTATGAACCTGCTAACAATTCTCACTACTTGAGCAATGTTTAGTCTCGTGTTCACCATAGCATCATGAGACTCCCAATAGTCGACACGTAGGGGACTTTAATCATGTAGTCTCGTCCCTTCTGCATCTTTGCACCTTACTCTTTATGGGCCTCAACCGGTCGAGTACGTCGGAATCCAAAACTTGATGCTCGCTGGACTTTTAGTCGAACAGTCCTTGACTGGTCGAGCAGCCTCCAGATGTGGCTCCACATCTCAACAACCTTTTACCAAAACATGTTCATCTTAAATCTTGACAATATAATATTCCAAACTTGTAGCATTGTAATTGAAATTATGACCCTTGATAGAATAAAATGGCAGAATAGGATTCATGTAGCTGATACCAGTTAACTGGAATAAGGCTTAAGTGATGAAGATGATAATACATATACAGAGTGGAACCTAACAATTGAAATGATAGAAAAAAAAAAAAAAAAACTATAACTAGTTTTTCTTTTTCACATAGAAGTTTTGTAATTCAATCACCGACATATACATCGACATGGAAAATTTAGAAATTAATAGTGCCCTTATTAGATGCAAGGTGTTGTTAATGGTAACCAAGCATATGATATTCTGCATAGATTATGAATGCTCTCAGGAATCAGTTTTTAGAATCTCAATTGGAAGCCATTAATTTTCCAATAGCAGACATCAAATGTACCGTTACTATATACATCATAGAAAACAAATGTATACATCTGCTGCTAATAAATCATCTTACCAACTTTATGGATTATATATGTTGAACCATCGATCTGATGGCCCCTCCCCAACAGGGAATGGTGATGCCCTGGGAGTCTATCAGCTTGTAAGATCATATTCATCCAACTTTTTGGTCCTTTTTGGTATGGTTCTTTTCTTAACCATCATCAATAACCGAGAGGGCTAGATTTTTCCAAATAATGAGTTGTTTGGCAACCTGGAATGTACACAACTAGCTAGAATGAGTAATTCTCTCCGACCAAGATATTGAAAGTTAATAAATAGATAAGTGCTTTGCTTGTTAAAATTTTGAAACTTCATATTTTCGAGATCATGAATTCCATGCCAAACAATGGAAATCGAAAAGAGTTTTCTTTCGAGGTCATGAAAACGATATATTTATTTAGCAATCATTACACTTTTTTCATAATTTGAACTCTTGATACAAAAGGATATGATTTTTCCATATACTATCTAGACAAGAGCTCAAAATTAGAATTTATATTTGTAATAATTATCATGAAAGTCATCATTGGATTATTATTATTATTTTTCCTCTCCATTCCTTGAAGCTGGCACAACAATGAATGATCCAAGGGGATGAATTTTTAATAGGGATGAGAAATCAAATTTGAAACCCACACAGGGGATGATTTAGATCAATGATCAAATCTTTCCTAATATAATAAACATGGACAATCCATCCCCCTATCGTTCATTAGACCATTAAAATCTTTGAGAGAGGCATCAATTAAAGGTACATGAAGAAATTCTTTCTAGCATGATCAATATTGACCACGCATTTCCCCAACTAGTGAACGGATGGTTAGAATGATCCAATCCAAATGTTTTTTTTTTTTTTTTTTTTTTTTTTATAATTTTTTTTTAAAGAAAAATGGGCAATTATAGGTGGATCCCACACAGCGGATGATATAGATCAACGATGGGACCTTATGTAGTATAATCAACAAAGACCTTCATTTCCGCAACAGCAAAGGATTCTCTGTGGAGCTTATTGTGATGTATGTGTTTTATCAATGCCATCCATCCATTTTTCTAGCTCAATTTAATACATGAGCCCAAAATTTAGCTCAATTTAATACATGAGCCCAAAATTGATGCATATCTAACGCTCAAGTGGACCACAACACAGAAAATAGTGGGATATTGATGTGTACCATTGAAATCTTCTTATGGCTTGCCGTGAAGTTTTTTATTTTGTCATCCAACCTGTTCATAAGGTCACATAGACTTAGATGAAGGGAAAACACAAATATCAGCTTCATCCAAAACTGTCATGCCCCACTAAGTTTTCAATAGTAAGTGCTCTTTTGGACGTTATACTATACATACACTAGTGTAATTACAAGATTATAGTAAAACAGTTAGGGCTTAAAAGTTTTCAAGGTTTAAAGAGGAGAAAATAAGAGTTTTCCAAATTGTAAGTTCACCTATCTTTTATATTTTTTCATTTTCATAGTAATTGTTATGGCTTTTTATTATGCTTTTTTACCGTTTTGAGTTTTTCTGCATAAAATTTATGTGTATTTGCACATACTTTATTTGTGTTTATTTATTATTGTTTGATCCAGGGTTTGCTTTCACAGTCTCCTAACACATACATCATAATAAGGCCCGCAAAGAATTTCCGGCTGTCAATAACGTAGCAAGGTTCTTGACAGGATGGGTATCTAAGGTAGGACCCACATAAACGATGGTCCAGGTGAATGATCAGGAGTTTATTGTAAAACCATGCAGCACGCCCTTTAGAACCATCGGATTCTCACATCTACAACATTCTTACCGCATGAAAGGGTTTCACATGAAATCAGCATGTAATAGTGGCACACGGGAGGGGCATTGACGGACTTGGAATGCTAATGTAGAACAATGAATAGGTGGCAAAAATTTGTGAGCCCCACAATGATAAATTTGTATTTTATCCACACCGTCCATCCATTTTTCTAGATCATTTTAGAGCATAAGCTCAAAGCTGAGAGATTCAAAGCTCAGGTGGACCCATCATAGGAAACCGTGGGAATGAACGCCTACCATCCAAAACTTCCTGGGGCCACCAAAGTTCCGAATGCAGCTGATATAATTTGTATTCTCTTCTTCAATGTCTGTCTCCACTTTGTGGAAAGGTTGGATACAAATAAAGGAAGAAAATGGACGGATGGCGTGTGACACGTGCATCACGATGAGTCGTAAGGAATTTTGCCCTGTATACACATTACAGGTAACGGTAGCCCAACCCGACCGACTTTCAGCCCTACTTAGCAACCAAAACGCCATTGTTCTCTTCGGACTTCATGACTTAGCAACCATCCGTCAGGCCTAGCATTTATCGTCTAGTCGACCTCATGACTTTCTCTTCGGACGCAGATGGGTTACTAACCCCGTTAAGACCTGACGGATGGTCAAGGGCTCTGTGGGCCATTCTAATGTGTTTGTTTTACCCAGGCCGTCCATCAGAGCATGAGTCTAAATGGAAGGAAGATAAGTGGCTCAAGTGGACCACACTGCAGGAAGCAACTGGGATTTAAGTTTTAGATCAATATGATATTTATGTTTTCCCTTTCATACAGCTATACGTGACCTTAGGAATAGGTTGGATGGCAAATAACCATTATCTTTTCAACTGTAGGAATTCAATCACCACTGCTTCTTGTGGTGTGGTCCACCTGAGCTTTTAATTTACTTTCTTTTGTAATAATGCCTTAAAATGATCTGTCAAAATGGATGGACGGCATGGATAAAACATATTCTTTATGGTGGGCCCCACAGATTCACTCACTGGACCGCCCTCTCTGGCTGGTTCCCGTTGGGGAGCGGATTAGGTGTTACCCGGAAAACACCTTACTCGTTGTTACTCTTACCATATGGGGCGCACTTTGATGAATACTTTTCATATCCAGCCTGCCCATCCGTTTTTTAAGATTATTATAGAAATTTATCTTAAAATTAAAGGACATCAAAACCTCTAGTGGACCACAACAACCGAAAATGTTGTGAATGACCATTTAAAAAAATAAATAAATAAATAAAATAGGCTACAAAAGTTTTGGATCAAGCCCAAATTTGTATTTCCTTTCATCCAGGTCTGGTTGACCTTATATAAGGGTTGTTGGCAACTAAACATTAAAAAATTGCTTACCGCGGGCCCTCAAAAGGTTTTAATGGTGTGCATTGAATCAACACTATTTTCTGTGGTGTAGTTCACCTGTGATTTGGATCTTCTTTATTTTTGTCACCGTGCCATAATATAGGCTGGAAAAACGGATGGACAGTGTGGATATGCAATATACTATAAGGGTGGGCCCCACGTTAAGGGTAACACCCTCTTAGGGGTTACCCGGGTAATACCTAAACGGCTCCGGTCTTGGCGGGGGTAGCACCCAATCCGCGCCCATTCTATACGGAAGCCGTTTAGGTGAGCCCCAGCCTCACCCAACACAAAGTGGCCCTGACCGTGTGGTCCCCTTGATATATTAGATATCCTCGCCGTCCATCTGTTTTTCCTTACTCTTGTTCCGTTGGTAGACTCTTAGTAGTTTCAACACCCAATCAAGGGTCCGAGTATCCATGGGTGGTGAAATTCCACTACAGCGTAAGTGTGTGGGGGCATGTGCGTGTGTAAAAAAAGAAAAAAGAAAAAGAAAGAGGCGTGTTTCCAAAAATGAAGCAAATCCAAATAATAGGCAGACTACATGTGAAATGATTTGTGATTGACTAGTAAATACTTCCTATCGGCCATGAAAGTTGTGGATCAATCTAATTTTAATTTTTTCCCCCTTCATCTAGGTCCATGTGATCTTATCAACAGATTGAATGAAAAAAATATATATTGCGGTGGACATTAAGGTAGGCCTTAGGAAGTTTTTGATGGGGGCCTTCAATCACCACGGTTTCCTATGGTGTGGTACAACTGAGTTGGATCCACTTCATTTCTGCAACATTGCCCTAAAATTAGCTGGAAAAATGGATGGACAGTATGGATATACAATAAACACATCAAGGTGGGTCCCACGGTCAGGGCCGCACCGTGTTGGGTGAGGCCGGGCCGAACCTAATCAGCTTGCTTTCTACCCATACATGGATAGCTAAGGAAGCTGTGGCTGGCCGTGTCGTTCAAGTCGGTGTCTTTGAAAGGTCAAGGGTCTAAACATGAAGATGACCTGTCTAAAGAATCAGGTTCGTCTATTAATCAAGTGGTCCATTCCATTGGAATCAATTGATTTTTATTTTTTATTATTATTTTTTTGCACAATCTAGGCTGTTCATTTAAGTGAGGCCCACCATCGTGTACAATGGCCTATAGTTATAAAACTGGGTAACTTGACGTGTAGCAATTGGCCGAGACATGATGAGATTTCATGCCAAGTCAGTGGGAAACTCACTTGTAACATTGACCAAGTCCACATTGGACAGACTCATCAAATCGAGTCACTGACTTGATCAACTCAAACTGAGTTACTCACTTACTGGCGCGGCAAGTAGGTAGGTGGCTATTGGACAGTGCTTTGAAGGGTATGCGTACTGACACTGTCAGTAGTCACTAACTCCCCAGTAATTGATTGAGAATGCACACCTAAATACACTAACTACATCCACCACCCATTTTCCCTACAATAGCCTCATCTCAGCCCTTGCTTCTCAGGACCACACCCACGTCGCATCTTTCTCTACCCTCGTGTGGTGACACGCAACAAGAGTCGAAAAAGAATGGATGGTGTACATTGCAAGATCTTCTGGCTGAATCATGGCATGCTGGCAATGAACGGCGAAGCATGCTCACGTGGACCGGCATACATCGTCCACCTAATGAAGAGTGGGTTGGGGATCGTGTAAAAGTAAACGTTAATTTAATCAAATAAGGCAAAATCAATTGTAAGCCAAACGTGTAGGGAATATATGAATTTAATATGAAAAAACCAAACATATGGTGAAAAAAATAATAACAAAAAGCAATAAACAATTCGCTATGAAATGATGCTATGAAATGATGTTACGAGAAATTATGTATAATGATGAGAACTCTATTCAAAATTTTCAAAGCCCTAGCTTATTTTTCTCTAGAACTTTTAAGAATGTATTAGTAAACTATTTTTATCTCCTAATCTTAATTACACCTTATATACATAGCATCATAATCGGAATATGAAGCAAATTATGCACTTACACAATTCTGCATGTACTGTCGATAGTGTGTTCGATCGATTGAGCATACCAAAACTCAAGCGATCAAACTAATCCAAAACTATCCAAGGAGTATAAAGGCTTGTTTAGCCAGTGGTATTAAGTTGTATTAAATGGAATTGCATTGCCAATCTCACCTCGGGATTGAGAATGACATATTTGGAAGGAGTGTGAGATGGGATTAAAATTAATTTTATAGGCTTTGGAAAATGAGCCTTGTATTGGAAAGTGTGAGATGAGATTTCTAAATCTCATGATGATGAATTTTCAAGTGTAATTTGAAAAGAAATCCCGAAATTTACTTTTAAATGTATACATTTTCGATATGGTATTGGAAAACATGGGATACACCCAATCCAGAAACAATACCTTACACATGCATTTATTGTTACTTTTACAATTCCATCCATCTTAATCTCACTTAATGCAGTTGGCCAAACGTGCCCCAAAAGAATTATTTGAATCACTGTTGATTGATTGACTTGAATGTTCAAATTCAATCCATGCACTCCATCATCCATCAATTATAACAAAACATTACATTAATTGGATGATTCTGATGGCTTGTAAATGTATATTTGGCCTTTGAATGAGGACAATTTACAACTTTTCTAACCACCCATTTGATGGCTAATGGTTGGACCGTTAGGAGGCTAGCTAGCTCTTATCAGTGTGAACTTTGGCTTATGTCCCATCCACAGTGGGGCCCACAATTCAGACAGTTCTGATTGATTGCGTTTTCTCCCTTTGCACATGAGAATCAGTGCACGTGCATAATCCACTGCAGTCCCTTCTCTCTCTGTGTCCTCACCGCTACTTCTCTCTTCAGATGACATATTCCACGTAGACTCGGATTGCTTGATGACCCTAATTCTCAGGGCCGGCTCTACTATCAAGGCAGCCAAGGCAATGGCCTAAGGCCCCACATTTAAGAAGGCCCCATATTTTAAGGAATATAATATAATATATATTTAAAATGAATGTCTTTACCTAGGGAGCGGAAGTGACGTGGCAAATTTCAATTGGTAGAATACCAATGGATAGTTTCCTATAATGAATGCTCATTCATTGCTGTTCCGTTAGCCTTCGTTTCCGCCGTGAACAGCCAGGGAACTTTTCCAGCTTTTTTTGGAAGTGGATTGCGTACTGAGTTACTTAGTACGGTAAGTATACTGAGTAAACTCTGTGGGCCCCTGTGTCATTCATGCATTATATCCACTCCGTCCATATCTTTTAACACAAAATATTATGTCTTTACTCCAAATATGGAGTATATCCAAACGTCAAATGGACCACACCACCAGAAACTGTGTGAATTGAACATCTACCGTTGAAAAATTCTTGGGGACAACAGAGGTTTTAGATCAAGCTGATATTTGTGTTTTCCCTTCATCCATGTACTTCTGATCTTATGAATAGGTTGGATGACAAATACACATCACTTGGGGCTTTAGAAAATTTTCAACGGTTGAAATCAATAGTTCCACTTTTTCCAATGGTATGGCCCACTTGAGCTTTGCATATGCATCAATTTTTGGTTGAACCCATAAAATGATCTGAAAAAACGAATGGACGGCGTGGACAAACCACATGCATTGGCGGTGGGCCCAACTGAGTTTACACAATCTGATTTCTTTTTTTTTTTTTCCTTACTCTCTCAATTTTCTAACCACGTCAGCGACCCATTTCAATTTTATCCAAATCATAGGTCCTCGACCTAGGATATACATACTATACTAAGGCTTTGAGCTTGTAGTATTGGACCCATAGTTCAGTAATCCGGGCCGTTGATATTTTGGCTCACATAGAAAGTATAAATGTTCTGAAATATTTACAGGTTTAGAAGATCAAAACCACTAATCGTGACCGTTTTTCATTTGCATGTGGAATATCATTGGTTTCTTGTCTTCACCGTTTATTTGTAGGCCACAAATCCAAATGTTATGAAAATCTGATGGAGAATTATTTCAGGAATTGGTCCATCCATGGTAGAAACCAATGAGTTAATGGTCTTGATTTCTCATTTGTGGGCCCCACTTGTACGAGCATTCATTATAGGAGAGAGAGTGAAAAAAAAAACTAAAAAAGGAGTTTATCTGTGCACGGCAGAAACGGTGGCTAACAAAACTACAGTAAATGAGCATTCATTACAGGAAACCGTCCGTTGGTATTCCACCAACGAAAATTTGCCAAAAGAGTGATTATACCAAAAGAGTGATTATAAAAAAAAAAAAAACATAGAAAACAAAAATATTTTCTCATCTCTCTATCTCTATTTCTCCATCTTAATTATTGAAGAAATCCCAATTTTTTTTTCCACTACTCACCTTATTGTTCTCCATCTTGATCTTTTTCTTTTTACGCTTTCTTTGTAAATTGTGTGGAGTGGCCATGTAGTGTGGGCTGCTGTTGTGTTGGAAAGCCTCCGGTTGTTTGTAAGTTCTAATTCTAACTACTCACTTTCTCTTCTTATTTGTGGTAGTGTGAATCTCTGATAAATTTTATACTTTCCAATCTAATTCCAACATTTGTCCTATAACTTTAATTAATGTTTATCTTTCACATTAGAGTTTATCCTATTACTTTAATATTTATTTTATATATTAGAGTAGCTTTATCACTTATCACATAGGATAATAATTCTATGGAGTAAGTTTTTTTATTTTGTTATTAGTTTGACTTTTGTAGTTTAGTAGTTTGTACAGATGCTTTGTTTTTTTTTTAAAAAAAAAATTTCAGCCTTTTTGTACAGATGCTTTGTTTTTGTTTTTTTTTTTTTTTTTAAATATTCCAGTCTTTTATTTAATTAGTATATTTTAGTTATATTTCTATTAATCATTCTTTTAGAAAATTTCATTTTTGTATTAATACTAATTTATTGAGTTATGTAATAAATAAATTTTTTATTTGTGCAGGTTTAAAGTATAAAGTGATCACATCATTCAGTAAACTGTAAAGTTGCAATGTTGCTTTTGATTAATCAGGCTCTATTGTTCTATACTTTAATTTTTCTTATAGTTAAATTATAATTTTCTATTATAAATCTTATTTTAGTTATCTATAAATATTTTGTTATTATAAATGTCTACTAGAAAATATCCATCTGGTTATGAAAAACTAAAAAAAAAAAGAGAAAATTTGAAAAACAAATCGAATCTCAAAAAGAATCTATGGAAAAATTTGTTACTAGTATTAAACAAAATACAACAGAAAATTTGGGTGAAAATGTTACAAATAAACAACAAATTCATCAAAATGAATTAGAAGATAATGAAATTATACAACAAAAAGATAATAATGAAAATAGTCATAATAATGTTCAAATATCTAATGTAACAATTCTTGATAATGAACAACAAAATAATTTAGAAGAAAATGAAAATATTACTAATCTACCACCACCAGATAATATCTATGATCCAAGTCAATGGAAAAATATTGATACAAAATTAAGAGATCTATTAGTAGAAAAGGGTCCAATTAGAAACAATGATCTAAATTTTCCTAAAGATGAAAATTCTAGACATTTTTCTACTGCATATTATTCTAAGAAATTACCAAATGGGGAGAAATTTGATAGAAAATGGCTAGTGTATTCAAAAGATTTGGATAAAGTATTTTATTTTTGTTGCAAGGTGTTTAATTCACAACATAGTACTACTCAACTTGCTAATGAAGGAACTAAGGATTGGAAAAATCTTAGCGTTAAGCTTAAAAATCATGAAACAACTAACGAGCATATTACTAACATGAATTCTTGGATTGATTTAGAAATAAGATTATTGAAAAATAAAACAATTGATAAAAGTGTCCAAGAATAAATTAACAAAGAGAAAGATCATTGGAAAAAAGTGCTATTAAGAATTATTGTTGTAGTTAAAAATCTTGGAAAAAATAATTTGGCATTCCGTGGAACAAATGAAAGGATTTTTCAAGAAAATAATGGAAATTTTTTAAGTCTAATTGAAATAATTACAGAATTTGATCTAGTAATGTAAGAACATGTTCGACGTATTCAAAATGGAGAAATCTATAAGCATTATCTTGGGCATAATATACAAAATGAATTGATTCAGTTATTAGCAAATGAAATTAAAAGTAAAATTATTAAAAAGATTAAAGAAGCAAAATATTTTTCAATTATACTTGATTGTACTCCCGATGTAAGTCATAAAGAACAAATGACTTTTGTAATACGATGTGTGGATATTTCAACAAGTCCAATAAAAATAGATGAACATTTTGTAGAATTTTTAAAAGTAGATGATACTTCTGGAAAAGGTCTTTTTAATGAAATTATAAATACAATAAAGAGTCTTGAACTTGATATTAATGATATACGTGGGCAAGGATATGACAATGGGTCTAATATGAAAGGGAAAAAATAAGGGGTACAAAAAAGAATTATTGATATAAACCCTAAAGCATTTTACACATCATGTGGTTGTCATAATCTTAACCTTGTGCTATGTGATATGGCCAATTCTTGTCCTAAAGCTATATCTTTTTTTGGAGTAGTACAACGTATATATACATTGTTTTCTTCTTCCACAAAGCGATGAAAAATTTTACAAAATAATGTGCCAAGTTTAACTCTTAAGCCATTGTCACAAACACGTTGGGAAAGTCGAATTGAAAGTGTAAAAGCAATAAAATTTCAAGCTCTAAAAGTAAGAGATGCTTTGTTACAATTAGCAAAAATAAGCGAAGATCCTAAAACAAAGAGTGAAGCTGATTGTTTAGAAACATATGAGATTGAAAGTTTTGAGTTCTTGTTAGGCATGACTATTTGGTATGATATATTATTTGCTGTTAACTCTGTTAGCAAAAATTTACAATCAAAAGACATGCATATTGATGTTGCTATTGATCAATTAAAGGGTCTCATCTCTTTTTTAAAGAAATATAGAGAAGATGGATTTACATATGCTATGATTTCATCTAAAGAGATTGCAACCAAAATGGAAATAGAGCCTATATTTCGTGAAAAACGAATAATTCGTAGAAAGAAACAATTTGATGAGAATAGCAATGATGAGACAACACAATCTGCTGAAAAATCATTTAAAATTAATTATTTTTTATATATAATAGATCAAGCTATTTCTTCAATTGAAACCAAGTTTGAACAATTTCAAATATATGAAAATATTTTTGGTTTTTTATTTAATTTTGATAAACTAAAATCACTAGAAGATGATAGTTTGAAAATGTATTGTCGTAATCTCGAATGTTTTCTCAAACATGATATTTATTCTGATATTGATGGTTTAGATTTATTTTCCGAACTAAAAGTTTTAAAAGAAGTTTTACAAATAAATGAAAATACTCCAATTAATGTATTAAATTTTATTAAAAGGTTAGATTCTTTTCCAAATACATATATTGCTTATAGAATATTACTAACAATACCTATTACAGTTGCATCCGCAGAAAGAAGTTTTTCAAAATTAAAATTAATAAAATCTTATTTAAGGTCAACTATGTCACAAGAAAGATTAAGTGGATTAGCTATATTATCAATCGAAAAAAAAAAAATGTTAGAGGAACTTGAATGCAAAAACTTAATCAGTAATTTTGCATCTCAAAAAGCAAGAAAAATAAATTTTAAATAAAAAATAAAATAAATATAATTTAATTAATATTTAATATTAAAAAAAAGGCCCCACTTAAAGTTTTCGCCTTAGGCCCCAAAAGTTGTTGAGCCGGCCCTGCTAATCCTACGTAGCTTGGTGATGCTAGGAAATGGTGGGATTTGATGGGTTTGTCAGACATGAGCCCATGTAGAGTATGATTGAAAATTGTACACTTGATTGGATCATTTTTTACATCTTTCATGACAGCATGCAATGCAATCCAGTCAAATCCTATCCAATCTAGCATCATCGACCTACATGGTTGGGGTAGATATCATGTCTATTGCTATTCGAGTGTTATGTGTATATTGAAGTTCACCTCCAAGACTAAGGCTGCACAGAAAGTGGCCCCACCCTGGTGTTTATATGCAATACCATCCATTCATCTGATGTTACTTCTCACGATAAAAAATACCCAAAAAGTACACTATTTCAAAACTGAAGTGGGCCATACAACACGAATTTAGCAGTTTTACGTATAATCTTATGTCGTTCCCTGTGAGGTGGCCCACCTCGATTGTTAAATCAGCCCTAGATTTGCAATTATAATAAAACATGGGTTGGGGTATCTTGTAGACGAGGCGGATCTCATGAAAGTTCACTCACATTGGCGATCGATTGGTACTACGTACACATGCCCCGTATGCACACCGGAGTAAGTTACACCAACCCTTTGTATAAAAAGGCTTGACGTGGTGGTGTGATAATTAGCTGATGTGTGCGGAGAACTTCATGTGGACAAGATCCACCTCGTCCATCAGCTGCGTCGCTCTATATTTGGATAGATTAACAAATATCAAGCTAATTCAATGCTTTAGTGGGCCCCACCACAGAATACAGCGGGAAGATTGATGTTACCGTTGAAACCTTCCTAATACCCAACATAATGTTTTTTTAGAAATCCAACCTGTTCAAAAGTTAATAAAGGCATTAAAGAAGAGAAAACTCAAATATCAGCTTGATCTAAAAGTTTTTAGGCATTTAGAAGTTTTTAACGGTGGAATCACTCTTCCCATTGTTTTCTGTGGTGGAGACCACTTGAGCTTTGGATGTGACTTATTCTTTGAATCTTACCCTAAAATAATCTCTCCAGATAGATGGATGGCGTGGATACAAAACATACATCATGGTGGGTACACACAACTTGGTTACCTCACTTCCGTAGCAGCAGTCTCGCTACTCAAACTGTCGGTAGCCAATCCGCGCCCCGGTAAGGCCGTAAGGGGATGTTACCCTTACCGTTACCGTGAGGGCCACCTTGTTGTATGTCGACGCCGTCTATCCATTCCTCCATCCCAATTTAAGGAGGTGTTTTCAAAATTTAAGAAGATTCAGATCTTAGGTGGACTACACTGCATGAAATAGCGGTGATTGAACATCCACCGTTAAAAACTTCCCAAGGGCCCATCATAATGCCTACTGTAACGTTTTATTTCCATCCAATCCATTGATAAGGTCAAACAGACCTGGATTAAGTGAAAATAAAAGGATAAACTTGATCCTAAAAAGCTTTTAATGGTCATGCACCACTGTTTCTAGTTTTGTGGTCTACCTAAGATTTGAATCTGCTTAATGTTTTGGATCACCCACTAAAATGATATGGGAAAACAAATGGACGGCGCAGATATAAAAAAAAAAAAAAAAAAAAAAAAAACTATCAAGTTGGGCTCCGCCTGGTGTTACCCGGGTAATACCTAATCCGGTCCCGTATATAACATCCAACCCATTAACCTGACGTGCCGTATAAGATAGAATAAATTCCCTGAAAATCAAGACGTCGCCTGAAAGCCCACTGCCCAGTCTTTTCCAGTGATGTGGAGAGAAACAAAGGGCCTGTTTGATTCTTCCGTGCGAGTGCAAATACCTGATAAATGACTAATTATCACTGTTTCACCCGTTTGGCAATATTTGGAAATTCTTACCTTGGGAACCGGTTCAAAAGTGTTAGTTAATATTTTTAAACCTAACAGTCATGTATATGACATATCTGTTCCGTTCATATGTTTTACCGCAACATTTTGAGAAATGAGTCAAAAATTCATGTAAATCCAATGCTCAAGTGGCCCACACCAAAAGAAACAGTAGCCTTTAGAAGTTTTTAATGATAACTGTATGATTTACTTTTTTCTGTGGCGTGGTCCAGTAGAGGTTTGGATATGCCTCATTTTTTGCCTCATGCCATAAATTCAGTTGGCATAATGGACGAACGGTGTGGTTTAGTGAAATGCATCACAGTGGAACATTTGCAAAATTCTCAATTTCTGTATTAAAAAAGCAGGTAGTCAAATCAAGCATAGTTGAAATGTTGTAAATGCGCTGGGAAATAATTATTACCCCTTTTGCAGGTCCTGAAAATCAAACAGGCCCAAAATGTACCGTGATCCATGGTCCACATTCAACGTGCTTTAGTAGCAAACCAGATGAATAGCCCAGCTTGATTTTTGGGCATGAGGCATTTCAGCCCATCGTCTGCCTGATGTAGGAAGCGGATTGGCTGGTGTACCACACACCAGGTATATATAGCTGCTGTAGGTACGTGTCGTGCGAGGACGAGCACGGACGCTCCTCAAACTCTGATCAGTTGTGCGAACGGTTCAAAGGAGATCAAGGTTACGTGGCCTACAGTGATTTATTTATTATATCTATATCGTTTATCTATTTAACATTTATTTTCCATCCAATCTGTTCATAAGGTCACAAAGACCTGAATGTAGAGGACAAACAAATTTCATATTGATCCAAAACTTCCGGGGACCTTAAAAAGGGTTTCAATGGTAGACGTTCAATCCCCCACTGCTTTTTGCAGTGTGGTCCACTTGATAGTTAGATCTGTCTTATTTTTCGTCTCAAGCCTTAAGACGAGCTGTTTGAATGGATGAATGATTTGGATATAAAACATACCTCGTTATCAGACCCATGCTGACGTCAATACAGCAGTTGTATAGCTACTGTGAGGTACACCAGCCAATCCGCTTCCCCTGACGTAGGGCTTGGACCTTGCGTATGCTTGCCACGTTGGCATGTCTAAGCAAGGAGTCCGCTTCATGTGGAACTTTCCTATCTATTCTGTACAGATCTTTTTCCAAGTAACAGGAAGTAGCATGGAAACCACGTCTACGCGCTTTACGAGCAGCATGGAAACTTCTGGCCTGCCATTAGGTAAAAATCGAATCTCCGTACCGTTGACCTTTTCGTGCTTCTCCACGGGAGAAGTTTTCCATACGCCCTACACACCACCGACCTCAGTGGTGTGTTGATGTCAATAAGCTATGTGGGCCTACCATGAAATATGTATTATATCCACACCATCCATCCATTTTTAAGATCATCTTAAGGAATGGACCTAAAACTGAGGCAGATCAAAATCTCAAGTGGATTACCCCACAGAAAGCAATGGGTATTGAACGCTTATCATTGAAAACTTTCTTGGGAGCTGCATAAACTTTGGGTCAAGCTGATATTTTTATATTTCCTTCGTCCAGGTCTGAGTGACCTTATTAACTGTTTAGATGGAAAATAAACATCTTGGTGGGCCTTAGTAAGGTTTCAACGGTAGTTATCTTAGTCGCCACTACTTTCTATGGTGTGGTCGACTTGACCTTTGGATCTAACTCAATCTTTGGCCCATGCACTGAAATGATCTTACAAAATGGATGGACAATGTGGATATAAAACATACATAATGGTGGGGCCACAACGGTACCAGTGGGAAAATAATGGATATTTAAAAGAAAACTTGCAATGGTACAGATTCAATGTAGATATACGGCCAGCTTAATTACTTTTCTGCCGGGTCTTTGTCTTCAGCTAATGCCCAAAGTCATGCATGTTTCGGATACCCGGTACAGATGCGGGGCGAGAAAACATCTATATAAGAATGTCTAAAGCTCAATTTCCAATTACCATCCAACCATTTTAAAGGATAGACATGGACATGGTCATGCGCTCCTCTCAACCATTTCCAACCATGGACATGGATCTCCGGCTCTACGAGGCATCTCTGCGAGGCGACGTTCCTGCCTTCATCAATCTCATCCATGAAAACATAACCATCCTCGAACAAACAACACCTCGATCATCAAACACCGGATTGCACCTTGTATCGAGGTGTGGGCATATCAAATTAGCAACGGAGATGATCAGATTACGGCCTCAGATGGTGGCAGCAAAGAACGACGCTGGAGAGACTCCACTGCATGTCGCATGTCGTGAAGGGCACGTTGAGATGTTGATGCTATTACTGGCTGCTGATCCTCAGGCAGCTTATAAACTCAACCGTGAGAACCAGAGCATGCTTTATGTGGCTTGTAGTCGTGGGCACTTGGATGTGGTGAAACACCTCTTGAGAAAGTCACAGCTGCTGCTGATGGAAGAAGACAGTCCGTCTACGTCCCTTCATGCTGCTGCAGCTGGGGGATATACAGGTATTTTTTTTATACATATATATTTTAAAACTCGATTTCTAAGGTCATGAAAACATCTGCACTCGAGCGCCTTGTGTTTGGATGTAACCTGAATCGTAATTTTATACTTTTTGGCAGACAAAAACTAAACTCCACATTTCTTGTAACAAACTCCTACGGAGCATCGATTGAAATTTTGGTGACTCGGCTCGAAACTCAGCTGAGTCAACGGACGCGGTTTGGCTAGTGGTCGGTGCTATGTGGGACCCACCATGATCTATGTGTTTTATCCACACTGTCCATCCATTTTTAGACATTATTTTAATAAATTATCCCATAAATGAGACAGAAAAAAATCTCAGGTGGACCACACCAGGGGAAAACAGTAGTGATTGAACATCTACCATTAAAAAATTCCTAGGGTCCACTTTAATGTTTATTTCACATCCAACCTGTAGATTAGGTGATACATGCCTGGACGAAAGCAAAAAACAAATATCAGCTTGATCCAAAACTTTTGTATCTCCAAGAAGTTTTTAATGGTGAGAGTTCAATCAACACTGTGTGGCCCACTTGAGATTTTGTTCTACCTCAGTTTTGAATTCATACCATAAAATTATATGAAAAAAATGTATGGACTGCATGGATGAGACACATACATCATGTTGGGTTACACATAGCACCGACCACTGGCCATTGAATCTGATTCCTAAGTCAACTAGTCTTTGAAAACTGTAATTGAAAGTCTTCAAATGAACATACTTCCAAGTGGGCTACACAGCAAAAATAATGGAGATTGCATGCCCGCCATTTAAACATTTGTGGACCCCAGAAGCTTTGGATTAGGATAATATTTTTGTTTTTTTGGCTCATCTAGTGGTAGTGACCTTATGAACGGCTGGTATAGTTTATGAACGGTTTGGATTGATCTTAAAAATCATGGTGGAGCCCAGAAAGGTTTGAACGGTAAGTGACCTCTTTCTTCTGTTTCTAATCATGTGGCCCAGTTGAGTTTCAAATCCGCTTGAAATATTTTTATCTCATGTCTTAATATGAGATGCTAAAACAGATGGACGGAGTGGATTTCACATAAACATCACGGTAGCCTCCACGTGTGGCGGGGTCATTTACGTCATTGAAACATCACACGGATTACGTGCAACCCCTGCCTTACCCAACACGGTGTCTCCCTGTATGTGTGGGCAACCTTGATGTACGTATTGTACATCCACACCGTCCATCCATTTTTAAAGATTAGTTTAGGGTAGGGGTTAAAAAATGAAGCAGATCCTAAACTCGAGTATACCAAAGCAGAGAAAACAATGGTGATTGACCATTAAAAGATTCTTATATATGAATCACAAGAATTTGGGATCAAGATGATATTTGGTTTTTACCTTCATCTATGTCTGTGTGACTTCATCTAGCTTTCATCCAGGTCTTTTTGACCTGATTAACAAGTTGGATGGCAAATAAACTTTACAGTAGTGAGTGTTCAATAAGAAATGTTTTCATGTGGCGTGGTCCACCTGAGATCCTTATTTCAATTATTTTTTGGTTATTGCCCTAAAATAATGATCCAAAATGGATGGACCGCATGGATCAGACAAATACATCATTATGGGTCCGAAGAGAACCGTCCGGTGGCTACTCGCTACTGACAGTGTCGGTACGAAACCTGCGTAGTGGATTGGACCAAACACGGTGCTGCCCTGACCATGGGGCCCACCTTGATATACATACTGTAAATCCACAAAGTCAATCCATTTTTCCAAATCATTTTGGAACAAGGACCCAAAAACTAAGCAGATCCAAAATCTCAGATGAACCAAAATAAAGGAAATAGTGGTGTTTGACCATTAAAAACTTCTCGTCGGCCACAAAATTTTTGGATCAAACTGATAGTTTCTTTTCACTCATCCACGTTTCCTTGACCTTATCAGAATGTTGGACGGCATGGATATACAATACATGCATGAAGGTAGCCCCCACTGTTAGGGCCACACCGTGTTTGGCCAGGCCACAATCGCACCTAATCCGCTTCCCGGACTTGGGTCGGAAGCTAGATAGGGCCACCATGGTGTTTGTTAAAATTCTACACCATTCATCTATTTTTTCAGATCATTTTAGGGCATGACCCCAAAAATGAGAGGATGCAATCCTCAAGTGGACCACACATAGCAAATCCATTTTACGGTCCAAAGATTGCCACTAGTTGAAACATTTCTAGGGCCCACCAGTGATTCAATTTGCCTCATTAGGGCTCATGGCCTAAAATGAGCATACGAAACAGACGGACGGCATGATCAATTGCATATGCAAAGGTGGCTCCATAGACTCTTTTGCATGCCCTCTCCCAAAGCAATGGTGTAGATTGACAAACACGAACGACTTCAGGGGCAAAATAGCATCTTCTAGGCTTAAAGCCCTTTCTCGTCTGTATTCGTTAGTTAAAGTAAATCAAGGTAAAATACGCTGGATCAAGGAAGTCCTGACCGTCCAAACACGCACAACCATTGGGCGCTGGATCAAGGAAGTCGATGGGATCAGGGACAATCCACTGACCAACCTTAGAGAGCCTTGGACTGTGTGCAATCCATCCAAATCCATTTGAATCCCTTTCAATCCACTCGTCCAAACGGCCCTAAATATTTTAAAAGCCAATGTGTTTTTGAAAATTGACCAAAAGGCAGGTGGATATTTGTAATGAACTAAAAATCAATTTGATTAGATGAAGCTAAACATCTTATCAATCACTAGGAAAATGGATGTCCATATTAATTATAAGATAGAAGCCCTGATTAATGATCTCAATCATCCATCATGTGGGTCCACCTTTATTACAATCGCATTGATCGGATGAGCCCGGAGCAGGTGCCAGGAAAATGAAATGTCTAGATTAATAATGATAAAGTTCTGATCATTGATTGCAGTCATCCATCATGTGCTGTCCGCTTTTGATTGTCTCACCCTCTTAAAGGTCCTTTTGATCAGCTGAATAGATTGGCTATGGTAAATACTCAATATTGATTATATTAGGGAAGCTCAAGTCATTGACCCGCTTGAATAATCTTTACCAATTCATTCAAAGGTTAGGAAAATAGATTATCTATATGGGTTATACTTGAAGAAGGTCCAATAATTGATCTGGACAGTTCATCCATGATGTGCACTTTGATTAGACAATCATAAATATCTGATCTATCACTAAGAAATTGGGTGGTCCAAAATGACTGTGCTATAAACATGTTTTCATCATCAATTTAGACAATCCATCAAGTGGGCCTTACCTTTGATTGTCCATAACTCATGATAACCTTGATGAGATTAGACAACTTTATTCATTCGATCAAATTGATAATGGAAAAGGCGTGTAACTACAATTTAGTCTTTCATCATGTGGCCATGTATTTGATTGCCCAATCCTCTCAAGAATCACTTTGACCAGACAGTTCTAACTATTCTAGTCGTCTAATCAGTGGCTTAAAAAACCACAATGGGGAGAAAATGATATGAAAGGAAGATAACTGATCTTAGATCAATAAACAAGAATACATGGAAGACAACACTTGAGAGTGGTATCTTCTTTTCATTAAGGATTATAGAGAATAACTACACCAAAAGGGGCACCTATTTACACTTACCTTCTCAAATAGATGAAAAAGAAAAAACTACTCTATTAAACCAAATAAAATCAATAGAGCTTTTTAAAAGACGACATAAAGATGGGATGTTCTGGTTAAATAGCACACTGACTTTGTAAAAACCAAATCCTTTGTTGAAAATCCTTCTTGGGGAATAAAATTTCCCAGTCCTATTTCCTGCAAATGCAACACAGAACAGCAAAAACCAAAGAAGCTACCATGAAGCTTTTTAACTGATGAATGCTGATGAAGATTTTTCAAGATACATAATGTAGTAAAACAAGACATATTGGAACCACAGAAACAAACTTGATCAAGAAAGTAATAGTCCATCAAGTTTAGATGGCTAAACATGTTCTTTTTTAATTTTGATTTGATGGCAGGATTCTCTAATCAGTATGGTTTTC
This sequence comes from Magnolia officinalis, assembly GCA_021015155.1. Classification (NCBI taxonomy): domain Eukaryota; kingdom Viridiplantae; phylum Streptophyta; class Magnoliopsida; order Magnoliales; family Magnoliaceae; genus Magnolia; species Magnolia officinalis. Next base: position 16,740,349 of record JAJHSJ010000001.1, on the reverse strand, counting down.
CTGATATGCTCCTTTTAGAATGGGGCTCGCAATTTGGGGGTTCTGGATTGACATACACATGCATGCTATGTGTAGGGTGGATGAGTAACGACAATCAACCATCTAAGAAATGGTTGAACAGGCACAAAGGTGTCTAGCCCAATATAGAAAAGGAGACTCTCAAATATAAGCAACAGATTTACTGGATTTACTACGCTTTCACCCCATGTTTCTAGCACAAGTAAAAACACATGTGATATTTATTTTAAATTTTAATGATTTTGTAATTGATTGCTTAAATTATGGTTGCATTGCATGGTTACAGACATTGTTCGAGAACTGTTACAAGAACGCCCGGATTTCGCACGGAAGTTTGATGGGAAAGGATTTACTCCATTACACTTAGCTTCAAGCAAAGGGCATGTAGAAACAACAAAAGAGTTTATAATGCTTGATCCAGACCTCTGTTTCCTGAGAGATAATGAGGGAAGGATGCCTTTGCATTTGGCGGCAATAGGAGGAAGAGTTTCAGTCCTTAGTGCAATCATCTCAACAGACCTGAGGCCAGTATGGATGCTAACTAATGAAAGAGAGACTGTCTTACATTTGAGTGTCAAGAACGACCAGTATGAAGCGGTTAGGTATTTGGTGGAGAAGCTAGATGTGACCGACCATGTCAACTTCCCCGACAATGATGGGAATACCATCTTGCATCTTGCAACTGCTAGAAAACTAACCATGGTAAGATTCTTTTAGTGCTAGAATTGTTTTTGGTTCACAGAACAAGGGACAAAGTGACGAAGATCCAACCAATTGATCTTAACTGATCAACCAATTTGCTCTCAATCTGTTTGTTGGATTTCAATAATCACAAGACACCACAAAATAGAAGCAAAATAATAAGATATGGTGTTAATTCACTCACTAGGTAATAACTAGCAATTACACTGACAATAAAATCAAAACCACAAAATCAAAATTTCCAAAGATGACAACCATCACAAACCTCCACAATTCACAAAAATTGAGACCTTTTTTTGGAAAGGGGGAAAAAAAAAACCAGATCTTTCATTATTTCTTATATATACAATATAATGTCATTCAGGAAAAGATATATTCATGAGTCTTTTTCTGATCAATAACAAAAATATTTTACTAGGAGTGAAAGATACAAAGACCTTAGATAGAACATGATAGAAGTGCTATACAAATAGACACCTTTGATAGAACATCAGAAATAGTATGAGCTTTTCTTGGAATATTACTAAAAATGACCCTTGAAGCAGAACATGTGAACAAATGTATAGGCTACAATTGCAAAAAAACCCAAAACAACAAACTTTTAATCCTACCTCTTGATCTAATCTCAATCTAGCCCTTCCAATTATACACTATGGATTCATAACACCTAAAGAGTTGCAATTAACCTTTTGATAGCCAGCTGTTTCCTTTTAAATGGCTAATCATACCCTTTATGCTTTAGTACTTCATTGTTTGAACATTAACCAAATCCCTTCAACAAACGAATAAGTAAGACTCTTAACCTACCATAATTACCCTCAATATCTGATTTCCCACTTACCTCCACGGTTAGCTTATTCAATGTTCAACTGATCCGACTGTTCGAATTTCTATAGCCAACAGGGATAGAATGGAACCAATATCAAGATGTTTCTAGCTCATCTAGCCAGTTTGCTCCGTCAATGTCTTACGTGAATCCCTTGTTATTCCTAAGTCTAGTATGCATCACACAGCAAGCTAAACTTCATCCTTCTAGTTTTGATCTTTAAAGGAAGCACTCTAAACAACACAAGAATACAAGAAATTTCTTTGTACGCCCATTGCCCAGGCTACTTGGGGTCCCTACTCATGCTCCAGCAGTAGACTCATAAGAGTTTCAACACAGAGGTCATGGGTTCGAGTATCCATTGTGGTGCGTGGGGGTGTGTATGTTAAAAGAAAAAAAAAAAAGAAGCTACTTTGGTCATCATATCTGTAGCTATTATGCCGATTACTAGCAAAATATTCCCATGCATCCATGAGAAAAATTAATATAACCATTACTATTGCACCTAAAATTGTACATGAACCTTAATGATCTGTTCATTTGCCCATTTTATACCAATTTCCAATCATTTCTAATATATTTAGCAATTATACAGATTCTTAAGGTTGGTTTCTAATTTGATTTTGGTTTGTGCAAAGATGGTGAGGTACCTAGTCAACAATACCAATGTAGGGATCAATATCTTGAACCGCAACGGATTCACAGCTCTCGACATTGTCAAGGATGACGTTAGCAATTCGGGTGCACTCCTGCTTGCATCAACACTAGCAGGTGCCGGTGGCAAGAGAAGTGCTGAATTGCCACCTAGATCTCCTGAAATACTAAGAACAACCACAAGTTCCCCTTCAAGGTCCTTATCGTCGCCGAAAAAGGTTCCAAACTCCCCAGCCAGTTCGGTACGACGACGGCGTAAAATTCACAAGGAAAAGCAGCTAGAGCTCCACACTGAGGGGCTCCAAAATGCTCATAACATAATTTTAGTGGTTGCTGTTCTAATTGCCACTGTCACCTTCACTGCTGGTATCAGCCCTCCTGGTGGCGTATACCAAGGGGGGCAAGAGGACCAAGGGAAGCCATTAATCGGAAAGTCAACCATGGACAGGGATACATCTTTCAAGGTCTTCATGGTCTGCAATAACATTGCATTGTTTCTATCACTAGGAATCGTCATTGTTCTAGTCAGTGTAATACCTTTCCGACGTAAATCAATGGAGAGACTACTAGCATGGACTCATAAGGTCATGTCAGTTGCTCTGTCTTTCATGGCAATGGCATACATAGCAGCCACATGGGCAATCACTGAACGGTGTAAGGAGACGAGATGGATCTTGGCTAGTCTAGTATTAATTGGAGGGGGGATTCTCATGTCCATTTTTCTGTTTTTGGGGGTTATGCTAGTGAGGCGTTGGCTGAGGGAGTCGGAATGGAGGAAAAGGAAGGAGATGATGAAAAAAAATCTAACCAACAGTGACATCATAAAAAAGGAAGACGGGCTGATTGTGAATGTGAATAAAGGTAACCATGCATTTAGTGATTCCGAAGTGGACAGTTCACTATATACTAGGGATATGAAAGTGTGCCTTGTGTGATGATCTTTTTGCACAAACATGGTGGGTCCCTTCGGTATCTGATATGGGAATAGGTGTGAAGAATGAGACTTTCTCAAATACTAGGTTTGTTAGGGGTAGGATCATGTGGGTTTTTTCAATTTATACTCTAAGAATATGCAATGTAGTTCTACATTCGAATTGATATTGTAATTATAAAGGAAATAATGAATATTATAATTATAGATCCTGAATGCATAGTACTATAATTCTATTCATGCTATTGCAAAAATCAAAATATAAATCTCTACATATTGTATATAAAATTACATTACAACTTAATCAACACTTGAGAATATAAGATAATACTTTTGTATTGGAGTGATTAGATTGCAAATGACCCATAGTTCGGGTCGCGTGATTCGGAACAGAAAATGTAGGGGGGTTGGCAATCTTGGTAACATGGGCACAAGTGTGAAAGAGTTCTCTGCTTTGTAAACTTATAACTTGACGATCAGTCTTTAACTAATAGCTTGTAATATGCTGTTATTGAATCCAGACTTTTGTCAACCCCAGATAGCTGGGACAAGGCTATGATGATGATGATGATGATGATGATGGTAATGCTCAAACAAAGACATTTAGACTCAAGAGCAACTACTACTCCCTAGGAAAAAAAGTTCCAATAGGTAAATTCAATATGTAATCAGAAAATAAGACTATTTGCATAACATTTCTACCTAGCAGGCTATCCCCTAAAAGTAGAATAATAATAAAAAAAAGTTGTGTTGTTTATGCAACTTAGATGTTGAATGCCATGATCACCTTTCTTAATCTGCACACACTCATAGGCAAGGTTTGCAAGCATTTCGTAAAGAAGACAAACCAAAAAAGAATCTTTAAGAAGAGGCCCATTAGATCATCAGAACACAAGCAGAGATATCTGATACTCGAGGTGAGGATATGGCTAGCATTCCCACAAGTCGATTTCGACAAGTGGGTCTCTATGGTTCAGTAACCCAGACTATTAGTCGATTGGCCTTCATCATAGATGGATCTGGCCTCGTCTCAAAAGACTCCCAAATAAAAAGATCATAAGTATATCAAGCTTGGGTCTTCTCTCTATTGAGTGGGGATGGTTGCTCTATTTCTCTTCTTGAGTCTATTTACATGCCATTACTGAAAGGTTAGGATTATCCTATATAAGATTTTTGAAGAACAGTCCATGGTATGATGGGATTCAACATACTAGCAGTCTGGATCAATGAACTATGTGGCCCCACTTGCACACAATGGAAACTTGGTGAGGATCACATAATTCCTCAAAACACAAGATGTTGAAAATCAGTGGTTTTAAAAATAATAAAAAATGAAAATTCAAAATTTTCAAAATTTCGGGATTTTCCCGCCAAAATTCTTTTTGAATTTTTTGAATTAAAAAGTGCGGTGTGTGTGTTTTGTCCCACATCGAAAATGCAAAAGATAGTTTTGTGGTTTATATGAGATGTTGAGAAGGGTATTCTTACTTAGAGCTTTTTGGAGGAGATGAAACACGGGTTGCGTGTTCCAGTGCTAAGCACTGGAATACACGCACGCACGTGCGCGAGCTCGCGCTCGGGCTCGGGCACGGGCACGGGCACGGGCGTGGGCGAGGGTGTGGGCAGTGAGGCAGTGTGGCTATAGTGGCGCTAGATGGCGCACTTTGCACTTTGCACGTGCACGTGCGATCGCGGTGCGATGGATTTAGTACGATGAGTCTAGTCAGAGCCTTAGGGCGGTGTGGATCTGAAAAGTTGGAAATGAGTCTGGGTTTTATAGGTGACTGAGAACGGTCAGATCTTAAATCCGAAATGTCCAGCCGTTTCTATAAACGGATAGCTACCATAAAAGCCACAACTGTCCGAAAACGGACGGGCCAGGATGATCCAACGGTCAGATCTACAGATCTAATGACCATAAACATATGAGATTAATGGACAACAGCCAGAAACGTTTTTTAAACGTTCTGGACCATTGAATTCCACACAGCAACGGGTCTAAACTTGAGGCCTTTTGTAATACCATGGAAATCGGGGGTCGTGCATACATTCGACTCCCGAGTTTCCGAGTGTCACTTATAACCAATTTTCATTAATGCGTTTAATCAGATTTAAATACGCAGCTTGGAATTTCTTGGAACATGAAGCACAACCACACAAGTCTACTGAAATGAAAGAAATATATCATATATACAGGTCCAAAAATATAAATGGGACACACAAGGCGTTGCCCAACAAAAACTACAAAAAAATATCATGTCCAAGAGAATAGGACTGAGTCTGCTACTCAGCAATCCAACGTCCCGTCTACTGATCCGATGAGATCCCGCTCATCAGATGGAAGTAAGACAACTCGTCCTCCTCCTCGAGGCTCTCGTCGCCCGGCTCCTCATACCCAGCATCACCTACATCTACGGGCGAGTCTGGTTGATGTTTTAAAACACTGTCCCAGAGTGGGAGTGAGTGATCAACTCAGTGGGTGCTATTAGTTTCAAGTTATAGCAGGCATCAATTATATTAAGAATTTAATGAAAAACAGTCAATCATAAACGCCTAACTAATATTATTAATGCGCATGCATGATGGGTGATATGATGCATGCCCTCACCACAACGCTCCCTCAAGCGACTCCATCTAATGATCGCATATGACCACACTCTCTCAGAGCGACCTCGACTGCCGAGTCGCCACCCTAGCTAGTGCGATGCAATACAATGTATTAGCCGAGTTCTTAGTTAAGTCTGTTCATCTAGCAGGTTTGGGAATCTGGTACACCCCACGTATCAATGCCCTAATCTGGTTGCGAGGCCAAGGCTCCCCAATGTGTGAAGCCGAGACCCCGCGATCCTTGATCCCGTCGGGGTCCCCATCCCCGACTCAAAGCACATGGGGAGTGCCGAGAGGAAGGGATCGCTCGCGATCACTACGGGGAGGCGTGTCACCCCAGCGTAGGCCGACAGCGAGGACACAGTGTCCCATTCCACCATGCCCGGCTCACGAGGTAATGGATCAACTTCAAGTGGTTGTCGGTGGGCTGCAACGGTGGTAGGGTGTTCTAAGTTTCATACATATGTGAGCAAACATGGTTAACAATCACGATTGGCCAGTGAGTAAGCTAGACCACACGAGTCAGGAGAGCACGCGACGGACGACATCGAGCGTAGGAGGCCCATGTAGTCGAACTACTGCTGCCCATAAGCACCCACCCAAATCCATGGGTTTAGCCTTAGGGTAGCCCTACCAATGGGGTTACCGTCTCTCCTCATATTTTCTAACCAACCCAAGGGTTTGAGAACGGTTCATAATATGCCAATATCAAGGTTATCAACAAGCATAACAGTATCATGTTCACGTATATTTCAACATATGATTCAAATACTCCTAACGAGCAAGATACAACATCATGATTAAGGTGCAAGTGAGTGGTGTGAATTAGGGAGGAAGTCAAGCACTTCCTACACCTCAAGGGATCAAATACACATGAGCAATGAATCCTACACACTAGGAAGCAAACACATATGAGAGAAATCAACCAAACATGAGCATGTAATCATCCATATACTGAATCATGTGAGAGGCATTATCAATCATCAAATGAGAACCAAACATGCAAATCCATACAATTCCAACAACATACCATTCCTAGGTTTCCTCTAAATTATTCAATACAACATTCCAAAACAAACAAAATCATCAAACTCATAGTAAAATTGGTGCTAGGCCACCTAAGAATAATAGTCCGCATCTATGGATCGTTGAGTTCTTGAGAAACGACCTAGAAGCGCCGAACTAGGTGGTGATTGGCCGGAATCCTAAGACAATGCACTTGCATGTTAACATTTCATACAAATCTTATCTCAACACAAATTATTACAAAAGGATGGGTGCTTACCTCCCCAATCTGTTGGAAATGGAGCTTGGAGTTATGAATGTGGGAGAAAGGAATGAGATTTGATAAGGTTCTAAGTTTCCTTGGCTCATCCACTAACAACACCCTCATTTCCTTTCTTCTTCCTCTCTCTTTCTCTTCCTTTCTCTTTTTTCTCTTCTCCCTTTTCTCTTTTCTCTCTTCCATTTCTCTAGGGTAAAATTCGTATGGGGAGAGGGGTGCCCTAAATGAGGCCATTTTATAATGCCAGATTTGGAGGAAATGGCCCCAAGCGTTGGATTTTTACTATACTAGACCTATGGGAGGGTCTTTCTAAGCTCTAGGGCCCACTATGGGGTGTACATATTGATATACACCGTCGGATAGTTAGCCCTAATGATGATATACGTATGGATACGATCGGCCCACCATTTGGATGCGCCGATCGACAGATATGATGAGAAGTTTGTTCAACGGTCACGGATAGTCGATCGGGGCTGCGACTATACGGATATGAGCAGGGAAATATCCTTACTTCATAGGTAAAGTTTGGTCATAAACCAACAGTCCGAAATCCTCAACTTGGCATAAGAATGGACGACCCAATTCACTTAAGTGTCAGCTCATTTCTTTAGGGTATTTGCATTTCTCATGCACTCGTCCTTCGGCTGAAGTTGAGCAGTTCTGGGTACTACCTAGGTCCGACTCCCGCGATGGACGTCAAGCCCAGTAAGACGGACATTACTTTATTATTTTGGGAACTAGCGGCCCACCAATGAGCGTTCTAGAGCTTGTTTGAAAAATCGGGGCATTTTTGGAATGAATTTGGTAGTGAGATTTCTTGTGGGCAATGATTAGAGTTTGGATTAAATATGTTCATAGTGTGGCCTATTTATAATTAGTGAAAGTGGAAATTTGGTCATGCTTACTCTAAACCGTCGGTTTTAGGCTAAAAGAGTAACGGGGTTACCCTGATGGGTCTCTGGTTACAAAATTTATAGGACAGGGGCTTCATGGCCTGATGAAGGGCCATGCAAAGTTTAGGAATAAATGGATGAACGATTATGGGGTTTAATCAAACGGTTTTGATTGTTAAATGGCCCTGTGGGGACCATTTCGGTGATTAGGGTAGTTCTGGTGGCCCCCTGGCCATGAAACTTATAAGATAAGTGGTCCATGGCCCGATGAAGGGCCATGCAAAATTTGAGAACGATCGGATATTGGGTTGGGTCGTACGGGTCAGATTTGTGATCAACAGTTACCGGGCCACGATCGAGTCCCAGATTTTATGGACGGGTGTAGGACAGTACATTAGACCTTCACCGCAATTTTGAAAGAAATTTGACGGCTGAAAAGTCTGGAGACTCGGTTTCATTTGCAAATGTTAGATTCCAATTCTAGCATTGGTGGGGTGCATTTGGCAAGTGCCAGATCTCAATTCTGGGTGTCCACTGGGTTCGTAATTCGTGTTGGACTACAAACCCAGTGAGATCTATGATTTCTTAAAATTTTAGATTTTTCTGACCCTCCTCGGTCGTTGGGTGGTCCACACGGGCTGTTGTTAAGTGCAAACAGGCCATCTGGCTTGGCGTGCCGCACTTGGTCCGGTCATGATCAGACTGACATACTCTAATGGGATAAATCTAAGTTAATTAACTCGTGGTACCCCACCATAAGTGGTTTAAATGAATGGCCCTACGGTAAATCCTACGTGGATGCCTCAGGACACTGTGCTGGTTGGACGGGACATTACAATCACCCATGTATAAGCTAACATTGTGTGCCAATGGTCTGTAAGTGACAATATAAGTTAATTATATATAAAAAAAAAAATTTAAGAATTTTTGAAAATCTAAAACAGTAAAAATCCGGGATGTTACAATCTACCACCCTTAAAAATAATTTCATCCTCGAAATTGCCTAAGGGTAATAAATAAAGATATTATCATTTCATTTGCCTAAGTTTTATTGATTTGAGGTTTATATGTGTGGTAGGGTGCATACTAATTGTACTAGTCTTCCTTATTATATTCTACCCCCCTTAAAAGTTTTCACATTTGAGGTTTGAAAACAAATGTCAAAATCATTATTATCGTATTAAGTAGTTGTTGATAAAGTTTACCCAATGGTGATATATTTTACTCTTTTATGATTGGGCTAATACGGAAAGACAGTTATGGTAGGCTTTGATCCCATACGTCGATCCTCTGTCTGACCAAGGCAGAAAGATCGTTGTATCCCTTCTTAGTCCTGATAGATCCTGGTCTTCTGCTCGGTTAAAGCAGTGAGTCCATTGGTATTCACCCAGGAACGAGAATTGGGTTAAGCCGTGAGTACTTCGTAGATGTGTGGTTCCGTAATTCCGTAGTCTGATCATTCCTAACATTGGGAAGATCTCAAAATTTATTAAAAGTTCAAGTTTCACATTTATAATATTTTAGTGGGTGGTGAGTCTCCCACGACGTTTATGATCAACGACTATCCTAAAAAGGTTTCCAGGATCTAAAGGCTCCTCTCGACAATACCGTTTTGATCCTATGATTAGTGTGTTATGGGCAAATCACCTTTGGTTTCATAAATTTTAACAGGGAAGGAAGAATCGAAAGTTTTAAGGTATTCTGGTGGTTTGGAGTGCTAATAATGCTAATAAGGACGCAGGAAGGCAAAGATGAAGGATATCATCTCGCCAATGTTGTTTGAACCTTGAGTTCATAAGAGGATAATAAAACTCAATACATTTTACTGTAGTCCGCATCTAGTAATGAGCTTACAGAGTATTAAACTATGAAACTCAATCCTACTTAAGGGTCCTAACTTAATTGTACCAAAATAACTTAAACAAATATATATTATATATATATATATATATATATATATGTATACATATATATAATCAAGTTTAATCACGGGATGATTCCTAGCACTAGATATATAATTATTCATAAATAGACACCCAATGTTAAACTTTAATATGAAAAGACATGACTAGTCTATTGGCAACAATACATGCAAGCATTCACAAAGTGACAAGAGAATTTCAATCCATACATTGACGTTGAATTCCAAAATGCCATTGGCATGGCCGGTTACATCCTTCGGTATGGATTTATATGTATCACTAGATACCACAAACTTAAGGAAAATATTGCCTAATCAAAGTAGGAAAGGTTACAACTATCATTCAATATATGAAAACAATTCTAACCGACTCGAACAAACTACTAATTATCCATACGTTAAGCTACTATTCTCTGGGTCGGACGAGGGTGGGGGTGCTTCTTTCCCTTTGGATCGGCCTTCTGCTTACTACGTCTATCTCGGTTTGGTCTCTGCTCCTCAAGAGCCGGCCCTTTTCTTCCCCATAAGGGAGAGGACCACCGGGATAGTGAAGAACGAGACAATGGTGGCAAAGAATGTCATTACTCTTGGTCTTAGGGAAATGTTTGTACGAGGCACCCTAGGAATGTTTTTGAGAAAGGATTGGGAATGAGCTAGTAGAATGGGTCCTTAAGATGGGATTTGATGTTGGACCCTTGGGAATGGATCTTGAGAATAAAGTTTGGAGAGGGTTTGGATAATGTTGAAAGTGGGTTGTGGAAGGTGAGGGTTTAGAAGATGGGTTTTAAGAACTTGAGAGGGAGAGAGTTTTGGGAAGGAGAAAAGATGGGAGTTGTTGCAGGTTAGGGATTTGAGAGAGTGTTGGAAAAGAAACGGGCTTAGGGTTGGATTGGTGATAGGAGCTTAGGATGGGTTGTGATGAGAATGCTTTGAAGGAAAATGGGTTTGGGAGAGTGGGTTGAAATGGATGTGGGAATGGATTTGAGAAGGAGGATTGGTGTTGGGTTTTGTGGGTGAAAGTTGAAGAGGATTTGGGGAATGTATGTTAAGAAAAATCTAGGAAGTGAGTTGAGAAAATGAGATTTGAGAAATGGTTGAAATGGGTTTTGAGAATAAATGGGTGAATGGAGTGAGATTGAGAATGAGTGTTGTAGAGGAGAAGAAGATGGGTTAGAAACATGGGGTTTGGGAAAATAGCTTGAATGTAGCGGTGGAAGGAGGATGGTGTGGAATGGATTAGGGAAATGAGGAATGTGGATTGAATATGAAGAAGAAAGGATGAGATTTAAGAAGAAGGTGTGGTTTGGTGAAGAAGGAGAGAATTGGGTGTAGTTGGATGCCTTTGGAATGGGTTCCTTGAAATGGGATTTGAGAAAGAGGGTTGATGTTGGGTTCTATGAATGAGTTTTAGTGAATGGGTTTTGTGCATGGAAGTGGAGGTGAATGAGTGAATGCAGTGAGATTTTTTTTTATTTTTTATTTTTTTTTATTGGTGTTGAGATGGGATGGTTTTGTAAAGGAGAAGAAGATGGGTTTGTGAAGGAGAAGAAGATAGGTTTGGAGATGTTGAGTGAGATGAGTTTGAGAAAATGGATTTAAGGGATGGAAGTTGAGAATAGCTTGAGATTGGGCTTGATGAAAAAGGGGATTTGGGAATGGAGTTTGGAGTGAATGGGTGTTGAGATTGGTTTTGATGAATGGTTTTTTTTTTTTTTTTTTTTTTTTTTTTTTTTTTTTTTTTTTTTTTTTTTTTTTTTGTGGATGAAAATGGAATTTGGAGGATGGGTTTTGGAAGTGAATATTGGAGAGGATTTTGGGGGAATGGGGTTGAAGAAATGGGGTTTAAGGGTTTAGAAGGGATGGTGGAAGGTAATGAGAGTAGTACAGATGGTTTATGGACTCTAGATAGTCCTAAATAGCAAGGGAAATGAGCCCCACTCGTGTGTACATTGAAAGGGAGGAGGGGACCTATCTCGTAACGTTTCTTATACTTTTAGTAACTGGATTATTTTTAAAATTTTTATGATGATTTAACATTAAGTTTTAAGTCATCTCACCAATTTTCATATCATTTGGAGTTGTAAATAAATTATAAAAATTCTAGAAGTAGTCATCGCCTAAAATTAATGATTTTTGGACAGTTGTCAATTCACTCCAAATCTAACTATATTATAATTTTTATTTTATTTTTATTTTATTTTTATATTAAAGTAGACTTGTTAAACTTTAATCTGGCTTTTGAATCACCTAAATCGGAGTTATATTGAGGGAGATATGAATTTTTGAAGTCGGGCTGAAAACTGTAGAAAACGGGCCGCCCGGCCAGTTGGACGGTCGGGCGCTGGCCGTGCCCGCTGGGCATTGTGGCGCTGGCTCGCTGGACGGTCAGCGCTGGCGGCGCCGGTCGGGCGCTGTGGAGCCGAGGTGCTGGAGGGTTGCATCTTGCGATGGTCATATCTCGCAAACCAGAATGAGTTATTCGACGTGCCATATATGAATTTGGGGAAGGAGAAGCCGATCTACGCAATGAGCCTAGTTATTTTGCAAGATTCCTCCTGGTTAGTAGTTAGAAATCTATTTTATCTATATTTCTACTATTTTCAGTGAATTTTCGTTCACCCTCAAGTCTTTATCCTAAAATGGGTCGGAACTATCAAATTTGGCCTAAGACTATGGTTTCGACCGTCTAATCCCTCAATTTCGGTTCTACATTTTCTCTATTTCTGATAAAATTTCATTCGCCCCTACTTAATTGTCCCCGAATGGGTTTGAACTATCATGTTCGGCCCGGTATTAGTTCATTTGGACTTAGACAATGATTTCGACCATCAACCTTTCGATTTCCAGCTCGCTCCTAACAATGTACTGGGGAAATTAAAGAACGGAGTGATGGTAGGTGAAGATTTTAAGGAGATAGGTTGAAAAGAGGAATTTAGACTTAGGCCTGTTTAGCTAGTGGCATTAAACTGTACCAAATGGGATTTCAATACTAATCCCAACTCAAAATTGAAAATGGCGTGTTTGGAATGAGTGGGGGATGTGGTTCAAAATTAATTTCCCAGGCTTTGTTAGAGGAGTCTTGTGTTGGGAGGTGTAATGTGGGATTTTCAAATCCCATGACGAAGAATTTCCAAGTATGATTTAGAAGGAAACCCGGGATTCACCCTTAATTGAATACATTTCAACAGGGCATCATGGAACATGGGATGCTTTCATCCTTGGGACAATACCTTACCTACATTTTTCGTTACTCTAAAATTTAATTCACCCTAATCCCGCCTATTTCAGTTGGCCCCACGGGCCATAAGAATTTGGTGGACTAAACTAACTAAATCTCTTAGTCAATCGAATCGAGTCTTGCCGTCAAGTTAAGGCTCTCAGATCCCCCTCTGTCGCTACCCATCCCTAACTCCTTGCAAGTCATACCTTATGTCTAAAATTGTTGGTTCAGGGTCTGGGATGGTTCCTAGCGTTCTAAGTTCCTGTTACGTTTTCTAATACGTATCCTCTCAAGTCAGCGGACGCGTTAGTGAGTTCATGACCAATGACACAAGGGATTCCAAACTATTGCTCTGATACCATCTTGTAACGCCCTGGAAATCGGGGGTCGTGCATACACTCAACTCCCCAGTTCCCGAGTGTCACTTATAACTGATTTTCATTAATGCGTTTAATCAGATTTAAATGCGCAGCCTGGAATTTCTTGGAACATGAAGCACAACCACACAAGTCTACTGAAATGAAAGAAATCTATCATATATACAGGTCCAAAAATATAAATGGGTCGCACAAGGTGTTGCCCAACAAAAACCACAAAAAAATATCATGTCCAATAGAATAGGACTGAGTCTGCTACTCAGCAATCCAACGTCCCGTCTACTGATTCGATGAGATCCCGCTCATCAGCTGGAAGTAAGACAACTCGTCCTCCTCCTCAAGGCTCTCGTCGCCCGGCTCCTCATACCCAGCATCACCTACATCTACGGGCGAGTCTGGTTGATGTTTTAAAACACTGTCCCAGAGTGGGAGTGAGTGATCAACTCAGTGGGTGCTATTAGTTTCAAGTTATAACAGGTATCAATTATATTAAGAATTTAATGAAAAACAGTCAATCATAAACGCCTAACTAATATTATTAATGCGCATGCATGATGGGTGATATGATGCATGCCCTTACCACAACGCTCCCTCAAGCGACTCCATCTAATGATCGTGTATGACCACACTCTCTCAGAGCAACCTCGACTGCCGAGTTGCCACCCTAGCTAGTGCGATGCAATGCGATGTATTAGCCGAGTTCTTAGTTAAGTCCGTTCATCCAGCAGGTTTGGGAATCTGGTACACCTCACGTATCAATGCCCTAATCTGGTTGCGAGGCCAAGGCTCTCTAATGTGTGAAGCCGAGACCCCGCGATCCTTGATCTCGTCGGGGTCCCCATCCCCGACTCCAAGCACATGGGGAGTACCGAGAGGAAGGGATCGCTCGCGGTCACTACGGGGAGGCGTGTCACCCCAGCATAGGCCGATAGCGAGGACACAGTGTCCCATTCCACCATACCCGCCTCACAAGGCAATGGATCAACTTCAAGTGGTTGTCGGTGGGCTGCAATGGTGGTAGGGTGTTCCAGGTTCCATACATATGTAAGAAAATATGGTTAACAATCACGATTGGCCAGTGAGTAGGCTAGACCACACGAGTTAGGCGACCACGCGACGGACGATATCAAGAGGCCCATGTAGTCGAACTACTGCCACCCATGAGCACTCACTCAAATCCATGGGTTTAGCCTTAGGGTAGCCCTACCAATGGGGTTACCGTCTCTCCTCATATTTCCTAACCAACCCAAGGGTTTGAGAACGGTTCATAACATGCCAACATCAAGGTTATCAACAAGCATAACAGTATCATGTTCACGTATATTTCAACAAATGATTCAAATACTCCTAACGAGCAAGCTACAACATCATGATTAAGGTGCAAGTGAGTGGTGTGAATTAGGGAGGAAGTTAAGCACTTCCTACACCTCAAGGGATCAAATACACATGAGCAATGAATCCTACACACTAGGAAGCAAACACATATGAGAGAAATCAACCAAACATGAGCATGTAATCATCCATATACTGAATCATGTGAGAGGCATTATCAATCATCAAATGAGAACCAAACATGCAAATCCATACAATTCCAACAACATACCATTCCTAGGTTTCCTCTAAATTATTCAATACAACATTCCAAAACAAACAAAATCATTAAACTTATAGTAAAATTGGTGCTAGGCCACCTAAGAATAATAGTCCGCACCTATGGATCGTTGAGTTCTTGAGAAACGACCTAGAAGCGCCGAACTAGGTGGTGTTCGGCCGGAATCCTAAGACAATGCACTTGCATGTTAGGATTTCATACAAATCCTATCTCAACATAAAGGATTACAAAAGGATGGGTGCTTACCTCCCCAATCTGTTGGAAATGGAGCTTAGAGTTGTGAATGTGGGAGAAATGAATGAAATTTGCTAAGGTTCTAAGTTTCCTTGGCTCATCCACTAACAACACCCTCATTTCCTTTCTTCTTCCTCTCTCTTTCTCCTCCTTTCTCTTCTTTCTCTTCTCCCTTTTCTCTCTTCTCTTTTCCCTTTCTCTAGGGCAAGATTCGCGTGGGGAGAGAGGTGCCCCAAATGAGGCCATTTTATAATGCCAGATTTGGAGGAAATGGCCCCAAGCGTTGGGTTTTTACTATACTAGACCTATGGGAGGATCTTTCTAAGCTCTAGGGCCCACTATGTGGTGTACATATTGATATACACCGTCGGATAGTTAGCCCTAATGATGATCTACGTATGGATACGATCAGCCCACCATTTGGATGCACCGATAGACAGATATGATGAGAAGTCTATTCAACGGTCACCGATAGTCGATCAGGGCCGCGACTATACGGATATGAGCAGGGAAATATCCTTACTCCACAGGTAAAGTTTGGTCGTAAACCGATGGTCCGAAATCCTCAACTTGGCATAAGAATGGATGACCCAATTCACTTAAGTGCCGGCTTATTTCTTTAGGGTATTTGCATTTCTCATGCACTCGTCCTTCAGCTCAAGTTGAGCGGTTCTGGGCATTACCCAGGTCTGACTCCCGCAATGGACATCAAGTCCAGTAAGACGGACATTACTTTATAATTTTGGAAACTAGCGGCCCACCAACGAGCGGTCTAGAGCTTGTTTGAAAAATCGGGGCATTTTTGAAATGAATTTGGTAGTGAGATTTCTCGTGGGCAATGATTAGGGTTTGGATTACCTATGTTCATAGTGTGGCCTATTTATAATTAGTGAAAGTGGAGATTTGGTCATGCTTACTCTAAACCGTCGGTTTTAGGCTAAAAGAGTAACAGGGTTGCCCTGATGGGTCTCTGGTCACGAAATTTATAAGACATGGGCTTCATGGCCTGATGAAGGGCCATGCAAATTTTGGGAATAAATGGATGAACGATTATGGGATTTGATCAAACGGTTCCGATTGTTAAATGGCCCTGTGGGGACCATTTCGGTGATTGGGGTAGTTCTGGTGGCCCCCTGACCATGAAACTTATAAGATAAGTGGTCCATGGCCCGATGAAGGGCCATGCAAAATTTGGGAACGATCGGATATTGGGTTGGGTCGTATGGGTCAGATTTGTGATCAACAGTTACCGGGCCACTATCGAGTCCCTGATTTTGTGGACGGGCGTAGGACAGTACATTAGACCTTCACCGCAATTTTGAAAGAAATCCGACGGCTGAAAATTCCGGAGTCTCGGTTTCATTTGCAAATGCTAGATTCCAATTATGGCATTGGTGGGGTGCATTTGGCAAGTGCCAGATCCCAATTCTGGGTGTCCACTGGGTTCGTAATCCGTGTTGGACACAAACCCAGTGAGATATATGATTTCTTAAAATTTTAGATTTTTCTAACCCTCCTCGGTCGTTGGGTGACCCACACGGGCTGTTGTTAAGTGTAAACAAGTCATCTGGCTTGGCATGCCGCACTTGGTCCAGTCATGACCAGAATGACCTACTCTAATGGGATAAATCTAAGTTAATTAACTCGTGGTACCCTACCACGAGTGGTTTAAATGAATGGCCCTACGACAAATCCTACGTGGATGCCTCAGGACACTGTGCTGGTTAGACGGGACGTTACAATCACCCATGTATAAGCTAGCATTGAGTGCCAATGGTCAGTAAGTGACAATATAAGTTAATTACAAAATTTTTTTTTTAAGGATTTTTGAAAATTCAAAACAGTAAAAATCTGAGATGTTACACCTATATAAACTGGACCATTCCAGTCCGATTTCATCATCTCAACACCCCATCTCTCCTATCAAATCAGATACAGTCCATAGCTCCTTTTTAGAATACTGCGATCATCTCTACTGTCTAAATCGGTCAGAAGAAATCTACTGCATTAAAACTGTTCCATAGTGGACCTATCGTGATTGCTGCACGCTAGATTTAGATAAGGCTTGTCTTATCTTGGAAGCACTTCGCCTGAAACCCATCAGCAGTTGATAAGGGGGCGAATCACGCTTTAAGGACAACGTATTTTATACGTGATTCAACCTAGTGAAATTGTTAATTTCAATTATTTATTTTTATATTTTCGGTGTATCCAAAGAAATTTTTTTTAACACAAGAAAGTGGTTTAATAGCAGACCTTGCAAATATCCAACAAATTTTTGTAACAACAAAGAGAAAAAAAAAAAAAACATAAGGCAAGCCGAAATGACATAATACAAGAAATTTACAATAGAATGCAACATTTGAATTTGAAAGAAGAAGGTCAAGAACAAAGGACAAATTTAAAGCTAGCAAATGAAGATGGGTGTTAGATCTTGATCAAAAGAGATTCAAAATCTATTGCACGTAAGCCAAACATGGGTTGGACCAGACGAAACACTACCGCTCATTTATATAAGATTAATCAAACTACAGGAGCATCGTCATAGATGGTGAAGGCAACCTCATTTCTCCTTTCAAGTCAATAGCATAAAAATAACCTGCATTTATAGTTTGAGCTCAAAGCAATCAGAATTACTATTGTGATTGATTTTAAATTTCATTTAGATGATGCACCATACGATTGAAATGCAGCAATTATTTAAAATAAATGGAAACAATGTTTGAAACATTGCATATCATTGTATGAAGTTGTGACAATTTCTTCTTGATACCGATAGAATGTTATCAATGTCAGTATGATATTTAACTGCATCCAAATTATCAATGTAAAACGTATCGGCTATGCATTTTGACACAATGGACAATGAAAACCAACACAAATGGTACATATTAATATTGCATTGATATCATCATTTGAACATTTGTATAAGATTGCTAGATGGATTTATTGATGGGATTTTTTGTCTCGTGCTCGACTGGTTGTGAGCCTCGCTCGACCGGTCGAGGGCTGGTGCATGACTAGTCGTGGCTCGACTCAAAGTCCAGCGACTGTAAACTATTTTTTCCGGGGTTGCTCGACCAATCGAGGGAGGTGCTCGACCGGTCGTGGGTGGTGCTCGACCGGTCGAGGACTCAGTTCGACCAGTCGAGGTTACGTAGATTCGTTAAGCGATTTTGTACGGATTTCGTTTCGCAAGTCCTTTCGCAACTGGGATACGGAAAGGAGTTTCCTAAAACTATATATAGGAAGTCCCTAGGGTTTTCTAGGGCATGAAAAAGGTACAAGAGGATTTCCTAAAGGGTTTAGGGATATCAAAGGTGAGAGAGAGAGAGAAAGAGAGAGAGAAAAAGCTTGTAGAAGGGAGGTTATGCTCGTGGAGGTGATCTACGGTGTAATCTATATCTCAGTGCTCCTACGTCCTCATAATCGGTTAGATCTCTCCGTTTTCTTTGTTTCTCTTATTGTCTATCCACTCCGGCATGAGTGAAGAATGTTGTAACGTTCTACTTCATAGTGGATTGTTGATCTGGATGAGGTCCCGTGGTTTTTACCTCTTTGAGGGTTTTCCACGTAAAAATCTCTTATGTGGTGTGTGATTTATGCTTTGATTTATTTCATTGCTTAATTATTCTATAATTCTGGTTTGTTTTGGGAGGCTAGATCCTAAGGTTTTGTGCAAGGCCCCCAACAAAGTGGTATCAGAGCTAAGTTCATTGAACGGGTAGGATCAGTTTTGTATTATGGAAGGTGGCTCATCAAGGATGATCAACTTCAATGGTTCTAATTACTGGACCATATGGAAGGCTAAGATGGAGGACTTGCTTTACTGCAAGGACTTATATTCTCCAATTTTAGGCATATCAGCAAAATTCAAGGATATGTCTGATGATGATTGGAAGAAGATAGACCGAAAGGCCGTAGAGTTTATTAGACAATGGTTGGATGATTTTGTGTTCCATCATGTGTCTACGGAGACCTCAGCCGCTAGCCTATGGCTGAAACTAGAAGGGCTGCATGAGAGGAAGACAGCTGGTAATAAAATCTTTCTAATAAGGAGACTTGTGAATATCAAGTTCAAGGATGGTGGTTCTGTGGCCAAGCACATGAATAAGGTCAGCAATATAGTGAACCAACTCTCCTCTATGAAGATGGTCCTGGATGATGAATTGCAGGCTTTATTATTGCTTAGTTCATTGCCTGATAGTTGAGAGACATTGGTGGTGTCTCTAAGTAACTCCGCGCCAGACGGAAAGATATCCATGAAACAGGTGACTAGCTGTCTCTTCAATGAGGAGACAATGAGGAAGTCTCAGGGGTCTACTCAGTAAGAAGCCCTTGTGACACAGGAATGGGGGAGAGGAAAGAACAGAAAGGGCGGGAAGGCCCGAGATAAATCAAAAGGCAAGTCGAGTAACAGGAAAGATGTTGATTGCTGGAATTGTGGTAAGAAGGGCCACTACAAGCATGAATGTCGTGGTAAGAAGAATGACAAAAAAGGAAAAGGAAAGGAGAAGGAAGATGAATCAGATTCCACTGCGGTCGCTTCAGATGACGACGTTGTAGTTATTCTTTCAGCAGATCATGATGTATGTCTCACGGCTACGAGTTAGGACACCGATTGGGTGATTGACTCAAGAGCTTCTTTTCATGCGACTCCACGCATGGACTTCTTCATAAGTTACAAGTCAGGTGACTATGAGATCGTGAAGATGGGAAATTCTGGCATATCGAAGATCGTAGGAGTCAGTGATATTTGTGTGAAGACTGATGTGGGCTGCACATTAGTTCTCAGGGATGTGAGGCATATCCCAGACCTTCGTCTCAACTTGATGTTGACGGGAAGGTTGGATGATGATGGCTATAAAAGTTGGTTTGCTGGTGGGCGATGGAAGCTCATCAAGGGTTCATTGATCGTGGACAGAGAAAAGAAGTGTTACGCCCTTTACAAGGCAAGTGTCAATATGTGCAAGGGTGGGTTGAACGCAGCAGAAGATTCAACTATTGACATGTGGCACAGCGTTTAGGCCACATGAGTGAAAAATGGCTTCAGCTACTGGCGAGGAAGCGGCTCCTTCCAGACGTGACATGTACACCTCTCAAAACCTGTCTTGATTGTTTATCAGGGAAACAACATATAGCTTCATTTATTAAATCTGTTTCTCATGTTAATAAAGTGCATGCATTAGATTTGGTTTATTCTGATGTTTGTGGTCCTATGAGGACAAAAACCTTGGGTGGGGCATTGTATTTTGTTACTTTTATAGATGATGTATCTAGGAGGGTTTGAGTTTATACTTTGAAATTCAAGGACGAGGTCTTTGATGTGTTTAAATTGTTTCATGCCATGGTTGAGAGAGAGATAGGTAGATCATTGAAGTGCATCCACACTGACAATGGTGGTGAATACATTGACGACTTTCATGAGTATTGTAAGTCCCTGAGTATACGGCATGAACAGACGGTTCCCAAGACCCCCCAGTATAATGGTGTAGCTGAGTGAATGAATCGCACCATTGTAGAGAGAATCAGATGCATGTTATCCCATGCGAAGTTGTCCAAAGTGTTCTGGGGAGAAGCAATGCATATGGCGGTGTATTTGATAAACAGGTCTCCATCAGCCCCATTGAATGGAGAAGTACCTGAGAAGGTGTGGAGTGGACATGATCCATCATACAGTCATCTCAGGGTGTTTGGATGCAGGGCATCCATTCATGTACCAAAGGACGAGAGGTCGAAGCTCGATATGAAGATCAGGCAGTATGTGTTCTTAGGGTACGGTGATGAGAAGTTCAGTTACAGATTGTGGGATCCGACCGAGAATAAACTCGATCGTCAGGAGCAGAGATGTAGTTTTCTTTGAAGATCAGTGTATAGAAGACATTGGTAAGCCAGAGAAGAATTAGCCTAGCTCAGGTGATCTAGAGGACATGGATCCGGTTATTCCTCCCGTGGTACCTAATGATGGGGGAGTACAGCAAGGTGCAGAGGACGAGGGAGTTCCTTCAGAAGATAGACCAGGGGAGCAGCCCTCACTTGATCCACCTGTTGAGCCACAGGTAAGGAGGTCATCTAGGGATAGATAGCCGTCTAAGAGGTACATTATGCTGACTGATGGGGGAGAGCTAGAAATTATTCTGAGGCCCTAGCCGACGAGCATAAGGGGGAGTGGTTGAAAGCTATGCAAGAGGAGATGAAATCATTGTATAAGAACCACACCTATGATATGGTGAAACTGCCTAAGGGCAAGAAAGCTCTGAGCAACAAGTGGGTGTTGAGAAAGAAGGTTGAGCAGAAGAATTCACAGACGAGGTTCAAGGCTAGACTTGTGGTGAAAGGTTTTAGTCAGAGGAAATGTATAAACTTCGAAGAGATATTCTCACTAGTGTTGAAGATGACATCCGTACGGGTGTTGCTTGGGTTGGCGGCTAGCATGGATTTGGAGATAGAGTAGTTAGATGTTAAAACTGCCTTTCTCCATGGTGACCTGGAAGAAGGGATCTACGTGTACCAATCGGAGGGGTTCGAAGTCAAGGGCAAAGAGCATATGGTGTGTAGGCTGAGGAAGAGCTTGTATGAGCTGAAACAAGCTCCATGGCAAAGGTACAAGAAGTTCGATTCGTTCATGTTACAACATGGGTATGACAGAACGGAGTCGGACCATTGTGTGTTTACGCGCAAGTTCTCAGATGGTGATTTCTTAGTTCTGCTATTATACGTTGATGACATGCTCATCATGAGAAAAAACATCAAGAAGATCGATAGGCTAAAATAGGAGTTGGGTAAGTCTTTTACGATGAAAGACTTGGGCCCGGCTAGACAAATTTTAGGAATGGAGATAACCCATGACAGAAGCAGTAGGAAGCTTTGGCTGTAACAAGAGCGGTATATTGAGAAAATCCTACAGCGGTTCAATATGAATGCAGCGAAGTCGGTCATTACTCCACTAGATGGTCACTTCAGATTGAGCGAAAGACAATGTCCCAAGACGAAGGCAGAGGTGGAAGAGATGCAAAAGATACCCTATGCGTCAACTGTAGGAAGTTTGATGTATGCTATGGTGTGTATACGCCTAGACATAGCATATGCGGTTGGTGTTGTCAGCCGGTATCTTGCCAACCCTTGCAAAGAGCATTGGACAGCGGTGAAATGGATATTACGGTATCTAAGAGGCTTATCCAAGCTGAGCCTATGCTATGGTGACGGTAAACCTGTGTTAGAGGGCTACACAGATGCATATATGAGAGGTGACATAGACTCCAGGAAGTCTTCACATTTACAGGGGGAACGGTCTCTTGGCAGAACAAGCTACAAAAGGTTGTAGCATTGTCGACGATAGAGGTAGAGTACATTGCAGTCACAGAAGCATGTAAAGAGATGCTTTGAATGAAAAGGTTCCTACAGGAACTTAGCCTGAAGCAGGAGAGTACGTGGTCTATTGCTCTAGTCAGAGTGTTGTACACTTGAGCAAGAATCCAAGTCAACATTCCAAGTCGAAGCACATAGAGATTCGGTATCACTGGATCAGGGATACTTTGGAACAGAAGATGTTACAGCTTGAGAAGGTCCACACGGACCATAATGGATTAGACATGATGACCAAGGCTTTGCTCAAGGGCAAGTTTGAGGTTTGTAGAAACCAAGCTGGCTTGAAGAAGGTGAATCCCCCCTGGGACAAAAAGGGGGAGATTTGATGGGATTTTTTGTCCCGTGCTCGACTGGTCGTGTCGAGGGTTGGTGCACGACCATTCGTGGAGTCGAGTCGTGGCTCGACTCAAAGTCCAGCAACTGTAGACTATTTTTTCTGAGGGTGCTCGACCAGTCGAGGGAGGTGCTCGACCGGTCGTGGGTGACGCTCGACCGGTCGAGGACTCGGTTCAACCAGTCGAGGTTACGCAGATTTATTCCGCGATTTGTGCGGATTTCGTTTCGCAAGTCCTTTCGCAACTGAGATGCGGAAAAGAGTTTCCTAAAATTATAAATAGGAAGTCCCTAGGGTTTTCTAAGGCATGAAAAAGGCACAAGAGGGTTTCCTAAAGGGTTTAGAAATATCAAAGGTGTGTGTGTGTGTGTGTGTGTGTGAGAGAGAGAGAGAGAGAGAGAGAGAGAGAGAGAGAGAGAGAGAGAGAGAGAGAGCTTGTAGAAGGGAGGTTATGCTCGTGGAGGTGTTGTACGGTGCAATCTATATCTCAGCGCTCCCACGTCCTCGTAATCGGTTAGATCTCTCCATTTTCTTTGTTTCTCTTATTGTCTATCCACTTCTGCGTGAGTGAAGAAGGTTGTAACGTTCTACTTCATAGTGTATTGTTGATCTGGACAAGGTCCCGTGGTTTTTACCTCTTTGAGGGTTTTCTACGTAAAAATCTCTTGTGTGGTATGTGATTTATGCTTTGATTTATTTCATTGCTTAATTATTCCATAATTCTGATTTGTTTCGGGAGGCTAGATCTTAAGGTTTTGTGTAAGGCTCCCAACATTTATCACATTAATTTATACAATAATACAATTTATTACGATATTTTGAACCCTAAGTATGAGTGATTGCTTCTTTATCATTGAAGTAGGCTCCAATCAATGTAATAGATATAGTGATATTTCTGCAAGAAATTAATCAAAATTTTAGCATTTCAAATCATCAACTTTAATGGAAAAGATTTGAAATTTCAAATAATTCACTATATACATATATAATCAAGGGTTAATTACAAATACTCACTTGCCTTGTGGTTGGTTTTAAAAAACACGCCTACTTTTAACAGTTGAGATTTTAAGCCCACGGAGAACCATCCTATAGCGACCTCGCTACCGACAGGGTTTAGTATGCAATCAGCGTCTGAGAATGAGGAGGAAGCGGATTAGGTGCGACCTAGTTTCACTAAACACTGCTTCCTGATTGTGGGGCTTGAGCACCTTGATGTACCTATTGTATATCTATACCGTCCATCCATTTTTCCAATCCATTTTGAAATTAAGCAGATTCAAATCTCATATGGACCACAACACATTAAACAATGGTGTTTGACCATTAAAAACTTATTGTGAGCCATAAAATTTTTGGACCAAGCTAATATTTGTTTTTCTCTTTTTACACATATTCGTGAACTCATCAAAAGGATGGATGGCGTGTATATACAATACATGCATTAAGGTGGGCCTCACTGTCAAGGCATCTAATACGCTCCCCAAACATGGTCGAAAGCTAGGTGGGGCCTACCATGGTGTTTGCGAAAAATCTATGCCATCAATTTGTTTTTCCAGATCATTTTAGGACAGGACCCCAAGAATATGGTAGATGCAATGCTCAGGTGGACAACACCAAGCAAATCCATTTGCAGTTTGAAGATTGCCTGTCATTGAAACCTTCTTAAGGCCTACCTGCTATTCAATTTGACTTATTTTTTTGGTTCATGGCCTAAAATGAGCGTACGAAATGGATGGACGGTGTTGATCAACTGTACATATAAAGGAAGGACAAGTAAACTTACGCACACCCCCAAGCAATGGGATAAATTAATGAAAACTAATGACTTTAGGGGCAAAATATACTTTTCTAATCCTCAAGGACTATTTTCCGTCTTCCTTTGTTAGTCAAAGTTAAATAAGCAGTTTTCTCACCTTATTACTTTAAATATTTTAAAAGGAGGCATATATTTTAAAATCGGCTGAAAAGTCGGCGGACATTTGTAATTAATCATAGAATTATATATTTTAATTAATTTATAATAAATATTATAAAAATATCTTTGGATTTTCTTACAATAATATCCTGAAAAACCCACAAAATCTGAAGATCTACTGAGAAATTGCCCAACTAAGAAATTAAGGAGAAGGAGAATTGCCACTATGGCTCAAATTGCAACTCAAAAGCTGACCATCGATCCAGATTTAACGCATTGCTGAGGCCCACCTGAATAGCGAAAGGGGGCTGGTTTTTTGACTCCAGGTATGGTCAGAGTACAATGACCCACATGGATGGCCTGGATCAATCCCACGTGTAACACATAACACGCGTGGGGTAGCGGATAAATGGTATGGAGTCTGACATTATCAGCATTTTGTATATGAGCGTGGAAGGTGAATTACAGTCTGAGAGAGAGAGAGAGAGAGAGAGAGAGAGAGAGAGAGAGAGAGAGTCACCAGATTGAAATAGTACATACACCGGCGTAGCTTTGATTAAGAGATATAGAGCAAAAATCATCCAAATTGCTTTCTCATAGAATTCCACGAGTTCATCCTAAGGAAGCCACTTGAAACACCCAATCTCCAAAACCCACTCTGAAAGGATGATTCGACCATTGATTTAAGTCGTTGAATATGAGCCGTTAAATTTTTATTTTTTTTATTTTTTCAAATGTCGGCCACTAGCCATTCACTCAGGAGTGGATCAGGTGTGGCCCCGGCCTCACCCAACACGGTGAGAGTACTCTGAGAATACGCCTACCTTGATGTATGCATTCTATATCTGTACTGTCCGTCCTTTTTTCAAGTTCATTTTATTTCATCAGCCCAAATATGAATCAGATCCAAATTTAAGTTGGACTACACCGCAGGAAAAAGTGGTGATTGAAGGCCCATCAAAACCATTAAAAACTTCCTAAGTGTACGGTCACGTTTATTTTCCATCCAACCTCTTGATAAGTTCACCCAAACTTATGATTAAGGGAAAAGCAAATATAAGCTTGATCCAAAACTAATATTGCTGATAAGAAGTTTTTAATGGTCACTCACCAATGTTTTATGTGGTGTTGTCCACCTAAGATTTGTATTTACTTAAATTTTTATATAATGCCCTAAAATGAGGTGAAAGAGCAGATGGACATATACAATACATCCATTAAGGTGGGCCTGATTGTTAGGGGTCGTACTGAGTTTAGTGAAGCCGGGGGCCGCACCGGATGCGTCATTGGATTAGGTGTTAAATGGAGAACATGTGTTAACATATAGGGCCCACCTTGACAAATATGTTTTATACCAACATCGTCCATCCATCATTAAAAACGGTAGTGAATGACTATTTAAATTTTTTTTATGGGCTATTTTATTTTTATTTTTTTTGAATTAAGCTGATCCGTGTATTTTCTCATCTTCCAATAGTACCCATGGGTGGGTGAAATTCCCCCAGCGTGGGTGTGTGTGCGCGTGTAAAAAAAAAAAAATAATAATAATAAATAGTAAATTGGATGGAAAATAAATATTACAGTGGGCATTGGAAAGTTTTTAATGATGGGTGTCCAAAATGAGATGGTATGATCCACTTGAGATTTATATCTACTTAATTTTTGGCACCACGTCCTAAAATGAGATGGAAAAATGAATGAACGGCGAGGACATACAATACATCATCAGGGTGGGCCCCACGGTATGTAACACCACTGAGGTGTCCCCGGTATAACACCTAATCCGCGCTCCATCAACGCGGAAATGCGGCCTTTCAAACGAACGCGTAGTGCGTCTCAACAGCGGCGCAGTGGGGCCTTTCAAACGGACGCGGATTGCGTCCTACCCCTCCCACGACGGACGCAAGTCCTGACAGGTGCTCCGCGGGGCTCACCGTGATGGAAATCGGATTGCGTACTGAGTTACTCAGTACGCTCTTATCGTACTTAGTAAACTCAGTTGGCCCCACCTTGAATGTATGTGGTCTATCTACACCGTCCATACGTTTTTTCATCTAATTTAAGAGGTTGAGCTTAGAATTGAAACATATTCAAAGATAAAGTGGACCATACCACTGGAAACAATAGGGATAATGATTTACACTGTAGAAACATTTCTAGGCCCCTCAGTAATGTTTATTTGTCATCTAACCTGTTCACGAGATCATAAAGATATGGATGAAGGGAAAACAAAACTATAAGCTTGATCCATAACTTCTGTGGCCTCAAAGATTCACTTAACCTTTGGATGCACCTCAATTTTGGACGCATGATCTAGAATTATTTGTTTAAATTGATGGATGGTGTAGATCTATCATAAAAGTTACAATGAGACTTAGAAAGTTCCACACTTTAAGAGTTGTATTGTATGGTTCTAGTTGGGAGAGAAATCCCGAGTATCCTTTAACTGGAGTCGTCATAGATGACGTAGTTTTGGACAGGAGTGTCAATGGAAAGAGGGATTTTGAACTGTTTCGGGCAAGGTCATCTGGCTGCCCTTATTTAAAGTAATGATTTTTTAGGCCTGAGCCCGGCTCATTAACACCACTAATTTTAGATTAATCTGATATTTGTGTATCCGTTTGGATGACTAAACATCACTGATGGCCCTGCAAAGGTTTTAACGGTCAGCTTTGAATATGATTCAATCCAAGATTCATACCTAAAATGAGCTGGCAAATGGATGAACGGCTTGGATGAGACATATACATCACATTGCACCCACAGAGGCGTTATACCGTACACGGTACGCGTCCGCCTCTAAATATCTTTGAAGTCGGCCGGCGTTCCTATGCATTCACCACGCAATTCATGTGCTCCATCCCATGGGTTGACCAACAGGGTGAGACGCGCTGTTTCTCTTCAATAACTACGTTGAAAAACGAAGACAGGCCAAAACAGAGTATTATAACAATTCATACGCACATGCACACCAACGCTTTATACGCGGCATCTTAGTATTACAATCCAAACCGTTCACATCGTGGGATCCACTGTTGATAGGCCATATACCAATTGGACGATTATAAAAAACTTCTTATGAAAGTTTTCTTGTTAAATGAAGAAGCTTTTTTATTTTTTTTCATTTTAACCATTCACTTGTTGGCTGCCAGTGGTATGGTTACTCAGCGCCCCACAACTACCAAAATGATACGCATGCCATAGTCGTTCATCAGACAAGACCCATGATGGATTTACCTTAGCCAAAAATATCTGGACCGTTCACTCTTCAAGTGGATAAGGCATATCATCATGGTGGTAAATTTGATGAAAAATGAATGGTACAAAAAGTCCAACCAACTGCTCCCCATTAAGACACATTTATGAGCCACCTAATGACTGGGCTGTTCTGATTCTGGTAAATAAAAAAAAAAAGGAACTGGGCTAGCACGCCTAGGTATAAAGGGTGTGCCTATTTCTAACTGACTAGTAGAAGGGCAACACACATGAGATCTAGCCCACCCATTTGTCACTTATATATTCACCCTTTAATTAAAAAAAAATAAAAATTAGGCTGGTCGAAAGCCCAACTAGTCTTAGTTTTGGAAAAGAGTTGAAATGGAGTGTCCACCTTCAATTGAGTCTGAAGTGTACTGTGACTTGTATATATCATCCATTCCTAACGTGAAAATCACTAGAAAAGGATGTTCCAAAAATCATGGTGTTGTGAAACCTAGGTGGGCCACACTAGATTTTATGCAGAATTTTAGCCTTTTTTTTTTTTTTTTTTTTTTCAATAATGACAGCTACCTTTGCGTTGGATCGCGTGATGTGCAGGTTTAAGGGCTGCTATTTCTAGACAAGTTAGGGCTGAGAAATCGGAGGGAGTGTTAATTTTTCTTTGGTTCTTCTTTTCTTTGCAGTTCGCACGATAGGTGGACCTTGCTCCTTTTTGTTTTTAGGCCCACCCGAAGTTCTCGTGTATAGCTACTCCTTCATTTGGATTTAAATAATATTTAAAAAAATAAAAATAAAAAATTCAAGGCCAAACATTAGGTAGCACGTGGATTTCCTGCACATGAAATCATTTGGGATACAAAAGTTCTGGGCACGGTCTGTATGCCTACAGACACTTTCATGCCGTGGTTTTCAAAAATGACGATCTTGTCAGCTCACGTGAACCAAATGGATGACTCCCCATAATGGTTTCAATATGATAAGGTGCCTACCATACCGCAACTAACATAATGAGTGAGTTCTCACCCCAGATCGTAGCTTAGACGATGACCTTAACCATTCATATTCTGAATTTTATGTCAGGGGGCCATTTAAAAGGGAAAAAAAAACGTTTGTTGAACTGATCATGGCCTATGAAGATGAATTTGGAATATTGAAAAGTAAAGTTTTAATGGATCATACTCCAATCCAAAATTCAAAGGGTTAAGCTCAACAATATAGCATCATAATTATAAGATCATAATTTCTATTATGCGGTAATCATCAGACCATGAATGGTTTAAATCATCATCCAAGATGCAATCTGGGGGTGAAAACTAACCCCGCTAGGTGTACGAAGTTGTAGTGTACTATCAAAACTCATTTACAATCGTAGTTACAAATAAAGCCCCCCATATATATATATATATATATATATATATATATATATATATATAATATATATATATAATATATATATATATATAATATATATATATATATATATAATGATAGATCTTTACCTTGAAAGGATGCAATAATAATTCTAACTAATAGCTAAGTGTCAGTACAAAAGCGTGCTTTTTTTTTTTTTTTTTTTTGGTTGTTGGGAAGAAGTGGAGTTTGATAGTGCAGGCCACCATCGTGTGTGTATGATATCCAACCTGTCCAATAAGTGCATACACCATCATGGACTAACAAAAAAATTAAACCTATCCAATCATCAGGTGGGTCAGCCATGAATTGGACCGTCTATGCGCGGAGTGCTTCATTTTTTATGGTGTGGCCTACTTGATGATTGGATCAGCTTGCTTTTTTGTTCATCTAATCATCATCATGGTAGGCTACATCCGCTGGAAGGGTACTCGCATGTCATCCACACACAGCATGTGGTTCTAAGAAAGCCATATCACCATCAGATCTGAATCCTCCATAGTGCATATGGCACTCACGCAAATCATGAAGGACCATCCCATTTAGTAGACCCTCCTCCAAATCAACTATAATTGAGTCGCATGAGATTAGTTTAATCTTATTTAATAGTGAATTATTATTTTAATAAGACAGTTGTCTTAAATTTCGTAGAGATTAGTTAAACTATGATTCATTAAGGTGAATTATTTAAGGATTTTAGATTCCAACCCTAAAAAATCAACCTAGAACTTGTCCATGAATGGCATGAATAGTACTATTTGTTGGGGATTTTGACCCGCGGAATCACACAGATTTAGATCTAGGATAGCAATCCAATGACACCAAGCACACACAAGAGAACACAGATTTAACGTGAAAAATCCATGCGGAAAAAAACCACGCCACAAAGCGACAGATCTCCACTATGAAAATAGAAATTACAAAGAGAGAGGACTTACTCAATTCGAACAACCTCGAATCTCACCCTTACTATACCCTTTAGAAACCCTAAAAACTTTTAGGAACCTTTGAAACTACTTTAGAAAGCCTTAGCATACATCACAATCCCACATACACCCCTTTATATAAGTTTAGAAAGAAGCAGACTCAAAATAGGAAACAAATTCTGCAGAATCTGCGTTTTCGCAATCGCATCTACGGAACTCTTTAATGTCATCGAAGGTCTCTTGATAACAGCTTCGATGTCATCGATGGTCCTTCGATGATATCGACACAAGACCAAAACTGTCCAGCGACTAGGGGTAAAAAATTTGACAATTATCGATGGCATCGAGAAACCTTCGATGTCATCGATGAAAACCTTCGATGTCATCGACAGACTGGCTTCGATGTCATCGAAACCCTATCGATGTCATCGACAGACCAACAGACAGATTTAAGACATCTGTCCATAACACTATCAAGTGATATGGATGATCTTGTCCACACACACGCACATGTGTGTGTGTGTGTCATGGTGACCATAGTTCTAGGATAGACATGTTGTAATGCCGTGAACATAAATGTACGTGAATTAAAGGTAGGAATTTCTCTCATTGCTCTTTAAAACTTAAGAACGGACACAATTATTTACCAACGAAGAGTTGTGATTTCTTTGCTTTGACTGCTTTACCAAATCGTCATGTAGCAAACAAAAGTAAGTGTAGTTGAGAGCATACATGAAGGTACAATTGAGACCCACAAGAGTCAACGTTGGGTCCATTTTTATCTAGGAACTTAATATATTTTTGAGATTAAACTAATATTTATAAAGTGATTTTTCCACTAGGCTTAACAATTCGAAAATGTTTTATAAACATTTTCAACTGTTAAAATTTTATTTTAACTATTAAAAAGATTTTGATTGCACTTATTGATACTTTGATTGTTTAAGTTTATGAGTTCATTACTTGCCATGCATGATATTGAATCAAAGGTGGATGGTTATGACTATAAATGGATTAATCAAATATAAAGTATATAATTGAGATAGGATCTTGGACTTCTAATATAGCTGGCACATGAAAGACTATAAAATAATTGAGTACTCTAACTGTGTCTCTCTAGGATCTAATTCCTTGCATATAAATCATATCCCAATAGCAAAGAGCCGGCGCGCAATAGAAGAGTGTCTTAGACGTCCCAACTCTCAGGATATCATCTATAGAGAGAAGAAAAAAAAGAAAAGAAAAGAAGAGAGACCTCTTTCCTTCCCTCTCTCCTATCACACGGTCCACATGTGTGGAGTCCACGTCAGATGGCTCTATACGTCTTTCTTGGTCCTGTGATCTGGTTTAACGTGTCAGCATCCACAAATTAATGGGTTTTAGGTGGCATTGTTATGGTAACTCTAGTTCTTATAATTATGCTTTTCATTCTAAAAAACCTTGAGAATATCAAATGGAAATCCTCAGGGCTAAAAGTCTAAAATCTAGATTTTTTGAAAACTTTTATATTTTACTGTATTTCAAAAAAAATCCCAACAGAAATGATATTTTATTTGTGAGTATAACTCCGTATTCCTGCAGTTATGCTGAGGGAAATCATGGCATACAAGTCTACGCAGGACACATGTGCAAGATCAGAGCCATCTATGGGCAAGCCATATATATCGGCACGTGTGCTCTCATTGACCTCGTCAGTCTCTCCTCACACGGTATATATACAAGCTCACGTGAAGGCCGATCATGACATAGTCAAGTCCACGGAAGTCGTGTGGGTCGTTGTGCCTTAAAATCTAGATTGCGAAATATTTAGATACTCTATAGAAGAGAGAGAGAGAGAGAGAGAGAGAGAGAGAGAGAGAGAGAGAGAGAGACGAGAGAGACGATGAGAGAGAGAGAGAGAGAGAGAGAGAGAGACGAGAGAGAGAGAGATGGAGAGAGAGAGAGAGAGAGAGAGAGAGGGAGAGATAGAGAGAGAGAGGACGAGAGATGAGCGCGGGAGAGCGAGAGAGAGAGAGAGGGGAGGGAAAATTACAGGAAACTACGGAGAGAAATGACAGGAAAATTACACACGTGGATTCCACAATCCTAACCTGTGAGAAAGATACGTTGAAACAATCCTAACTTCTGAGAAATTACATACGTGGATTATTCAACCAATCGTATTTTTAGATGGTAATTTAGAAACAGTGAATTCCATAATTTAGTCAGTTTAATTTGAGTTAATATATGCCATGTGTACTATTTTTATGTGCCTGCGTATCAAGAGCCATACACAGCCAGAGTATCAAATAACTCCCCCGTCTGGATTTCCAGTGATCAAGTTAAAACCATGGTTGGTTGACCTTAATGCCTTTGGGGACAAAACCAGCTACCATTACGCGTTTCATATGTACTAACAAAGAACTTTCATGGCGGCTACCTGTGTGGAAAATAAGGCCATCCCAACGCTTGATTTTCTTCCTTTTAAGGAGCTCATATGCAACCCCTTTTTTCCTCCTCATTTCTCCACACCATATTCCCGAGCTCGGAAAATGGATTGGCGTCTCCACGAGGCATCTCTAAGCGGTGACGTGCCGGCTTTCGCCGCTCTCATTCAGGAAAACGAAGATGTTCTTGGACAAACGACTGACGGGTCATCAAACACTGCACTACACATCGCATCGCGGTTAGGACGCACTGAACTGGTGGCGGAGATCATTAAGCTGCGGCCGGACATGGTGGCGGCGGAGAATGAGAAGAAGGAGACACCATTTCATGAAGCGTGTCGTGAAGGGCACGTTGAGGTGTTAATGCTTTTGATGGAAACTAATCCATGGGTTGTTTATAAGCTTAATAAAAATGGCGAAAGCACGCTTCTCTTGGCATGTGGTCATGCGCGCATCAATGTCGTGAAACATCTCTTGAGCAAGTCGCCGTTGTTGCTGTCGTCCGATGTGGATGGGACGTCGACTTCTCTTCATGCAGCAGTTTCAGGGGGACATACAGGTAATTAACAACATCATTATGTATAAATCAACATGTTTTGGTGACTTGGTCGTAAGATGCCAAATGATCATACTTTCTTTTAATCCATCACCAAAACATACCTTTTCTTCTCTTTGTTTTGTTAACTA
This sequence comes from Magnolia officinalis, assembly GCA_021015155.1. NCBI lineage: Eukaryota > Viridiplantae > Streptophyta > Magnoliopsida > Magnoliales > Magnoliaceae > Magnolia > Magnolia officinalis. The sequence goes on along the minus strand of JAJHSJ010000001.1, from coordinate 16,706,784 downwards.
TATTGTTCTCAGCTGGCTTAGCTAGGGTCCGTTTGGATGTAGTTGCTAGTCCAACAAAGTCTGAAATAGTTGAATTGTCCATCCGCAAAAGGGTTATCCGGGCCACGAGGATTTAAATCCTGGGAAGCATTTGTATGTGTAGATGGGGGTTTTTGTTGGGGGATCTGCGGAAGCACAGAGATGAATCAAGGATAGCAATCCAATAACACCAAGCAAACATAAATAGAACACAACAATTTAACGTGAAAAATCCTTTCAGAAAAAAAACTACAATATAAAATGACAAATGATCACTATGAAGGCAGAAATTACAAGGAGAGAAGGCTTACCCGATTCGAACAACCTCAAATCTCACCTTTGCTACACCCCTTTGAAACCCTAGAACTATTTAGAAACCCTTAAAATACCTCTCAATCCCGTTTACACCCATATATATAGCCTTGGAAAGAATTCCAAACGAAATCGGAAACAAATCCTGCAAATTCATAGTTTTGAGTAAAATCTACGCAGAATCTGTTGATGTTATCGAAGACCTGCCGGTAGCATCGAAACTAATCTGTCGATCCTATCGAACACTCATAAATGACATCGAACTAATACCTTAACTGTCCAAAGACAAAACATGATTTTTTGAAAATTCTCGATGGCATTGAACATTTATCGATGGTATCGAAAAAAGTACCTAGTTAGTCTAGCAACCAACTGAAGAAAATCTAAAAAACATCAATGGGATCGAGAACTGTTCGATGTCATTAAAAGTGACATCAAACAGGCTGTCAATGGCATCGACAGACCCTGTATTTGACTCGATTTAAGACATCTATTACAATAATCTCCACCATGTCTTCAATCATCAAACGTGTAGCTTCTTGTCCTCTTTTCTTATCTCTGCCTTACATCATGGCTCTATCAATGCTTCTCGTGCACACACCGTCTTTCTTTTACGCCATCACCATTCCTAGAGAAGTTGCATATAATTTAAACTTCTCTATAGGAATGACCATGGCGAGCATGTCCGCTGAATTCATACTGGTGTGAATCTTCTTCAGAGTCACGCCTCTTTCTTCAAGCACCTGTCGGATAAAGTGGTGACAAACATCAATGTGTTTAGTACAAGAGTAATAAATAAAATTTTTAGCTAAATTTATAGCGCTTTCGCTGTCACAATTAACCGGTACGGTCTCTTGCTGAAGCCCTAACTGATTTATCATGTCTCTCAACCAAACATCTTCCTTAAACGCTTCCGTCGCTGTCATATACTCTGTTCGATTGTGGAAAGAGCCACCACAGACTGAAGCTTCGATTTCCAACTAATTGCTCCACCTGCTAATACAAATGAGTAACCTGAAGTCAACTTTCTAGAATCCACATTGCTTGCATAGTCTGAATCTACATACCCAACCAACTTTGCTTCTGTCTTCTTAAAAGTTAAGACGTAGTCTTTTGTATCTCAAATGTATCGAAGTAGTCATTTCACCGCTTCCCAATATTGTTTATCGGGGTTTGACATATATCTGTTCACAACACCGACTGCGTGTGAAATATTCGGTCTTGTATAGACCATGACGTACATTAAACTGCCAACCTCATTCAAATAAGGCACATAAGACATATCCTGTTTTTCCTCATCTATTTTGGGACATTGTTCTGAGGAAAGCTTGAAGTAAGTTGCGTGAGAAACTCTCACCGGCTTTACCTGATCCATCCCATACTTGATTAACACATTTTCAAGATATTCTGCCTACGATAACCAAAGTTTGTTTCTCTTCCTCTCTCTATGAATATATATGCTGAGAACTCTCTTTATAGCCTCCAGATCTTTCATCTTGAATGTCCCTGATAACTGAATCTTTAGTACGTCAATTTTAGACATATCATGACTGACGATTAACATATCATCAACATACAATATTAGGATGATGAATTTTTCATCAGTTAGTGTCGTGTAATAGACACAGTGATCATATTCACTTCGAGTAAATTTCTGACACAATATGAAAGAATCAAATTTTTTATACCATTGTTTATGCGACTGTTTCGGGTCATACAACGACCTTATTAACCTGCAAACCTTGTTCTCTGCCCCTTTAACTTCGTAGTCCTCTGCTTGCTTCATGTAGATCTGCTCTTCCAACTCTCCTTATAAGAATGCAGCCTTGACATCCATCTGTTCCAGCTCGAGATCGTATTGGGCAACCAGCGCCAACATGAATCTGATAAATACTCGCTTAACCATCGGCGCAAATATCTCTGTGAAGTTGATTCATTCTTTCTGAATATAACCATTCGTTACCAACATTGTTTTGTATCTATCTTGTTTCCTTTTGAACAACTACTTGCATCCAATCGCTTTTTGGCCCACTGGAAGCTTCACCAGCTCCTATGTGTTATTTTTGTTTAACGAGTCCATCTAATCATCCATAGCTGCCTTCCACTTTTCTGCATCAGGCTCATCAAGAGCCTCCTGAATAGTAAACGGCCCCCCCTCATTTGTAATGAGAGCATATGCGATATTAGAATCGTCCCTGTATCTTGCCGGTAACCTACGATCTCACGGTGAGTTTCTTCTCACAGGTGGCTATTCCACCTGCTCCTGTACCTCTGTCTACCCATCTGTCTTTACTTGAATACCATTTGTGTCAATTTGGACGTTTACGATCAACCTTTCTGGTTCATCTTATTCCTCTTGATCATTCTTGCGGAATAAGGAGCTTTCATCGAATCTGACGTCACGGTTAGTGATGACCTTGTGTGTGACCTTGTCGAATAACCTGTAACCTTTCATCAACCCCGTAACCAATAAAGATGTACTTTTGGATTTATGCTTTAGCTTATCTCTCTCAATTGACGATACATGAGAGTAAGCCTTACAACTAAATATGCGCAAATCTGAGTAGTCCATTTTATAACCACTCTATACTTCGTCTGGGATCTTACATTCAATTGTCGTAGAAAGAGATCGGTTTACCAAATAGTAAGTTGTGTTAACGGCCTCAGTCCATAGGTCCTTGCCCAACTCAACAATTCTTAACATGCATCGGACTCTTTCCAAGAGGGTCTGATTCATCCGTTTATCCACACCGTTTTATTTGGGCGTGGACGCACCGTGTTGTACCTAATGATCCTTTCATCTTTGCAATATTCATTAAACTCAGTAGAAGTAAATTATCCACAATTATCAGTCCTTAAAAGACTTTATTTTTTGTCTTGATTATTTTTCCACCATTGCCTTTCATTGTCTGAATATGGTGAAAACTTTAGATTTACGTTTTATGAAGTAAACCCAAACTTTCCGGGAGTAGTCGTCAATGAATGAGACAAACCATGGCGACCCTCCAACGGAAACCTCTGACGATGACCCACATACGTCAGAGTGCACATAATCAAGTACTCCCTTATATACATGTTTTCTAGATTTGAAAGATAATTTAGATTGTTTACCATATATACAATGCTCACATATATCTAAATCAGAATTCTTAAAAGCTAGAATCAAACATCGATCAGAAAGTACTTTCATGCCCCTGCTTGCTCGTATGGCCCAGACAAGCATGCCACATACGTGCAGACGTGAAATCCGCAACAGTTGTTGCCGCTCCACCTACTAAAGTACTTTCGATCAACCTGTAAAGGTTTTCGTGCCTCTACACTCTCATAAGCACGAGTGCCCCTTTTAATACTTTAAGGACACCATTGGCGTCAATGAAGTTGCACCGTATAACTTCCAGTGCACCGAGAGAAATCAAACTTTTCTTCATATCAGGAACGTGCCTGACATCAGTCACAGTACGCTTTATCTCATCAAACATCTTGATGTGCACCATACCAATAGCCACAACATTACATACATTATCATTGCTCATAAAGACCTGCCACCATCGCACTTTCTGTAACTGGCGAACTAACTTTGATGAGAAGTCATATGATATGAAGCACCCGTGTCAAGGTTCCACTCGTCTATATGATCGTCGTGAAAGTGTCCGATCATAGACACAGATAACACCTCACATGTATTTGTCTCTTCATCAGATGTGACAATCTTGGCCTACTTAGAAGAAGCCTTTAAGTTTTCTTTTTTCGTTTTAAGATTTGTACAATCTTTCTTCATGTGTCCAGCCATCCCACAGTTCTAGCACTTTAATTTTCCTTTGCCCTTGCCTTTGGATTTTGATCTAGGTCTTGAAGATCCTGTACCTCGCTCAGTATTCCTACCTCTCGTAAGCAGTGCATCGGAAGATGTTTATGCTGCTGTCTATCTTTCTCATGGCCTTCCCTTGAAGGGATGAGATAACGGTTTCCACACTCAGGGACTTATTACCGGTGTATAATGAGTCCCTGAATGACTCATATGATGCAGGAAGAGAATTTAACATATATGCCTGATCTTTATCTTTGACCACTTCCTCCGTATCCAATAACTTGCAAATCAATTTATTAAAACTATTGATGTGGGCATTCACATCTCTACCTTTTGCCATCTTGAAGTTGAACAACCGCAGCTTCAAGTGTAGACGATTCTCAGTGGGCTTTTTAGCATAAAAGTCCTCTAACTTTACTCATAAACTCGCTGCAGTTTTCTCTCACAGAACATTGTAAAGAACCTCATCTGTGAAACATAATCGGATAGAGGATAAGGCATTTTTATCAAGAGTATTCCAGTCTTCGTCACTCATAGATGGTGGTCGCTCCTCAAGAATTTTATGTCCGCTTTCTGTGTTGTGGTCCACTTGAGCTTTGGATGAATTTACTTCATTTTTGGGTTCATGCACTATAATGAGTTTAAAAAACAGATGGATGGCACAGATATAAAACATATAAATCACAGTGGGCCTACAGTACTTGCCACCAGGGACATCCTTGGTGGCAGGGTCACCCAGGAATCCACTTCCCTAACCCATTCGGTCATGGCTTATCAAAGTCGATGAGTTATTTGATAATCTATCGTAGTGTGCAGGTCAATACACAGGCATTTCCTTGGTGTAGTCGTGACCTTCAAAGACTAAAACTAAACTGTCATACAGTAGGATCCCACATAGGTAGCTGGTATCCCTGAAATCAAACTGGTCTAGCAAGTATAAAATTTGATTAATGAAACCTTATTTGCTGAATCAGGACCATTCCCAAATTTAATTTCATTGCACCATCCATTAAATGTCACCACATCAATTAGTTAAGTAATATAGTTAGAGTATATTTTCATATTTTGGAAGGTTTATTTTGAGATATTTGTGTACCATGTTTACGTTTGAACGTGTTGTTTTCTCAAGCATCATGCTTATCAAGAGTATGAAAGTTCTCTCCACCAAAAACAGTAGTTGGAACAGATTAGACTGGATCGCCCACTGGAACAGGTGGGCTTCTGGTCGAAGTTTTAAATCATTGATTCATTCTCTTTGGATATATATATATATATATATATATATATATATATATATATATTCCTTTGGGTATCTGATTAGTGGGAAAAGAAAAACAAAAAAAAAAAAAAAAAAAAAAAAAAAAAAAAAAAAAAAAAAAGAAAAAAAGAGAAGAAAATAGAATAAATATTTTACAATGATTTCCATGAGTAGTATTGAAACATGCATTCTTATAGAATTTATTTTTCAAGGTTTTGCCTGAATAATAAGTTTCGTGTTTTGAGATACCTTTCTCTTATAAATTATATATAAGATTTTGACTATGAAAAATGATAATAATTATTATATAAAATTCTTTATTTTTTTCACAAGAAAAACATAATGAAATATTCAATTATAGTAAAAGTACTTCATTAATTTTCTTTTCACTCCTTATTCCCCCTCCTAATGTGAGGCCTTAAAGCAAGTCATCGATGAATCTAAAGCATTCTTGCCATTCTCAATGAGAATCAAGAGCCCCAAATTACAATTACGTTGCTCTAAGCTCCACTTTAATTTTAATTTTTTAAAGAGCTCCGATTTATAAAATACAAAGAAACATATTGATTAAAATTTGTAATTTTCTCCTTCATATAAACTACTGAAAGGTTTCACACATCAATCCATCTGGCATCGTGTACTATCTTGTGGACGGCTATGGCCTGACAATCACATCAACTGGACAATGCTAGCTGTTTAATGGATGGCTTTGAAAGGAAATTTCACAAGAGAAAAAAAAGCAATGGTCAGCATGTGAGGTATCAGAATCATGGACAATCGAGCAAACGTGGCCCTCACGTGTGGCTTCGGCATACTTTGTGACACATGTAGCGATCGCAAATGGTGAGGAAGAAAGGCGTGCTTCGCACAATTGACTTTGGTAGACTTCATGCGCAGACATCCCTATAAAGGAAAAATAAATAAAAATAAAAATTCTACGGTGCAGTTTCTTTGAAACTTCTCCGAAAAATATGATACTTGGAAACAAGTACTACTCCATCTGGATTGAATTATTACACGTACATCCCCTGTGCTTGGATGAGGGGTCAGACGAAGTTTCATACGCATCCAAATTTCAAGTGAGCCCCACCAAGTGCTTTTTTATGTTTTATGTATGTCTTTACCTGATTTTAGATGGTATAGCCCACCTGAGGTCCGCGTATGGCTGATTTTTGGGATATTCCATAATTTAAAGGGGACCCATCACCCATCAAATGCGCAGTGTTGATGTTCGAATGTTCGGCACACATAACGGTGGGGCCCACACAGCTTGACCTCATGGAAAGTTCCCATGAGCTCGACTGCAGAGAACCATTTCCACACACACACACCAGTTTGTACAGAACTTGTGCGAACTTTTTGAGAGGTCATCATATGTTACGAGAGCTCATCCCATGAAACTACGAGGGCCCAACTTTTGTTTTGATCCAAAACTTGGTAGGCAATGAAAAAAGAAAAAAGTTTCCTCCCTTGATTTACATCTCTCTTTGTTATGGCCCACCAGAGTTATATATATATATATATATATATATATATATATTATATATATATATATATATATATATTATATATATATACACACACACACTGACATTGAGCTTTGCTAAGCCATACTCATATAAATATTTGTCAGAATAATTAATAGACATAACATATAATATTACTATTAAATTTGTGTGTTTAAATTCATTAACGTGGCCCTGATCGTGCAAATACTCTAGTTTGATGAGGACGCAACCCCCGCCCAAATTTGACTCGAAACTGATGTCCAAAAACCCAACGGATACCTGAACCCGTATGGATCTGGGTCAGGTCATCAAAAGCAAGATCTGGACCCAAGCCGATCAGCCCTGGTTTGGGAGCTCTGGGACCGACCCGTTGACAGCCTTTGGCTGAGGCATGGAGTTCATGCTTCACGAATAAACGGGCTGTGTCAAGGCCCACAATCGACAATATTTTCTAGAGAAATGGGACCGGGCTATTCAACGGATCAACCAAGGCCCAAAAGTCGATGGGCCCTGGCACATTTCTAACAGCTTTGATCCATATACTTACAATACAGTTAGCTAAAAAAAAAAATCTGAATTACATGGTGTTGCAGATGTCGTACGTGAAATAATTGAAATACATCCGGAAACAACGAACAAAAGAGATGGGCAAGGATTTTTGCCATTACACATTGCTTCAGCCAAAGGTTACTTGATGATAACAAGAGACCTTTTAAAGGTAGATCCTGACCATTGCTTAGTAAAAGACCACAATGGAAGGACGCCACTACATGCAGCAGCCATCAAAGGTCGAGTGACCATTCTCAATGAGATCCTCTCAGTGAGCCTTGATTCAGCCCAGGTGCTAACGAACCAAGGAGAGACGGCCCTTCACTTGAGTGTGAGGAACAACCAGTACGAGGCGGTGAGGTTCTTGGTGGAGAAGCTCATCCTCACCAACCTCATCAACTTGCCTGATTACAACGGGAACACCGTCTTGCATCTTGCCACGGCTGGGAAGCTATCTACGGTATGGATTGATCTTTTCATGTAAGTAGCAGATTCAATGGTCAGACAGGGGCTTGAGTTGACTCAGGTTCGGGTTTTGGGCTGGTCTGGCCTGGCCTACTCAGAATTTGAGCTGGCTTTGGGCAGGCTGGGCTGCACGTGAGTTTTGAGTAAAGACCCAATAGCCCATGATATACAAATCGATGTGTGGGCCCCACTGTGAAGTTTTAATTGCACCCAATCCGTCTTATCCTTCTCGGCCCACGCAACTCTACGGTTCAAAACTCAGATGCAACCAACCACAGGGCCAGTTGGGATGGGGACACCCACCTTTTAGAATTTTCCATATTGTATATGGGCCCACCGTGTTTTATGGATGACATCTAATCCATTCCGAAGATGCATCATCTGGCCAGGATAAAGAAATTCCTGAAAAAACAGAACATTCTAAAACTTAGGTTGGCCACAACACGTGATTTTATAAGGTTCTAGGCATGATTTTACATGGTGTGGCCACCTGGGTTTTAGGATCCAAGGAGATTAAATTACATCAACTTGACAACCACAACTCTTACTACATTACAACCACGACCTGTACTATATTACAACCACAACCCTTACCATGTTATATGGGCATGGGTCGTGGTTGTCATGTTATATGGGTCGACCCATATAACATGATAAGCATGATCCATATAATATTACAACTCTACACATCACGTGGTAACCACGACCCATATAACATGATAACTACGATCCATATAATATTATAACTCCACACGTGACATGGTAATCACGACTCATATAACATGACAACCACGACCCATATAACATGACAACCTTGATCCATGACAACTACAACCCATATAACATGACAACCTCGACCCATGACAACCACGACCCATATAAGATAACAACCTTGACCCTTAGCATATTACAATCACGGCACATATAACATGACAACCACAACCCATACTCATATAAGAGTTGTGGTTGTAAATTAAGTGATAAGAGTTGTAGTTATAATGTAGTAAGGGTCGTGATTGTCAGGTTCATGTAATTAATAACTTGACTATTTTTAAATAATAAGAGTAAAGGCCTACAATGGGGTAATCCGTTCTGTCTACCTTGATGGTCAGCTCACCGTGAGCCCAAAAAGTCTTGACTTGGGCAATGTCCACTACTAATAAACATCGCAGTGAGCCTATAAAGTTTCAACTACGGGTGCCATTGTCATCATTATTTTCTATTATTTGGCCCACACGAGCTTTGGATTAGACTAATATTTGAGTTATATCCCTAAAATGAAACGGCAAAAAGGATGGGTAGCATAGATATACACATACATTAATGTGGGCCTCACAAGTTAGGCCTTGCCCGCACCCAAAAAGGCTTCTGTCAACATTACTTTCTCATCATAATATGATGTAACTTATTATTAAAAAAAAAAAAAAAAAAAACAAAAACAAAAACAAAAACAAAAGCAAAAACAAAAACAAAAACAAAAACGTACAACTACTTAATCAAGGACAAGGGCATTTTTGTCCGAAAATTTTCCGAAGCTTGTTGGAAGGCTACCCTCCGAATATTTGGAAGGTGAAACCTTTTTCAAGAATTTGACCATACAACCATGCCAGTACAGTCAAAATCCCCTTCTCTTTTTATCTTTTCCTCTTTTCAATCGTTGATTGTAGGGCCAAAACGAGAGTTAGGACTTTAGGTTCATCCTACTAAGGATAAATTTCCACCCCGGCCCACTAGTTCTCCCTAACTTTTTAAACTATGTATTCTTGGACTGCCAGCTTTACTCAACAAGGATTAATTTCATCAAAGGCGCAGGTATATGAGAAATTCTCTCATCCAATTTGTCGATCGGACCATTCACCCAATCAATACCTTCCAACATGTCACGTGAGCGTGCACTGTGGGATCACCTTGCGTAAAACAATTCAACTCCATCCACTTACACCATGCGGGCCACACCCCTGTATTTTCTTATTTCTTGGTCGGTTATATATTAATTTCTTAGGGTGGCTCACAGATTAATAAATGGCTGGATATTGCACGCACATGATAGGTTGAAGGTTATTGTCATCATCTCTGGGAAGTTATATATAATATGTTGTAAAACTCATTCCAATTGGCGAGATAGACTTTTTTAAGGTTCTGATAGTCCGTATCATTTCAGCCTCGAATTGCGCCTTCTCTGGTTCATCTTCGCCATGAAAGTGGCTTGATATCACAACTTAGTTGTGCCTTTCATTAGTAGAAAATTAAGTAAAGATAAGATGCGAAAAGACTTCCTCTAAATCCACACAGTTAGATCATGAGGTTGTGATAGAGCCCAACTCCTTAATGTTCCATGCTCTCGATGATAATGCAGTCGGGCCAAGTCATCATCATCATCAAAGCCTCCAGTTAATTGGGATTAGCTACACGAATCTGGTGGCATTAGAATTCTTGAAATTAAAAATAATAATAATAATAATAATAATAAAATAAAATTATGGGAAATGTTTCCCATTGCCAATCTCACACAATCTTCTTCTTGTTTTTGTTTTTTTCAAAATCCAATTTGGGACTGCCAATGAAAGAAACTTCCATTTAGTTAGCATCAATTGCTTATTAAAAATCATAATTTATATAAAAACAAACAAATTTTTTATTTTTTATTTTTTGGTGAATTTTGATCTTGTTCGTTTGATTTTGAAACTACAGATGGTAAAATACCTGGTGGGAAAGATGGACATGGACATCAACGCTCTAAATAACAGTGGACTGACAGCTCTTGACTTAGTGGTGTCAGATGCTAACAGCTCCGGCGTCCTTGTACTCATACACACTCTCGAGCAAGCCGGCGGCAAGCGAAGTGGGCAATTGCTTCCCCGGACGCCTGAAACAAAAGGAGTCCTCAAGCCTTCTCCCCAAAACACATTTCCCCGCGAAGACGATCCCATTGAAGAACGGTTGTCATTGCCTGGGAAGAGTCTTGATTCAAATCGTCATCGCCGACACCAATCTCGCCGGGAAAGGCAGATCGAGCTCCACATGGAGGGCCTGCAGAATGCTCGCAACACAATCACGGTGGTCGCCGTCCTGATCGCCACCGTCACATTCGCCGCAGGCATCAACCCGCCTGGTGGGGTCCACCAGGATAATGGGTCCCTAATGGGAAAATCGACGTTGGATAAAACCGCAGCTTTCAAAGTCTTCATCATAAGCAACCACGTGGCGTTGTTCTCCTCACTGGGCATAGTCATCGTCCTGGTCAGCGTCATACCGTTCCGACGCAGGTCGATGATGAGACTGTTGAAGGTGATCCACAAGATCATGTGGGTGGCTGTGTCATTCATGGCCGTGGCATACATGGCAGGGACGTGGGTGATCACGCCTCGTCGCAAAGGGTCGAAATGGGTACTGTGGGCCATGTTATCAATTGGAGGGGGAAGCATGGTGTCGGTTTTCGTGGGGCTGGTGGTGATGTTGGTGAAGCATTGGGTGAGGAAGATGGAATGGAAGAGAAAGAACATAAAGAAAAGGACTCCTGACAGTAGCATTAGTCGTGTGAACGAGCTGCCTACAGTTAGGAGGAAAGATAGCCCTGGATCTAGCACTATTTCTGATCTCGACAGCTCTGAAACGTCCGGCTATACAGTCTACTAGAGCATGCATAGACGGACAATCCTTTTGAAGATAAAAATATTTGAGAAATATCTAGAATGTATGTAGGAAGCATCTAGAAAGTGTCTAGGATGTGTCTAGAAAGTTTTCTAGCCTAGTTTAGAAAGTGTTTTTAAGTTTCTTAGGTAATTAATGATCTTTATAGAAAGTTGTAGAGCATTTACTCTTATATGTAGAGTATTCGGCAGGAGTCTATAAAAAGGGACTTGATGTACATGGAGGCAACAATAAAAATAAAAAGAAAAATCCTCCCTTCAAACAATTCAAAGCATTATAATATCTACTTTAATAATTCAAAATATTCAAAAGCATTTTACTTGCAATACTCTTTTGAGTCCAAGAAAATCTCTTCTTCCTCTCCTCTTCTCCAACAGACCAGGCCTTTCTTTGTGTTGGGTACTCTACTAACATGCTGTGGCACGAAATCCAGATCCCTCTAGCATTGGTGGGGGTGGGTCGGGTTTGCCTGTGAGTCAACTAGCCTAATTTGCCTTACAGATCCTCTACTTACCACAAACAAGAAAATTTTATTTATTGTAATGACTTGGATCAATTACAATGCAAGGAAATATAATTTTTCTGTTTATGACAATCAGGAGAGATCTGGATTCATTTCTGAGATGTATTCAAACCAAGCTAAATAGGTTGTGTGATAAACTTGCTCTGGAATGTTATTCAAATAAGTAAATGGGTCGGGCTTGGGTGGACTCTGGCTGACCCAACCCGCCCATATACATTATCAATGGGTTAGGGAAGATGAACCGATCACACCCTACCCAAAACCAAATAAATGTATTGATGATCGTTTTATGGACGTGCGTAGGCACTGACCAGGTTAAATTGCACATTTTCCATCATTAAACCTAAGGTAATAGCAGGTTGGAATGGGTTTTTTAAGCTGACCTGTTGTTGGGCTTGATTAATTTTAAGTGGGTTGGGTTAGGCCCGGGGATAATAGGTCGTGGGTTGTGTTTGGTTTAGAATTCCTTAACCCATGTATTCAATGGGTTTGGCTTGGGCTGAACTGACCCATTGCCACCTGTATTGTCTACTCACCAAGTGAGTCAAATAACCCATTTGAATAGTGGACCATGTTCGTGGTTGGCCCAGCTAATGACCGGCCAGGTTTCTCATATGTGTGCAATGAATCACCTCCTCTATCCCTCGCCTAAGATCTGACTGCCGATGGGCTAAGGTAAACTGCAACCCATTTTACAACCAATCCAGCGACTTTAAAATTTGAAACAAAAATTCAGAAGGCAGAATAATGGGCCTCACCATACAACTGGCTGTAGGTGATCAGCCCTCGTGCATATACTCCTTTGGATGCTTGCATGGTTAGAATTTTCTAATCTATAGTTTTCTGCATTTTGGTAATTCTTGTAGGGGCCGTTCAATAAGTGGGCCGGTCCTCTCTTTTAAAAAACGGGAGCATGTCCTTTTGCAGCGCATCTGTAGGAAGACATTGCAATGCGGATGTGGACATAATAATTTCTTGTAGAGGGTTTTGGTAATGGACAAAACAATACACCACAACCTCTGGTCTTTGTGGACACCTCTATTCAGCGAACAACTCTATCTTAAGTGTCCGAAGGTTTTAAGACTTGAATATGTCTGTGAACTCATCGTAGTCAACTCGGCCGGACTCAGTCAGATCTGATCTGGTATGACACCCCGAGCAGAATTGAAGTTAGGTGGTGAGTCAGTCAGTTCTTCCAAGTCATCCATGACTCAGCTAAGTCATGACTCGACTAAGGACTGAACGAGTATGTACAGATAGTCTAGCTTAAACCTATCAGCTCCATCTAATTGGAAAGTACCAATGGACATGAACATTCAGGTCTTAGTCGGAGGTAAGCCTGCTGGGTGAGTGAAATGATGAAGGGGCCTGTGTCCACGGTTGCCGACCTAGAAAAAGGATGAAAGATTGTCGGCCATTTGTATGGTGTGGGCCACCGTAAGCATGACTGCTCACGACCTGGACTAAAAACAGGGCCACATTAACCATTAGGTGGGCCATCGATCAATATCTCGTTGGTCCTCTGATTTCTCTTCATCATTTACAGTGAGGTTTGCTTGTGTCGTACATTATAAATTTAGTTTTTATAGCATTTGTCGATTGATCGATAGGATGGTTCGATCGATCGAAGGTAGTAAATTATGTTCCGTAACCAAAATTTGAAAATTGAAATGAATTTGACTGATCAACAGGTTAGCTCGATTGATCGACAATCTGCTAGAATATTTTGTTTGATTTGTAAATTCTGATTTTTTAATGTGTAATATAAAATAATAATAACCCTCGATTATCTTAAAATATTAGTGTGGTTAAATCACCTTAGATTAATCAAGTGAGCCCCACAGTGAAGAATGAAAGTTAAAAGAATAATCAATGGTTAGATTCCTCATGTGGGTCCTAAATTAGGTGATCAACAAGTTAAGATGGATTATATAAACTATATTTAATTATGTTATGTATTTAGGGGGTTCTCACTTGATTGATTTTGGAGTAACATCTCGAAATCTACATCACCATAATATTAGGGAGTGATTCCAATATGTTTCCTCTCTATTGTTATTAAATTGATTATTTGATTATTTTCGTTGATTGTGATTCTTTGTGTTGAATGCTTGTTTGCTTAAAATTAAAATAACAAATAATGTTATATATGTGATAATTATTAACATGATGCATAAATCATTCTCATGCATCCATGTCATGCATCGCATAACTGCGCTGAATACCTGGGGGCACTTCCTGGATGGTCCCCTAGGTAACCTAAGGGACCATCCCCAGATATTGGAGGATCATGTCATCGACTTCCTCATCATTGGATCTTCATTCCTCAGGAATGACTCGTTGGTTCACTGCTGGCACCATCCTGCAATCAAGGCGATTACGAGTCCCAACAATCGCTAGTGGTGGATCACCGCCAGGAATAGAGAGTTGTCCTATGACCTTCGTCATGCGATTGATGAAAGCCTGCAACTCTTGCATGGCTTGTCGATTCTCTCGTTGTGCTGCTTCGAAAGCTGTTTTGAAATCTATTAAAAGATGATTCCATGGAATACCGTCTATGAGATTGTTGCCCGACCTATCGTTAGAATCCATCGATTCAAGGAGAAAGCATTGCTCTGATACCAAATTAACACAGGGAAGGACATGTTGAGGTCGACCACCATATTCCTCAGGGGATAACTATTCCGAATCCACGAAACTTGACTTCTCACAGAGATACCTCAAATCCACGAGAAAAGTAAGAAAAATATAATCATTTCTAAAAATTCATAATAAATTGATTGATGATGAAAAATGATCTTACAACCTCTTTAATAATAACATAAACCCTAAGAAGAAATTTCAGAATTATACCATAACTAAAACTCCTAAAAATTGTGAGTTACTATAAATAGTAATCTTACTATTTATAGACGGTCATGATTTCCACTAGACCTCATGGTTTTCGGCCAAAAATAGTAAGTGTTCTATTCGGCTCAACCATGCCATTCTCCTAATTATTCTAAGCACCTTCCATGTTGGACACAACTCTTAAAGCACAATGGATGAAGAGTTATAATCAAACTAAAACTTACTATAAATAGTAAAAACGAAAATAAACAGGGATTTCGACCATCGATATGATGTGATCTTGCAAATTCGGTGTGGGCAACCCGATGAAGTGAGGTTGGGTGGCCAAAGTAGCTCCTCCTACCCCAAAATCATTTGCGAGATATGTTCGTTTCAAGTTCTGACTGTCCGGATCACCTCCGTCTCTGATCGGGCCTTTTTTGGTCCATCTTGGCGATGAAATTATCCGCGACCCGCTCTACATCAAATATATTAAATTATTAATATATTTACTTGAATTCATGTTATTCCTTTAATTATATCTTTGAACAAATTTTAAGTTGAGTAACTAAAAGTTATGAATAGTCGAAGTTTTTGTTAGTGAGTGGTTTAATAGAGCCCCAAATGGGTGGGTTGTGATACCATACTTAACTTTTGTGAACGTTATTAATATGTGGATTGAATGCTTATAAATGACTGTGATAGTGGATATGTGTATGTGACTGAAATAAATAAATGTGAGATATTTTGCTAGAGGTTTTAGTTTAGAAATTTAGTGTACATTTTAACTAAGCATCTCGAAAATGGTATGAAGGAATGGTTTTAGTACACGTGGTGTACAAGTCATGTGTCGTAACTTCAGTATGAGGGTACACACTCTATATCTGAATTTCACGACATGACAAATACAATAGTCACTTTACGACGAATGACTCACCATGATCCTGTAGAACCCAATCTACTTCATTTGCTCCATCCTCTATGTGTGCTCCAATTCATCAACATATGAGTATGCATCGGTGTTTTCAGCGATACTATCATTGATGGAAAGGCTAGACACATGTCATTGGGAGTAAGTGGTATATGGGTGACCTGGTTGGCTACTACGATAGCAATGGTTGGGTCGTGGCCGACCATAGGGTTTCGGGATCCTGCTCGGCTGGCAGCATACCCACTTCCTGAATCTCAGCTCGTGGGTGTAGGAGGTTGAGTACGCCCCCACGGGTTCTTTCCCTTTGGCTTGTGAGCTCCTTAAGATAGACTCGCCGTGATGACCCTAGTAGTAGGATATATGTCCATGTGTTGGGACTCTCTAAATGCGTTTCCGCTCGGCGGTCAACTTGATAGCTTCATTCATCATCCGCATGGGTTGTATCTGAACCCGATCCTATATCACAACACACAATTAACCGTTGAATTGGTCAACTTGCTACGATATCGTTTCGATCATATTATTCTGCAATGCGTAGCGGTAGAATTCTTCTGTGTAATCTCTCATTGATCGATTACTCTGTCGATAATTTTAGTATCGTTGGAACAATACCAAATCTTAGTCATTAGGGAGGAATTGCGTGGGCAGAAGTTGCTTCATTTGCTGTCATGTGTAGATTGGTACTTTTGTTTGTATCATTTGTGTGAGCTAAAATTGCTCCCACTAAACTGAATCTCTGCCCTTAAACTTGTAAGCCACAAGATTAATCTTATTCTCTTTAGAAATTTCTATATAGTTAAAGAATCATTCAACTTCAAAAGTTAATTAAGGAAATTCTCAATGTGAAGTTGGTTATTGAAGCTAGCAAAGTCGACTGTCTTCTTGAATTCTCGATCTGTGACCTGCTCAACAGCATAATAATTTTTTACTGCATTGTTAGTATCAATACACTTATATCCATTCTCACATTGGATGAAAATGTGTGGCAACTAGAAAACACAAGTCTAAACATTAGTCAACATCCGATGAAAAACTTCTTCCCAAATGAGCCTAAGTCAAAGAAAATTGCAGGTCTATTAATTTGTGCGATGCGTATGGTGATATAGTACATTGGTTTTTTCAGCAAATGTATTCGTCTTTTAAAAGTAGATAAAGACAGGAGTGAATAGGGAAACAACTCTAGCCATAATTCAACGTCCAATGAAAAAATTTCTTCCTTATAAGCCCTCAGTCGAATAAGACTGGATCCATTCATCTGTGCCAGGTGTATGGTGAGATAGTGCATATATATATACACGTCTTTTCACATAACTAGATGAAGTCAGAGAGAGATAAGGTGAAAACAAATGTAGCCATCAGTCAACATTCAATGAGAAAATTTTTCTCCAATGGGCCCTCATTCGAAGAAGATTGTGGATCCATTTGAGTGGGATGAAGAATTCAGCAGATAGGAACAAGTCTGCCATCTTTACATCTAAATATGAGAAAATTCTTCTCCAATAGGCTATCAAATGAAGAAGATTGTGGATCCATTCATCTGTGCCATGTGTATGGTTAGATAGTGCATCATTTTCTCAGTAAACTTTTACGCCTTTTGGCATTTGACGAAGATGGCCAGAAGCGACTAGGAGATACGAATCTAGCCAACATTCAACATCCAATGAGAAAATTCTTCTCCATTAATTGGGCGCCTTCAGTCGAAGAAGATTGTGGCTCCATTCACATTGGATGAAGAAGGGAAGCGACTAGCCAACACATACATTCATCTGTGCAACGTGTGTAGTGAGATACCACATCTTTTCAGATTGGATGAAACAGGTAAGTGGATTGGGTTAGTGGTGGGTTGACATCACGAGTTCCGGGGGCCATTATGATGTATGTGCTATATCCAAACCGTCCATCCATTTGATGAGATTATTTAAGAGATGAGACTAAAAAAATGAGGCAGATTCAATGCTTAAGAGGACCACACCATTGAAAGAAGCAGGATTGAACACCTGCCATTAAAAACTTATTTAGGGCTAGAGAAGTTTTGGATTAAGTTGATATTGGTTTTTTCCCTTCATCCTCTGTGTGACCTTATTAACTGGTTAGATGGCAAATTAACATTACGGTGGGCCGTGGGAAGGTTTCAACTATAGGCATCATTGTCTATACTGGTTTCTATGGTATGGTCCACTTGAGTTTCGGATCTACCTCATTTTTGGGATCATGTAGTAAAATGATCTCACCAAATGGATAGATGGTATGGATATAAGACATACAGTATGGTGGGGCCCATAGATTTTGGTGACATCAACGCACCATGGAGGCCGGTGTTCTGTGGCACACCACGTCCGATTCCTAAAAACGGAAGCGGATTGGCTAGTGTACCACACACCGGCTATATGTATGTGTCGTGCGACGAGTTGTACGAACGGTTCAAAGGAGATCAAAGTTACATGAGCCCCACAATGACGTATTTATTATATCCACACTGTTCATCAATTTTTCGAGATTGTTTTAGAGAATTAGTGAAACAAATGAATCATATCCAAAGCTCAAATGGACCACACAAAAAATAGCAGTGGTGATAATGATTTTCACTATTAAAAATTTTTTAGGGCCCACCATAACGATTATTTTCCATCCAATCCGTTCATAAGATCACAAATACTTGTATGAAGAGGAAAAATAAATTTCTTGTTGATCCAAAACTTCTGTGACCCCAAAAGGGTTTCAATGGTAGACGTTCAATCCCCACTGCTTTTTGTAGTGTGGTCCACTTTATCTTTAGATCTGTCTTAATTTTTGTCTCAAGCCTTATGACGAGCTCGCCAAATAGATGGACAGTTTGGATATAACACATACCTCATGATGGGACCCATAGAACTTGGTGGCATCGATACACTAGCTATATAGCTGGTGTGTGGTATACCAGCTAATCCGCTTCCAGCAACTAGGAAGGATAAGTAGGGGTGTACGTGGAGTTTTACCGAGTCGAGCTGTCCTCAGCTCGACTTGACTTGGCCACTAGTTGACCTCAACTCAAACTCAGCTCAGCTTGGTCCTTGAGCCTGACTAGTCAACTCAACTTGGTTCGGTCAGCAGCTCAGACCAGTTTGAGCCGAGTTTGAGCTAAGATCAAGCTGAGTTCACCTATGAAGCATTTCCACAAACACTTGGACTGCACCTTCAAAATCCCACTATATGAGAAATAGCAGCAATGGTTTTCAAGGTATTTTATCAAGCACCTTCTAAGCAACATAAAAACCAAGAAAAAATGGTATTTATTTCATGTACATACCTTCCTTGCCACTAGCCCTACTTTATTGAGTCATTTCATCAAACACTTGGTGAGCAACATCAATATCAAAGTAATAGAGTCATTGAACTAATTCGATCTGAGTTTGATTCGAGCTGGATTCGATCCGAGTCAAGTCGAGCTGGGCCAGCTTGCACTCGGCTGGAACTCATTTTCGAGCTCAAAAAATCAGCTCAATTCAGCTCGAACTCAACTTCGAACTGAGTCGAATCGAGCTTTTTCGAGTCGAGTCGAATAAGCTAATTGAGCTAGCTTGGTTCATGTACACCCATAAGGACAAGGACACGGATTAGCTAGTGATAGGTGGAGTAGCAAGACTCGCTACTGAAGTGATGTCACCAAGTTCTTTAGGACCCACCATGATGTATGCGTTGTATCCACATCGTCCATCCATTTGGAAAGATCGTTTTATGGCATGAGACAAAGAATGAGTCAGATCCAAATCTGGAGTGGACCCTACCATAGGAAACGGTGGGAAGAGTAACGCCCACTGTTGAAACTTTCCTGTTTTGACATGAGACAAACAATGAGTCAGATCATTTTATGGCATGAGACAGAGAATGAGTTAGATCCATAGCTCAAGTGGCAGGCGAGTGAGAGATACCTTGTTTCAACACTGTTTTGGTATCGATTCCTGGTGGGGGCGGCTAACATAGATGTGTGGACTGACAGTGGGGTGTACTAACAAGCTAAAAAATAAATAAATAACCTGTAGGAATCTAATCTGCAACAGGAATCTAATATTTGTTTCTTCATTCCGGATCATATTAGGTTAACGGTAAAAAAAAATAAAAAATGAGGCACATTCAAAACTCATGTGAGCCTCAAATAGTAAAGATGGACGTCGCAGTTGAAATATTTGCAGGCCATGGTAGTTTGGGATCACGCTAATATTTGTTTCTTTAGCTCATTCCAGCAATATTGATGTTGCGAAGGGTATGCATGGCATAACTCTACATCGATAGAGGTTTCAACATTAAGAATTTCCCAACCCACCTTTTCCCATGGTACCGTCTACTAGAGTTTTAAATCTGCCTTGTTTTCTGTCCCAGTACTTAATATGATCTAGAAAAACCAATGAACAGAGTAGATTTCTCACTAACATTATGGGGGGACCCTACTTAGATACCCGTCTCAGGAAGTCCTTGTGAAAACCTTTCACAGCGAATCCACGTTTAATCAGGATGTAGATTCCTTAATAAAGCTTCTGGCAGGAGCTTCTTGTGATGAGATTTTAGGTGGGACCCACCGTGATGTTATTGGGTAATCCACTTCATCCGTTCATTTTTCAGGATCGCAAGGACAGGTGTAAAATAATGAGGCAGATTCAAAACTCATGTGAGCCTCAAACAATAACGATTGAATGTCCACGGTTGAAATATTCGCAAGCCATATGACTTTCCATCAGGCTAATACTTGTTTCTTAATACTTGTTTCTTCAGCTAATTCCAGCTATAGCGACCTTATAAAGGGTATATATGGTAAACAAACCTAACTGTAAACTCGCAGAGGTTTCTTAGGAATTTTCTGGACACGGATTGCGTCCTACCCCAGCCAGTCTCTAGCCACTGTTGACAGGCCGACTGTGATGTATCTGTTTATCGATGTTGTTCATCCTTTCCTTGAATCATTTTAAGGTATGAGCACAAAAAAGAGGCGGATACAACTATACCATACTACTCTTGCATTTTATGTAAGAGCATTTAGAATGGTTTGTGTATTTATTGCAACTGAAGCTAATTATTTGGTGTATATAGTCTACTTGAGAGTTATATTTTCCTCATTTTTATGCACATGTCTTAAAATGATCTGATGGAAGAGATGGACGGCATGGATAAAAAGATACATCACGGTGAGCCCGCCCGTAGAACTGACCGTTCGAGGCTAGAGACGGGTGGGGTAGGACGCAGTCCACGTCCGAAATTTTCTTATCTATCGTTTTTTGAATACGTATCCTCTGTTTGCATCAAGCAGCAAAGTTACGGCCGGTGTCACCATCAGTTAACAACCATTGAGCCATTAGTCAAAGAAGATTATGGATTCATTCATTGTCCCATCTGTATAACCATAATCAACCGATAAAAAGTTATTGCAAAAGAAGTTCCTGCGCTGGTGACCTAGGTGGGGCCTACCCTGATGTTTCTGATAAATCTAATCCGTCCATTCATTTTATCAGCTCATCATAGGACATGAGAGAGAGAAAAAAAAAAACACTAAAGTAAGCCAAGACTCAAGTGGACCATACGAGAGGAAATAGTGTGAAAAAAATGCACAAGGTGTTTATATGGGACGCGGATTGCGTCCCACCCTCGCCCGTCTCTAGCTACGAACGGGGGCAGTTCTGTGCGCAGGCCCACCGTGATGTATCGGTTTATCCATGCCGTCCATTCCTCCTCTCGGATCAATTTAACACATATATAAGGTCAAAAATGAGACAGTTCCAACGCCCAAGTAGACCACACCACAGATGACTCTTGTGTTTAATGCAACTGCCATTTAATGCTTTGTCATTTCATCCAACTCAAGCTTATTATTTGGTGTGGTCCACTTGAACGTTGGATATAACTCATTTTTGTGCACATATCTTATAATAATTCCAGAGAAGGGATGGACGGCACGGATAAACCAATATATCACAGTGATCTCGCACACAGAACTGCCCGTTCGGGCTAGAGACGGGGCGAGGGTAGGACGCAATCCGCGTCCGTTTATATGGCATGCAAACCTTTTAGGGCTATATGAATGTTTTGTTAAATCTCCACTGTTTCCTACTGCGATACGTCTCATTTCTGGTCAAATGATCTGAAATGAGCTCGCAAAAATGGATGGACGCATGGATTTCTTACCAACATCACGGTGGGCCCCACATCAATTCCCAACGCACCCCCTTCTCTTCAAATATGGGAGAATCCACTCCATTTTTGTCACCTCACTTTGGTTTTCCTGCCTTCACAAACTCTATAATGGAGCTCCAGCTTTTCAGCCTATTGGCAATTTGGTCATTTCTCCTTCTCTCTTCCCTGGACGTTTCATTCTTGTTAGGAACTGCCGCTAACTTCTCCAATGCAACGGATCGACTTGCTTTGCTTCATTTCAAACATCTGATAACCGACGATCCTCTCCATTCCTTGAGCTCATGGAACCATACTCTCCACTTCTGTCACTGGCAAGGAATCACCTGCGGTGGTCGCCGGCATCCTCAAAGGGTCACCGTCTTGAACCTCACTAGCCAAAACATGGTGGGCCCCATATCTCCCTACATATCAAACCTCACCTTCCTCAGGATAATTGATCTTTCAGACAACAGATTTCATGGTGAAGTTCCTCAAGAGATTGGCCATTTGTTTCGCTTACGGTATCTCTTTCTAAGCAATAACAGATTCGTGGGAGAAATTCCAGCAAATCTCACCCACTGTTCAGAACTCAAAGTCCTTTCTCTTTACAAGAACGAGTTCACGGGGAGTATTCCAATTGAGTTATGCTCTCTATTGAAACTCATCAGGTGGACTGTTAGTAAAAACAATCTTACAGGAAGCATCCCACCTTCACTTGGAAACCTTTCATCTCTCACTTTCCTTCAACTCTCATATAATAATCTGGAGGGCAGCATACCGGGTGAGCTCAACCGGTTGGTAAGCATAAAGTTTCTTTCATTTGGTTTCAATAAACTATCAGGTACGATTCCACCCCAGCTATACAATCTCTCCTCTATTATTGTTTTCGACGTTGGAGGTAACAGATTCCATGGAAACCTTCCTCCTAACTTAGGAGTCACTCTTCCTAATCTTCAAGAGCTTTACTTTGGAGGAAACCAATTCACAGGACCCATACCAGTTTCATTAACCAATGCTTCTGGACTGGTAGATATTGAGCTTCCAAACAATAGTTTTAGCGGATCTGTGCCCATGAATCTTGGAAGCCTGAAGGGTCTCACTTGGTTATCTTTCAGCCTCAATAGACTTGGAGTTGGGAAAGCTAGTGACTTGAGTTTTCTTGATTCTTTAACCAATTGTAGTAGCTTAGAACACCTCGACGTTAGCAGAAATCATCTCAGCGGTGTGTTGCCTGACTTCATTGCTAATCTTTCGACGCAACTGACAACGCTAGGTTTTGGAAGTAATAGGATATTTGGAAGCATCCCATCTGGTATTCAGAATCTCGTTGGCTTAAAAATGTTGGGTATGGAGTATAACTTTTTAACAGGTACTATTCCCTTTGGTATTGGGAAGCTTAAGAAGATGGAAGAACTTTACTTGGGTGGTAATGAATTATCTGGGGAAATTCCATCTTCCTTGGGCAATATCACCATCTTGTCTGTAATCAGTTTAGATGGAAACGCTCTATCGGGAAGCATACCTTCAGCTCTTGGTAATTGCAAAAACCTGCAATTCATATACCTCGATAATAATAACTTCAGCAGTAGCTTACCAAAGCAACTTCTTACAATTACCTCTTTGATTGAAATTTATGTTGAAAGTAACTCTGTTACCGGTCGTCTACCATCGGAAGTCGGTGACCTGAGAGCTCTTGGAAAATTCAGTGTTTCTAGGAACAAAATATCCGGTGAAATTCCAAGTTGGCTAGGCAATTGTCTCAGTCTAGAGTATGTCTGGTTAGATGGGAACTTCTTTCAAGGATCAATTCCTCCAACATTTAATACTCTAAGAGGCCTTCAATACCTGGATCTTTCACACAACAACTTGTCTGGGAAGATTCCAGAATTCCTGGAGAAGCTTCTTGTTCTTCAGTATCTAAATCTGTCTTTCAATAATTTCGAGGGTGAATTACCAAAAAAAGGGGTCTTTGGAAATGCCAGTCAAGTTTCAGTGCTCGGAAATAGTAAGCTTTGTGGGGGTATTCATGAATTACAATTGCTTCCATGCTCTAGTCAAGCTTCCAAGAAAGGGGGGATGTCTCATGCTTCAAAAGTAAAATTCTCAATAATTGGTGTTGTCCTGGGTCTTATTTCATTATCGTGTTTCTTCACCGCTCTTTATTGGGTAAGAAAGTCGAGAAGGAAATCTCTTTCTGTGCCTTCTTCCGAGGATCCTTTTATGAACGTGTCTTATGCGGAGCTCTTAAGCAACAGATGAGTTCTCTTCTGCCAATTTGGTGGGCACCGGAAGTTTTGGCTCTGTATATAAAGGGTTCCTAGATCGTATTGGAACTATGGTAGCAGTGAAAGTCTTCAACCTTCAACGACAAGGAGCTCTGAGAAGTTTTATGGCCGAATGCGAAGCGTTGAGAAATATTAGGCATCGGAATCTTGTTAAAATCTTAACTTGTTGCTCAAGCATTGATTTTAAGGGCAATGATTTTAAAGCTCTAGTTTATGAGTACATGTCTAATGGAAGTCTAGAAAAGTGGTTGCACAAAGATGGTCATGACCAGCCGGAAAGGAGCTTGAAGTTTACTCAAACGCTAAACATAGCTATAGATGTGGCTTCTGCACTGGATTATCTACACAATCATTGCCAAACGCCAATCATCCATCGTGATCTGAAACCGAGCAACATTCTTCTTGATGATGACATGATTGCACGTGTGGGTGATTTCGGGCTAGCTAGGTTCTCATCGGAGGTTGCTCAAAATAGCTCAGTTGGGATGAAGGGATCCATTGGATACATCGCTCCAGGTAATAATTCATATATTTCCCTTTATTTACACACACACACACATATATATATATAATTATATATATATATATATATATATATATATATATATATATATATAATATATATTATTATATATATATAATATATTATATATATATATATATATATCCTAACCCTGTTCTATGTTAGACATCCACACCATGCATTCGCTGGGTCTACTCTAAGGTATGGGATATCTCAGAATTAGCCATATCCAGAGCTCAGGTGGATCACACCATCCGAGACTGAAATCATGCATAAAACATCTAAAAGCACCTAAAGGGCCCTTGAGTTTTGGATACAGCCGAAACTTGGTGTGAACCCTCATCCAAGTGGGAAACACACAATGGATGGGCTGGATGTCTTAACCACATCTCAATGGGCTTTATAAATGATCATGAAGATTTTAATGGTTGCGTATCTACTTTTAACATTTGTTTGTAGCATGGCCCACCTAAGTCATAGATTAACCTGATTTTTACGCCCATGGCCCACCATGGAAGGGTGCATATGATTAATGGGGTGGACGTATAACATAGATTAATATAGAGTCAGCACAACTTGACCTCATGGGATGCTCCCCCTCTGTGGAACTCATAGTGTGTGTGGGAGCCCTGATATGTTCACAGGAATCCACTAGCAAAGTGGGGATGGGCTTGGGTGGGCCCACCAAATGTGTATGTAAAATCCACTCAAACCAACAAATGTGTCTAGCCATTGTTAGGCCTAAGGTCCAAAAAGTAAATTAGAAATTGACATAGGTGGGCCATACAAAGGAAAATGTTTGGAAAGGGAGATGCCAACTGCCCTTGACTTTTTAATAGCAGGAAATGTTTGGCGAGGCTGCCCACCCTTGATTTCCAAGCCCGCCATGATGATAGCTTATGCCTGCCCACCCAACTTCCAACATTATTTTTCTGTTTAGCAATGGCGATGTGAAATAACCAGTTGCTCTAAAGGCTCAAACTATTAGAGACTGGTGTATGGTGTATCAATGTATATCAAGGGATTTTAACAACTACTATATTTTACATTATATTTGACCTATGGAGTAATCTTAATTCTTATTTTATAATTAGGAAGCTATGACATAGCTTTAAGTAGCAGAGATATTTTAGAAATTTTCTCTCAAGAACGTGCTCTCACAAGAACTCATCAAGAAGTTTTCTCACATGATGTTTGATCAAAATTCAATCTGTCCACTAAATGAGTGGCCTCATGAAACTCATAGGGCCCAAAAATCAGGTGGGACAAAGCAAAGTGGGAGGGGATACGCCTACCCCTAATTTTAATCGGGGCCCATTTGAGTTGCAAAATAACATCAGTTTTTATCAACCCTTTATCTAGGCTAGCTAGATGAAGGGTCAATATGGCCTGGATTGTATATACACATCATGTGAAATGAGGTTTGCTAAGCTACAAGCACATATGATAGCATACTACACACCATGCATGTATAAAGTGGTTCACATGTGCGATCTAATCCAGGAATCAGGTGTGCCCAATCAAGTACTTGACCTAGACTAGATTCGGACCTGACTTGATCCTAAATCAAAATGAAGTTCCAAATACCTGATGGATGCCAGAACCTGATTATATCGGATCCGCATGTGGCAAGATTCAAACTTGGATAGCATCAAAATCTCATTGATTTCAAAGATTTAGATATACAAAGCAATTCTCGCACCCTAGCTACATGAATCACACCATAATAAGGCATGAAGAAATCTCTTTTAATAATGGCTTTAGTTGAGATATTTGTTACATAAAAATCACAAAAATAACTCATGTTCAATACTTAATGATTGAGGAGTTCAGTTCTTTCATTTGAGTAAAACAGTTTTGTTCAATGTGAAACATCTTAGCAAGAACTTGCAAGTTCACAGCACACCAATTAATACCAAAAAGCACACCAATTAATATGAGAAATTTGGATCCTTAGAAAAGCAAAAAAATTTTTAAAATGCCAATTACTTGTTCGAATAGAATATTCCTCTCTCTCTCTCTCTCTCTCTCTCTTCTCTCTCTCTCTCTCTCTCTCTCTCTCTCTCTCTCTCTCTCTCCAAATTCCACATTTGATATGAATTGTATCTAATAGTCACTTACATTTTAATTTGAGATGCATAAATTGTAGAGTATGCGATGGGCCAAAAAGCATCTACACAAGGAGATGTTTACAGCTATGGAATCCTTCTATTGGAGATGATCACGGGAAAGGGACCAACTGATGACATGTTTAAGGACAATTTAAGCCTTCATCAGTTTGCTAAGTTAGCTATGCCTGAACAAGTAATGGGGATTGTTGATCCACGTCTGCTCTTGGAAGAAGCTGAAATTACTGAAGGCAATAATGAAACTCATATGAATAGAAGAAATATATTTCATGACTGCTTGATTTCTATGGTCGAAATCGGTGTATTGTGCTCTGTGGAATCTTCAAGAGAACGAATGCATATGAAAGATGCTGTTGCAAAAATACATGCAATCAAGGACATGTATCTCGGGTTGGGATTCACCAAGAGACACAAGTTAGGTCACGAGTACTAGATGAAGGTTTGTCTTACCTAAGTCATTAGTAAATTATTATTTATAGTTATCTTGAGAATGATTTCAAAATAAAATGAGTGTATTAATTAATGAATACTTTTCTAAACAAGCTCTGGATATATTTAGTCTTGACTTAAAGAATGTACTTGTATTGATATTGAATATATAAGAAGATGGGTTTCCTTCTTCTTCTTTTTTTTTTTTTTTTTTTTTTTTTTTTGTTTTGTTTTATCTTATGTTATGCAAAAGGAGATTGTATCATGATTTTAATAAGAAAAAGACATCATCTTATTATAATAATTAATTATATTGGATTGCTAAAGTGTTTGATCATTAATATATTTTAGGCGACACTTTTCAAAATGGCATTACAATCTTAAGGAATTAGTTTAGCCGTTGGACTACCAACTTGATATTTAGTCCAATGAAGTGTTCATCTAGTGACTTGCACTATGGATTTAGCAAAAAAAATTCATGATCCAATGGTTCCATCCAATTGATGAAGTGTGTTTGTCCGATGAATGCAAATCATCACTCTATTTTCAAAAGTACGTTGATGCACCACTAACAAGATGGTTAGATTTATTAAACCATGGTAGCTTTCTTTCTCAAGTGCCTTTAATCTATGTATTGAAGCAGGATTTTTTATTCGATTGACAATCTTATTGATTTGATCAAGAAAATACTAAAAATTCAAGTTTACTCTTTAGACACTTTTGAACCTTTTCGATCCGATCGGCAGAGGAGTCAATTCAATCAATGGTCTATTCATTATAGTCGATTCGATCAACAATTCGATCGACAATTCACGTAATTTCTGAGTAAGTGTGCAGTTTGTTTCTAATTATGTATGCATGGGGTGTATAAATACCACGATTAGGAATAAAATACAACACGTGAGAGCTTGAGAGCTAAGGGTTTTGAGATGCTAGGGTTTTTGATTTGTAAGTTGTTCCATCTCTTGTAACATTTTAAATTATAGTGGATTGATCATTGCTTGGTGCCGTGGTTTTTTCTCACAAGGGTTTTTCTATGTAAAATTTGCGTATTCTCTATGGTTGCTTGAATTTTCTCTCTATTGCATTGTTTGATTGTGTATAAGATTGCTTTTGCGCCCAAGAAGTCGTGTTAGGACTTGTATTTACAATAAGTCTAGATGATATATTAATGGATGGTACAATAAATTATGTGTATACCAGCAAGTGCAATTTCAACTAACTCTCTCCCTCTATGAATATTGATCATCGATAGGTATTTGAGATGAGGAATTCATTTCTTCTGTTGGAAGAAATATCACCAGAGGTTTGCGGGGAGGATTAGTACAACATGTCATCAGATAGCACAGGTTTGTTGGGTCCACATGCAAATAGAGCACTGTCCATTGCATGCAATCACACATGTCAATTTGGAGTATGTGTGACATCTGAACCTTCTACCAACTGAACCACACACATTAGTTCTAATTACTCAAAATAAGGCTGATTCACTCTTTAGCTGAGCCAAAATTAATGTCAAAGACAAATGAATGGCCTAAACAATTTTTAAAGTTAAATAGCCTGATTGATAAGCACTAAAACATCCAAACTTGGTACCTACAGATGGAGAGTTTGTATCTTAAACCCTTGCACTGTATTGGCACATGCATTCTTGTAGATGGGCAGGGTAGGGCTTCACACACATGTGGGCTTAGCATCTGCAAACCTAGGAAATCAGTTCGAGAAAAAGATTTAAGATTTTTAATCAGTGGGTGAAACTATTTAGAGATTTGATCTTAAAAATTGAGTCGTTCCACACTCAAGGGGCCACCCCCAGCGCACTCAAGAGTCAATGAGATGGCTTGATTTTTAGAATACAAAGTTCTTAAAAGTTGTGGCCATATGATAAAATCTCGAATCTCCTAAACATAAACAATATCAATGTTCCAACCATCATTATTGCATTCGAAGTAGATGGACCGTCGAAAGAAAATGTCAATGGTTCACATTCGATAAACAAATCAATGGTTTTGAATCATGCTTTAGCATGGCCAATCTGCAAATCCATGAATGGTGGGTGATGGTCATCTGACTATCACTTCTAATGGCCCATATGGAGCAAAGAAAATTGGCTAGCCTCACTCACAACTCTCTTTTTTCCTTTCTTTCTTGTCTAAGATTTGCTAGAAAACATTTATACATGTACTTGACATAGACAACAGAAAGCAAAATCTGCCCGAAGGAACCTTGAGCTGTAATCTTAAAGAAGATCATTCGATTATACATTCACAACATTTAAGATCAAGCAATTATCAAATAAATTAAATCCAAATCTTACTTTCTTGGCTCGAATTGGAAATAGAAGAATGAAAACTAATTTCAAACCTGTCCTCACTCTCTTATCTTCATGGAGCACAGGTTCAAGCAGGGCTACAATACTATCTGAACCGTATGTTAGGCTCAGTCCACTCTACGTCCAATACCATGCAAAAATCACAGAAATTTGTGGCCATGAATATCCATAACTGGACCGGTCTTCTACGAAAGATCTTGTCCATCCACTTTTGCATGCCAGTTGACTTCACAATTTTAATCATTAGATCAGTAGGATCTTTTCAAGGCAGCCCATGAATAGTCGACAGAATCTAATGGACAATCCAGACAGTCCAGATGGGTGACGTGGAAGCCAACAAATCCAAAGACATCTAGTTTTGCATGGAAATGTTAGTTTCTCGTAATAAAATATCAGCAATTCAATAAATTTGTATTTGGGTCATACTGGGCCATTAGGCGTTGGCATGCTAGCAAAGGGAAATGGGCCGAGCAGCCCGGCCAGATCGGCGAGCCCAGGTCTATATGGTTGGGTTTGGGCTTCTGAGCTTGGGCCAAGGGCTGGAGGCCGGGCTTCAAATATAGGCCCAGATTAAGGTAATGATCAATAGATTAGTCCAATCATCAAGTAGGCCACTGCTATGAAAAAGAATGAATGTTTGTAATGCTTGTGAGCAGTTACAATTGAAAGTTTCCTTGTGTAGTTTGAAAACACTATTAGACCAACGGTTATGTTTCGATGATCAAAATCATTTATAGGATGGGATTGTCTTGGATGGTTGATTTAATATTCTTTAAAAATCTCTAATTTATTATTTTTAAACCCTTATCATTTTACCATGTTGTTGTAAGGCCAGGTGATATTAAGCCAAGGCCAAGGTCTTCTTAGGCATATTAAGCCAAGGCCAGGACCTTAGGCAAAAAGATTTCCTTCTCAACTTTCTTAGGCATATTAAGCCAAGGCCAGGACCTTAGGCAAAAAGATTTCCTTCTCAACTTTCTTAGGCATATTAAGCCAAGCCAAGGCCAAGAGATTTCCTTCTCAACTTTCTTACCAAAAAAAAAAAAGAAAAAAAAAAGGTGAAGGTAGGGTCAAGGCTAAGGCCAAGGTCTTCTTAGGCATATTAAGCCAAGGCCAGGACCTGAACAGCGTGTGGACCTTCTTTGCTTGACCATCCTTTGCTCTGACAGCGTTTAGGTTCCTCAAACAATATAATATCGCACATCCGGTGAATTGTTAACTGTGTGGACCCTCTCACCCAAAAGTAAATCCGATCCAATCCAATCACTAGGGGGCCATAATGATAGAAAAAGGTGTGTAGGTTATGTTGGGGGACCACAAAAGCACACAGAAATTATGAATTAATCAAATTATTTCAACCTTACAACCAAGTCCAATCACAAACATTCTAAATTTAACGTTGAAAAATCCTTGTATGAAAAAATTATGGTACAAAGCGACAGTAATAATGCACTATGAAAGCATAAAATTATAAGAGATAGAAATTGCCCAATTCAAACAAGTCTCGAATCTCTCCAAACTATGCCCTTGAAACCCTTATGAATGAATTTAGAAAACCAAGAATACCTCTATTTTACATCCCAAATCTCTCTCTCTCTCTCTCTCTCTCTCTCTCTCTCACACACACACACACACACACACAAAGTCTCTATGAAAATCACAATCGAAATAGGAAATAAATCCCGCACTTACGCACTTCTACACGCGCTCGATGACACATTCGTCGGAAGTTCGATGGCATCAACAGTCTATTGATGGCATTGAACTCCTTCCATGGCATCAAGAAATCACCAAAATGTTCTAACAAGAAAACGTGAATTATCTAAAATTTTCCAATAACATCGGGCAATTGTTCAATGGCATCCACAGACTCTATTACTCACATATTTAAGACATCAATTGTAGGTTACACAACTTCAAATAAGTTTTCTGAGCAATTCATTTGTTTCATCAACTATGGCCTACCCGAGTGGTGGACCGGGATAAATTTTCAACAAAAGCATTTATATGGTCGTACCTGTCACGCCCCGAAATCTGGGTACAGAGTGTACACCCTCAGACCCGAGTTTCAATTCGTAACTCGTACATAAAGTGTACTAATTTAATTCCTTAATGAATTTAATTAGAGCTGATAATTATATTTAATCTAAGTTCCACCATAATCTCAATCACATATATATATAACATCTGGCACCAATCAACCAAGCATATATGAATCTTGACGACCCTTAAAATAAAATAAAAGTTCAAAATCAATCATTTATTATATCATCGTATTATAATTATGTTTATTCCATTCTAATATTGTTTCAATGAAATAAATCTAAATAATTCATTAAAATATCAAAATCAATAACAATGTACATTACACGTTAATCAAACTATGCTAATAAATAAATCACATAATTAGAAATTGTCTAATGCTGCCACTTTATCTTCAGATAAGTATGGCCACGTTTCACATGGGTTGTGTTCAAGTATGGTACATCCTTCTGGTTCTTACACCACATCATCTGCTAATGGCTCCTCTGTATAGTTTTTCTATCAATAAAAAGGTAAGCTGGTCAGGCTTAGTCAAATAACCCAGTATGGTTCATAATCATAACAATTAAAATAACATAAAAGTGGATGTAAAATGATATGGATGTAAATGATATATGAATGCATCAGATGGGGTAATTGTCCATTTGCTTGGGTTGGAGGTCGTCAACCCGCATCCACCCGCTGGGTAGGCTTCTACCTTTCGATAGGCTTGTGCATATCCCGCATCTGGTAACACTCTACCAGGATCAACATTTCTTCCGAGAGGGCCCCTAGGATCGACCATGCATCATGTAAATGTAATGAATGATTGATAGTGTATGAATGTATCGTTTTTATATTTGATATAGTTATCTGGATAAAAATATTCACATATGAATTTAGCGTACAATTATCATAATAAAATACTCAAATCAGTATATCAATCAATCAAACAATCACAAATGATTTATTTTAATTTTAATGAATTATGAGACAAGTTAAGTCACTCACCTGAGTCTGGTAGTGTAGAATCCACAAGGTATAATTAGGTTGGTTTGAATTTAGAGATCCTATTAATTATATCAACAATATTATTATTCATATATTTTTATTATATGGTGGGGCCCACCTTTGATATTCATCCTAGGTGGCCAAATCTTAAATAATCAAATAATTAAAATTATATATTTATATAAATTTATTTATCAAATTTAGATTTTCTTTTTAAGATCCTGAAATTGAATGTTAAATAATTAATCGAGGTGGCCCACCGGATGATTGGATTATCCAAATTCTTGAGGTATTACCATGTTTTATCTTTACACATTAGATGGATGGTGTGGATCTAACCACATATACACCGACGGCCCATCTCGACCTTCTACGCTAAGTGATACCAACACTTGCACAAAAATCTACGATTCTTTTATTAAACACTTTTAGATCTAACTAATGTAGCCTATCTGATTGTCAGATTAATCTAAAAATTATGGCCCTTGTATATTTTTGTCTTAAGGATCATATGATCCGTACAGATCTATCTTAGCACAATCAGATTTCATACATTCAATATATTCCTAAAATTTTACTAACTAGATCTGAAATCATAAAAATATCACTTTATTAAAATTGACTCTACACACCTATACGATGATGGTGTGGATAATCCACACCATCCATTGTATAAATCAAGAAGAAATTAACAGCATAATAAAAAATTAAAAAGATTTAACAATTAGAACTTACCTGATCGAACCTTCTTAGAATTTCCTCTTCCTTTTACTTTAGGGCTTCCTATCTCTCTTTTTTTTTTTTTTTTTTTAATGCAGAAACCTTCGTATTCCTTTTTAAAGAAAATTCTCATAAAATAAGATAGCACATCCTCCCTTATCCTAAATTCGAATTTTTTTTTTTTTACATTTGATAAAAAAGTTATTATTATTACTCCAAGAATCGATCCTTAAACATCTCTCTCAATTAAGAATGTCTTTACCAATTCAACTATTAACTTATTTTTATTTATTATTTAAAAATAAAAATTTTAAATATTTATTTTAATTTTTTTTAATGTACCAAAATTTAAGGTTGTTACATTCTACCCCCCTTAAAATAAAATCTCGTCCTCGATATTTAGAAATTAATATCTCAAAATTTTCTTGTTTTAATAGCGTTGGTCACGCATACGTTATGCATGGTTTTAAACACTGGATTAATCTCTTAGATTTTCTAATAGTAAATTTATAAGTATGTAAATTTTTGTCAAAAATACGATTTATAGAAAATTCAAAAATTCAAACAGTGAGGGTTGTTTAGAATTAAATATATATATATTTTTCCAGTTAAACATAAAACTAAATTTGATTTGAAATTTTTTAAATTTCTAGTTTCTTAATTATTATTTTTTGAACTCGATTTATCAATCTATGATGTGGCCTTTGAATCACCTTAATTGGACTCATACTTAATTAGTTATGAGTTTTTTTATCAAATCATGTAATTTTCATTATTTAACCAAATATGAGAGGCAAATTTATTTATTTTTTATCGTTATTATTATTATTTTTTTAATATTATGGGGGTCCTAGGTTGGGTTTCTAAGTTTCAGATATCATAACAATCAATGATTTTATATATTACATCTCTCAAAATAACAATTTGAATATTTTAAATTTGGACTCACAGACACAATGTTATTTACAGAATTTTAACATTTAAATCAAAAGTCAGAATGACTTGAAATTTGGAAAGTATGCCATTAATTATATAGTGAAAAAAAATCAGATTAAAATTATTACTTTTACTCAGGTTTTCATCGCTGCTAAGGGAGAAAAATCCTACTGTCCAACAGTCATTCCTATCGTTTACAGCTTAGTGCTTAAATGTTTATAATTTTTTTACAATTCAAATCATCATAAAATTTTATGGAGTTGACTAGGGGTATGTACATGACTCGAAAAAATATTCGAAAATTATTTTGAGAAATAATTTTATCTGGTTTGATTAGGGATACTAAACTGGTCCAGATTTTCACTATATAATGTTGAAATTTGGTAGAAAATTAGAAATAATTTTTCTATATCATGAAATTTGATGAAGATGTTGTCCTATACCTGAAAAAGGTTCTAGTGACTTTGATATTTATTTTTTTTCTTCTTCTTATTATTTTTTTAAGTAAATTTTTTTTCCACCAAATATGGACTTATGATCCTATAAGAAGGAATTTTTAAATTTTAATATTAAAATGAAAAATTCTGTTAATTAAATCTATAGAAAGCCAGTATAGACAGATTGATTTTTGATTTGATGATTGTTGTTTATATTACATTTTATTATACTTGAAAATTTCAGATTAGGTTAAAAATTTATATGAAGATCTTATTATAAGTTTACTATGTCTCTATAAAATCTTAGCTAAAAATTCCAACTGTAAAAATTTTTAAAATTCCTGCAGTCAATCCTATCCAGAATTTGATGATTTATGACTAGCCTGTACTAATTCACTGGATCAATATATTTACTATGAGATTCAAATTTTATTATTATTTTTATCTTAATATAAACTTGTCTATCTTGGATCAGGCTTTTGAATCGCCTCAATCGGAGTAGTACTTTTATAATTATGAATTTTATAAGTTGGGTAATTCTTACTACCCGTTGCTGTCCAACAGAATTTTATGAATTAAAATATCTTTAAAATTCATTTTTGTTATATTAATCAATCTTAATCTAAATTATATCCAAATAAGAGTATAGAGAATCTAAATTCTTATTTTTACGTTCAGTAAAAATTAATAGGAACTTAGTTTTGGATCTCTAAGTTCATCAATCCATACATCAATCAAGAGGTATATTTTAATGAAATGTTTCTAATTTCAAGGGTCTACAATTTATGAAATTTAATTGGGTACATAACCTACAGGTCACTCTAAGTTTTAGAAAAGACCTTTCTCTGATACCATCCTATCACGCTCCGAAATTCGGGTACAGAATGTGCACTCTCAAACCCGAGTTTCAGTTCGTAACTCGTACACAAAGTGTATTAATTTAATTTCTTAATTAGTTTAATCAGAGCTGATAATTATATTCAATCTAAGTTCTAACATAAACTCAACCACACACACATAACATCTGGCACCAATCAACCAGGCATATATAAATCTTAACAACCCTTAAAATAAAATAAAACTTTAAAATCAATCATTTATTATATCATCGTACTATAATTATGTTTATTTCATTCTAATATTGTTTCAATGAAATAAATCTAAATAATTCATTAAAATTTCAAAATCAATAATAATGTATGTTACACGTTAATCAAATTATGCTAACAAATAAATCATATAATTATAAATTGTCTAATGCCGCCACTTTATCTTCAGATAAGTATTGCCACGTTTCACATGGGTTGTGTTCAGGTACGGTACATCCTTCTAGTTCTTGCGCCACATCATCTGCTAATGACTCCTCTGTATGATTTTTTCATCAATAAAAAGGTAAGCTGACCAGACTTAGTCAAATAACCCAGCATGGTTCATAATCATAGCAATTAAAATAACATAAAAGTATATGTAAAATGATATGAATGCAAATGATATATGAATGCATCAGATGAGGTGATCGTCCATCTGATTGGGTTGGAGGTCATCAACATGCATCCACCCGCTAGATAGGCTTCCACCTTTCGGTAGGCTTGGGCATAACCCGCATCTGGCAACGCTCTACCAAGATCGACATTTCTTCCAGGGAGGGCCCCTATGATCGACCATGCATCATGTAAATGTAATGAATGATGGATAGTGTATGAATGTATCGTTTTCATATTTGGCATAGTTATCCAGATCAGAATATTCACATATGAATTTAGCATACGATTATCATAACAAAATACTCAAATCAATATATCAATCAATCAAACAATTCCAAACGATTTATTTTAATTTTAATGAATTATGAGACAAGTTGGATTACTCACCTGAGTCTGGTAGTGTAGAATCCACAAGGTAATTAGGTTGGTTTGAATTTAGAGGACCTATCAGTTATATCAACAACATTATTATTCATATATTTTTATTACATGGTAAGGCCCACCTTTGATATACATCTTAGATGGTCAAATCTTAAATAATCAAATAATTAAAATTATGTGTTTATGTAAATTTAGTTATTAAAATTTAGATTTTCTTTTTAAGATCCTGAAATTGAATGTTAAATAATTAATCGAGGTGGTCCACCGGATGATTGGATCATCCAAATTCTTGAGGTATTATCATGTTTTGCCTCTACACATTAGATGGATGGTGTAAATCTAACCACACATAAACTGATGTCTCATCTCGACCTTCTATGCCAAGTGATACCAACACTTGTGCAAAAATCTACGATTCCTTTATTAAACACTTTTAGATCTAACTAATGTGGCCTATTTGATTGTCCGATTGATCTAAAAATTATGGCCCTTGTATATTTTGGCCTTAAGGATCATATGATCCATACAGATCTATCTTAGCACAATCAGATTTCATCCATTCAATATATTCCTAAAATATTACTAACAAGATCTGAAATCATAAAAACATCACTTTATTAAAATTGACTCTACACACCTATACGATAATGGTGTGGATGATCCACACCATCGATTGTATAGATCAAGAAGAAATTAACAACATAATAAAAAATTAAAAAGACTTAACGATTAGAACTTACCTGATCGAGCCTTCTTAGAATTTCTTCTTCCTTTTACTTTAGGACTTCCTATCTTCTTCTTCTTCTTCTTTTTAATATAGAAACCTTCGTATTCCTTTTTTTTTAAAAAATTTCATAAGATAGGATGAGCACATCTTCCCTTATACTAAATTTGAATTTTATTTTTTTTTGACATTTGTTAATAAAATTATTATTATTACTCCAAAAATTAATCCTTAAACATCTCTCTCAATTAAGAATAT
Organism: Magnolia officinalis; assembly: GCA_021015155.1. Classification (NCBI taxonomy): domain Eukaryota; kingdom Viridiplantae; phylum Streptophyta; class Magnoliopsida; order Magnoliales; family Magnoliaceae; genus Magnolia; species Magnolia officinalis. Next base: position 16,669,123 of record JAJHSJ010000001.1, on the reverse strand, counting down.
CTTTACCAAATCAACTATTAACTTATTTTTATTTATTATTTAAAAATAAAATTTTTAAATATTTATTTTAATTTTTTTTTAATGTATCAAAATTTAGGATTATTAATACAGTACCCCTTGGTGAATGAACTATTTGTCATGCTCGCAAGTGTATACATGAGCTATTTTGCACACCGGTGAGCAAAAACGTGTACGAGTCATTTTTTTGGGAAGAATATATATATATATATATATATATATATATATACAGACACACACACTTGTGGAAGATTTCATTTAATGCACCCGCCTTCACATTTGCCAGCGTGTTAGATAAGTGAAATATACAAGCCATTCATCAAAAGCGCACTACCATGTATATTCCTATTCCACTGGTCAGGTGGACCACAATTAACTAAAAATTTAGGGTCGTGAAAAATTCGGCCGAAGTTTTCTAACCGTTAACATATTTTTAATATCTTAGCACATCTACCCAATGGATCACCTTTATCTTCAGGCATAAAATCTTCGTGGTTTTGGTCCACCTGATGGATGGCTTGGATATTTTATCTGCCTTCCACGCTTCCATATGTGGCGGCGTGTACATTAGCTGACTTGTACACGCGCGTGGGCTGACCAAAGCTGCGTGTATTGAGTGTAGACTCTTGGTAATCTGTTCTCGATGTTTGATCATATACATCCCAACTTACAACAAAATGATACGTCAGGACTTTGGCCATTGAATCTAAGCCATCTTCCAATAATCCAAACCGTTTGCACGATAAGTCTCACCTTCTATAATGGATATAAAATAAATAAAATATTTAATTTAGGCTATCTTACCTTATAACTTTGGCTCCTTTGCTCCAAAGATGGAAGATCTCTATAACGTTTCTATGATCAAAGGTTTAGGTAATACGAACGATCTTTCTGGAATCCTCTGTCAAAAGGAAACCCTATCACATCAACGGTTCGGATTATGGAAGAGAACCCAATTCCTAACTGTTAATATCCCAACGTATGGTACTGTACTCCAATGTATTAGAGTAAACCTCTCTATTCCGACGATAATTTTTTTCTGGTATAATAGTGGCCCACGTCAAGAGTAGGATAACGTTGTTTTCTGGCCAGGCATGGTGATGGTGGGGAATGGGGCCATGCGATGAATTTTCCAAAATCCGTACTTCGATCTGCCTCATACGTGTGAATGCTTATACACAAGGCTCGTCACGGATCTCGTGTCGCACGAGTTCCCATGAAAAACATGTAGCAGACCCACTAAAGAAACTCATAAGATTGGGGGAGGCGTACAGGAAAGAAACCTTCCTAAGCTCATCATGTCCTTTTATATGCCATCCGATCCGTTAATCAATGATCCTCGCTGGCATGAAGACACGTGGAAAAAATATCCCTAAATTAAATATTTGTTGGACCACACTGCATAAATTTATATGTTTTAGGTGTCATTTTAAATTGTTCTCTAGTTGTGGCCTACACGAGTTTGTCATCGATCTGATTTTTGTTACATACAATAAATATGATGGGGCCCAACTGATGAACGGATAGGATTTTACATACACGGAAAGGTAATCACCAGAACTCGGGTGTTGCATGTGCTCCCTCTAACAGGTGTTGCAGAGGATTCCGGTCCCACTTAAACTCACTGCACAGATCGCTCGACCAAGAATTTAAAAAACGGCCATAGGCCATACCAGAAGGTTATTTTTTGTGAGCCTCGTTCCAATTGAGCGGTTGATTTTCATCCCATTTACGTCCGATGAACAGTTGGGATCTTCTACACGTGTCCCTCGTGTGCCCACTTGGACCTCGTTGCTGAGTAGCCGTGTGATATTAGCGTTCTTGGAAGCGAGAAACAGACAGTCTACCATATCACGCTACTAGAACTCTCCCATGCAGTGGGGCCCAATCATTATTAAAACCCTAATCACTAAACCATACTCCAACCTCACCATATCATCTCTCAACACAAGAACCCTTCTCCACAAATTCATAGCCAGAGAACCCTAGAATTCCCTCCTAACCTCTAAGCTCCACCATGATCAACGGTATCAATCCACTGATGGATCTACCGTTCCTCTTCTTCATCTTCCTCTCACTCTTCCACACCTACGTTAGAGCACAAACAAACCAGCCCGACCTTTCAGATCAGAACGCCGTTCCATCCACCTACCGACCTAGCGTTGCTGTAGTAATCGGCATCATCGCCGTCATGGTCTCCCTAACCTTCCTACTCTTCGTATATGCTAAATTCTGCCACATCTCCGCATCGGACTTCTTCAATATTCATGGTGAAACAGACCAACATGGCCCAAATCAGCTACGGTCACGATTCTCCGGAATTGATAAGTCTGTCATTGACCGACTCCCTTTCTTCCAGTTCTCTTCCCTTAAAGGAGCGAAAGAAGGCCTCGAGTGCGCTGTCTGTCTCTCCAAATTCGAAGAAACTGACCTGCTCCGCCTCCTTCCAAAATGCAAGCACGCATTCCACATCGACTGTATCGGTCAGTGGCTCGAGAGCCACTCCAGCTGCCCGTTGTGTCGATACAAGGTCGACGTCCAGGATCTAAACACGATAACATACTCGAACAGCCTTCGATTCCTGAGAGACCCATCAGACCTACGTGAGCCTGATCTGGAGCTCTTCGTTGAGAGAGAGCCTGATAGCGATGGCACCTCATCCAGGTTCAGCATCGGAGGCAGCTTCCGAATCATTGATAAGGGCAAGAGGGAAGAGTTTCTAATCCCAGAGAACGGTGATGAGGACCCACAATTCTTGCATAAATTCAAACACAAGATCGTAGTATCTGATGTAGTCCTTAAAAACAGATGGAGCGATGTGAATTCTTCTGATCTGATGGCGTTGAATTCAGAAATGCTTAATGATGCTTCCAGCAAGCGTTTCTCTTCATTGGATTCGACTAGCGACCATTTCGTGATTTTAGAAGATGGGTCTTTCGTAAATGAGAGGACATCGAAGATGAAAGAAGAGATGGGTAAGAAGAGATTGCTTGAAAGCAAGGTTAGTGGGATGAATATAAATCTTCCTTCCACTTCTACATCTACGTCTTTGTTTCCATCTGGGATGCGTTCCATGTCTGAGATTACAAACATTTCGAGGTTCATGGACTTCGGTGCTAAAAATAGGATTAAAGATCCTTCGACGGGAGGGAATAATGCGAAGGAGGAGAAGGTGAGGAAGCTTTGGTTGCCGATTGCAAGGCGGACTGTTCAATGGTTTGCGGGTAGGGAACAAAGATCAGGATCGAAAGATGAAAAAGAGATTTCTAATGTGTGATCCGATTCTGCAATTTCGGCCAATATTGTTGAAAGTTTGAAGACCTTGATCGGCAAATCCCATTGCAAGTGATGATGAAGAACTAAAAATACTCTAACAGAACAATTTTCATGCAAGGATGTTTAAGTTGGACGGTATATTCCAAGATGAGAATCATATTATATTTTAATGTAATATTATCATGTAATTCTTTCTTTTTTATATTTAATAAATTATATCAATGCTTTTATCAGATGAATTTGATGGAAATTGGGTGATCATCGTGGTGGGGCCAACCGTTTTAATTGTGCAGATTTCCTACGTGTGACATGTTGGCGGGAAAGACGAGACAAGAAATGGTACTTGGGCTGTACCTGATCAGTTTTCCTGATGAAAGATCCTTTCACGTTTCCTTGGAAATCATGCATGCAAATTTCACGTGAAAACTTTTTTTATGCTAACGTGGGGTGGTGGGGAAACCGGAAACGGATTGGCTACTACCCCTGCCACCAGCCAATGGCCGGGGGTCGGTGCTCTGTGGGCCCACCATGATGTATATGTTTCATCCGTGCCGTCTATCTATTTTTATAGATCCTTTTATAGTATGAGACCAAAATTTAGTTATATCACAATATAAATTGAACCACATTACAGGAAACAGTGTTGAATGAACGTCAACCATTAAAAACTTTTTGGGGGCCATAAAAGTTTTGGATCAAGCTGATATTTGTTTTTTCATTTCATCTGGGTATGTATGACCTAATCACCAGATTGGATGTCAAATAAACAGTACAGTGAGCCTTAGAGGATTTTAATGGTGGATATCAAATCACTATTGTTTTCCTGGGGTGTGGTCCATCTGAGATTTATTTCCCTCTAATTTTTGGAATAAAACTATAAAATGATCTGTAAAAATGGATGAACAGCATGTATGAAACACATACATCATGGTGGGGTCCACATAGCACCGATCGACCACCAGCCACCGGGCTGATGGCAGGGGGAGTAGCTAATCCGTTTCCGGGGAAACCCTCCCAGTCCGCACCTTCTTCTGATATAAGGTTAACCCTATCTGATTAGTGGACCGTCATCATTTTCTAAAGACTGAAGCATAGCATTCCTATGTGGTACCGACCTTATGTACCGTTCAAATGTACCACCGGGTGTGAGATTGGCATGATTCATGAATGCATGATTTAAATTTGGACACCATGTGATGTGGTCACCCAACCGCTTGTTCCTTGAAAAACATTGCACTATAGATGGTAACAATATACCGAATTTGATCAGATTATATCTCACCTACTGGAGCTTCAATAAACTTAAAATTTTTAAAGAATATTTTTAAACATAAAGAAGCTATTAGAGGGTATAGATCTAACATTTGATAATTAGATATGTCTAGATCTAATTCTGGATCATTGGATTCATTTAAAATAGATCTCATTCTTTTGAGATCGGATTAGGCTGAAACCTTGTACGTAGATAGTCTAATGCCGATATGTTGATCACATTTGTTAGTTTTCATTGAGCAATAATCCTTCAACTGCAATAGATTAAGGAGAGACTCCTTCAATTATGAGACCAAAACTAATAAGATCTTCGTCGAGGAATTGTCTGCACAATTATTCATGTTCATATATAATCTGAAGTATCCATATGATTAATCGTGTTTAGAAATATAATGTTATTGCATTTGGGTTATTCCCAAAGTTGGATGTATTAAAAAACAGGAAAAGTCGGTGTATTTGTTGTGTTTATATCCTATGTAGCTAGCCAACATATACATTATCCATCAGACTCTTCAAGAGTAGCCCTCTAATAATCCAAATATTATAGAAGCATCTCTCCATATCTCATCTTGTGTAGTAATCTGCCAATCTGATCTTAGCAGCCATCAAATGTGCAGTATCGAAGTAAATTGGAAGTGATAGATGGGTTGTCTAATAAGTTCAACTTTGAAATATAAGGTGTCCAATATTTTAGGGCCCAATATATATAAAACTAGACCTGAATGATACGTACTTCTTTCCAGTATACAGTGGAAAGGAAAAATACAACTTAAAGTGTCTCAATTTATCTACCGTAGCGAGCGCACATTTTCTACAATCACCTCTCATAAGTGGCAAGGTGGCATGCATGTGAAAGATCCAAGCCGTTCATAATAAAGATCCCATGTGTCAAAAATATAGTCTGATCAGATCATCAGATTGTCCAATACGAATTTTACCTCTGCTCAAGAGAAGCCTGTGTGGAGAAAGAGTGTACCCGCAACGGCTCACCTTGCATTCCTCAATAGGTTCATGTTTTTCACGACAAGATGGCGTGTATACCTTACAGTATTCTGTGTAAAATTAAAATATATATGTTGTGTAAGATGAAAGGCGTAGAAGAAATCCTTTTCTTTCTTAGACTCTATTTAAATCAATTTCTTATTTCTTCCCTCTGGTTTCATGCCATTTCTTTCACATCAATGTAAGGAGTCTTTTCTTTGCTTGAGGTAGACTTCTCATTTTTCTATTTCTCCCCAAAATGACAAAATTGTACAGAACGGTTCCATATTTTTCAGTTTGTAGAAGTCAGTTACCATGACCAGTGATACTTACCGTTGATATCATGGGCCAGACTGTGGATGGTACTGCATGCAACAAACATCTCTCAGGTGAAAAAATCCCAGACCTTTGAATAGGTGTCCATAGAATAAGTTATATAGTACTATTAGTTCCAATTCAACTGATAGACGGTAAGATATTTTTGTTGGAATTGCAAATCAAAACCCTGCATTTACTGTGACTGTTCATCTTCCAATGAATAGCAAGAGTTCCCATGTAGCTGTTTTGGAATATGAAACTGCGTGTGTATTTTCTAGGAATAGTTAATGTTGGAAGCTCCTAGTGGGGGCAGTCTTGTCATTTCACCTAACATTCAAATGCCTATAAATTGGCATCTTGTGTATCCGGTTGTGGTAAGAGAAAACCAAGTCAGCAAGCTTGTAAGCTACAGTAAAAATACAAAGTTTCTTCTTCTTTCACGTGTCTAGTGAGTGAGGTTCTTAGGCTTTGTAAAGCCAAGACAAGTTCTGGTTAATACAGCCAACAAACGGGTATCAAAGCCTTTGTGTTAATATGGAGCGGAAACATGCGATTCTTTGCCATTTGGACTTGAGCCACAAGTCTTCTGTGTGCATCTCTTATAGAGAGAGAATAGTTCTCCATGTGTATGACATACCCCTTCTCAAGGAGTTGGCCGATACTGAAGATGTTATTTTTCATGTTTGGTACGTAATACACATTAGAGATGTAATTTGGCTCACCATTCTTCTGATATATTTTAACTTTTCCTTTACCTATCACGGGTAACTTTGATGAGTCACCAAAACTCACATCGCCACGAACTCCTTCTGTGAGTTCCATGAACAGTTCTTTGTTACCACTCATGTGGTTGCTTGCACCAGTGTCGAGATACCACACATCTGCCCGTTCACATGTCTTTTCTTGTGTGAGGAGGTGTGTGGAGACTTCTTGTTCATGGTGTAATGCTTCAGCATAGTTAGATCGTTCATCTTGATCCACTTTGCTCCAACAATCAGAGGCATAATGGCCGAATTTCTTGCAATTGTGGCATTGAACATTCTTTGTGTTTCCACGACCACGTGTGAATCGGCCTCTACCATTTCCTCTTTCACGAAAACTGGTAAAATTTTATTGATTTTGTTGATGGCTTGGATGATATCCACGCTCTCTGCCTCTTGCACGATTGCTAGTGCCAGGACCGCCTCGTTGTGTATGACCACTCTTTTGTTCATTTAGAGTCAAGTTAGACTCTAAGGCATGTTCAAGCGTTGAACCAGCATTCTTTTGCATTCGTTGCTCATGCACTTGCAACGATCCCATCAGTTCTTCAATGGACAGTTTTTCAAGGTCCGCCGAAGATTCGGTAAAAAACTTCTGAGCAGTTTCGGTATTCACCCCCAACTCTAAGAAAAGGTAGTGCCCGAAGGTTCCATTGAACTTGGGGGTTTACCATTTATCTATAATCAAAGGTAGCTGAGATCTGTAGCTGTAAAAGGGCAAACATCCCAATACCTTTTTCCCGTTGAGCTACTTCCTTAGACCCTAATGAAAGATGGCGGTAGCTTCGGACACTACCTTACCGCCGAGTTGGGACACTAAAGGTTCCATTGAACTATTGGGGTTTACCCGATAATGTACCAAGGGCGAACTGCCGCCTATCTAGTATCTAAAGGCGACTGGTTTCCTAAAGAAAATAATAGTAGAATCGAAAACTCTAATTCCATTCATTCTATAGAATGACGGTAGCCTCCGGTCTATAGACTAGTAGCGGTAGCTTTTCTAAGAAAAGGTAGTGGGCTATACTATCCTTCTTAATAGTGCCACCTTCGGTACGGGCTGTTCGCTAAGGATAGCCACGTCACGCTTAGCTTACTACGGATAGCCACCTTTGGTATGGGCTGGCTGTACGAGAAAAGGAACCACTTGACAGTCAGTTACCTCACGCCCCTTCGATTCGGTACAGGCTATATATATAGTCGTACATATGTAGCGGCATCTTCGATCAGCTTCCTTAGCTGGATCTTCGAAGACCTTAGCAGGCCCTCCCTTCGGTCAACCGGGCCCCTTCGTTCCGTTCCTTAGCGGGAGCCACTCCGTTACCTTATTTCAACAATAAGTAGTAGCATGAGATGTTCGCCCATGCGAGAAGTCATGTTCCGGCAGGCATTGGGATAGGGTATGGCCAGATTAGGATGGACAAGCAGAAGGTGAAGGCAATAGAAGAGCGGGGAGTCCCATGACCGAGCTACGATCATTTCTTGGCCTTGTGAACTAATACCGTCGGTTCATCACTGGATACTCTAGAAAGGCAGCTCCACTCATAGATCTTTTGAAGAAAGCCGTCGGCATTGGCATTGAACAGACAAGTGCAAGTGCCAGCGAGCCTTTGAGGACTTGAAGAGGGCCGTGATGGAGGAACCTGTATTGAGGTTGCCAGACTATATTGTGCCTTTCGAAGTTCACACTGAAGCATCAGACTATGCCATTGGAAGAGTCTTGGTCCAGGAGGGACACTCAGTAGCATATGAGAGCCGGAAGCTCAACGAGACAGAAAGGCGCAGTCCAAGAGAAAGAGATGACAGCAGTGGTGCATTGCCTGAGGACATGAAGGCACTACTTGCGTTCGGTCTAGATTTGTGGTCGACGACTGGTGGCCATAAGCGACTTTGCTACACAGAAGAAGCTTTCTCCAAAACGAGCAGTTGTTGGCTGTATTAGCCAGAACTTATCTTGGCTTTACAAAGCCTAAGAACCTCACTCACTGGACACGTGAAAGAAGAAGAAACTTTGTATTTTTACTGTAGCTTACAAGCTTGCTGACTTGGTTTTCTCTTACTACAACCGGATACACAAGATGCCAATTTATAGGCATTTGAATGTTAGGTGAAATGACAAGACTGCCCCCACTAGGAGCTTCCAACATTAACTATTCCTAAAAAATACACACGCAGTTTCATCTTCCAAAACAGCTACATGGGAACTCTTGTTGTTCATTGGAAGATGAACAGTCATAGTAAATGCAGGGTTTTGATTTGTAATTCCAACACTCCCCTTCAAACCAAAACCGGTTTCATTCCGAGCACCGTTCTTAGTCGTTTAAATGCATCTGTCGGCAATGCCATTGAGAAAAATGACACATGGGAGTTGACTACACTTCCTAATGGCTAGAAAACTATTGGTGTCAAATGGGTGTACAAGATCAAGCGAAATGCTGATGGCGAGATCGATCGCTACAAGGCAAGGCTCGTAGCAAAGGGTTATAAACAGAAATATGGGGAGGACTATGAAGAAGTCTTCGCTCTTGTTGCTCGCTTTGACACTGTGAGGATGATTATCTCCCTTGCAGCCCATGATAGTTAGATGATCTACCAATTGGATGTGAAATCAGCATTCCTGAATGGAATTCTGGAAGAAGAGGTCTATGTTGACCAACCTGAAGGCTTTGTTATGCAAGGGGAGGAACACAAGGTGTATCGACTAAAGAAAGCCCTCTGTGGGTTGAAGCAAGCTCCATGTGCTTGGAATGCACGCATCAACAACTATCTTTAAGAGAACGGCTTCGCCCAATGTCCATATGAGCATGCAGTTTATATCAAGAAAAATGCTCATGGCGATATACTTATAGCATGCCTATATGTTGATGATCTACTGTTTACAGGAAACAGCCGACCGATGTTTGATGAATTCAAGAAGGCTATGTTTAAGGAGTTCGAGATGATCGACAGAGGTCTCATGTCGTTTTTTCTGGGCATTGAAGTGAAGTAACAACATGGTGACATCTATATATCTCAGAAGAAGTATGACAAGGAATTGCTTGAAAAGTTCAAGATGGCCGATTGCAATGCCGTAAACACGCCTGTAGCAACGGGCTTAAAACTGACAAAAGACGGAGAAGAAAGAAGTGTTGACTCAACCATGTTCCAGAGTCTGATTGGAAGCCTAAGGTACCTCACAATCACAAGGTCGGATATCGTCTACAGTGTTGGGCTTCTAAGTAGGTACATGGAAGCACCGAAAGAATCACATTGGCTAGCCGCAAAAAAAATTCTCAGGTATGTCAAAGGAACAATGGAATTCGGTCTTTTCTATCCATACAATGATGAAGCAATGCTATATGGATACTCAGATAGTGATTGGGGAGGTGACCAAGATGAAAGAAAAATCACCACTGGTTATGTATTTTATCTTGGAACGACTGCTTTCACATGGAATTCGAAGAAGCAGAGTGTGGTCGCCCTGTCCACATGTGAAGCAGAGTACGTAGCAGCATCGTCCACTGTTTGTGAAGGAATTTGGTTAAGAAACCTACTAAAGGAGCTGAAGCATCCGCAGGAAGGATCCACAGTCATATATGTGGATAACAAGTCGGCAATCGAACTAGCCAAAAATCCGGTGCAGCATGGAAGAAGCAAACACATTGATGCCCGATATCATTTTCTGAGAGATCACGTGAAGCAGAAAACAATGAAACTAGAATATTGTCATACTACAGAGCAGGTGGTGGATATTTTCACAAAGGCATTGCCGACAGATGCATTTAAACGACTAAGAACGATGCTCGGAATGAAACCGGTTTTGGTTTGAAGGGGAGTGTTGGAATTGCAAATCAAAACCCTGCATTTACTGTGATTGTTCATCTTCCAATGAACAGCAAGAGTTCCCATGTAGCTGTTTTGGAAGATGAAACTGCGTGTGTATTTTCTAGGAATAGTTAATGTTGGAAGCTCCCAGTGGGGGCAGTCTTGTCATTTCACCTAACATTCAAATGCCTATAAATTGGCATCTTGTGTGTCCGGTTGTAGTAAGAGAAAACCAAGTCAGCAAGCTTGTAAGCTGCAGTAAAAATACAAAGTTTCTTCTTCTTTCACGTGTCCAGTGAGTGAGGTTCTTAGGCTTTATAAAGCCAAGATAAGTTCTGGCTAATACAGCCAACAATTTTATAGGTAGCATACTGGGACCATTCACAATATTGCATTAATATTTTTTGTTACTAAGATAAGGACTCAGTCCTAAAAAATCATCATCAATTGGGTCAGCTACATGAATTAATCCTTTTCTACCATTACACTGCATCAAGGCCTATACAAAATTTAAAACAGAAAGCATTCACATGGTTTTAGAATGTTTAGTGAAAATGAAAAACTACTGAATTGAAATATAAAATGTATATTAATCAGTTTTCTTTTCTGCTTTTATACGTATAAGAAATTTCAATGAAGGAAAAGAAAGACAGGTTATTTGACTAATCACATAGTCCAATTGAATTTAGAATTCTTCAATTGGGCTAAGGGTTTTTTGTTTTTTTTAAAAATTATATTTCATATATCATCGCAAATGCTGTACAGCTTGATTCGGGAAGACCCGAGAGGGCCCACCTATCGTAAAAGCAAAAGCACGAGAAAGGAATGAAGAAGAAGTAGAAGGGGCTGGTCACGGGGTACGAATGTTGCCCAACCCGGTTTTATCTAGGAAGATAAGGCCGCGAATTTTGGCTGGGATGGCTAATGGTTTGTTTTGATTGCACTGAATTTCATAAAATATCATGCAATTTTTAAACAAGTTAGACTAATTAATCACGAGATTTTATGATAATTAGTGCAACCAAACGGACCCTAGGATAAATTTTCTTCAAATAAAGCCATAAGAATCTTGAAATTTGTATAATTTTAATGGAAATTCCCCGTTATAATTTTTTCATTTGTCTATAGGATTTGGATTTAACAACTACCCAAAATGTAGTAGCTTACAAAGTTCCCTTTAATTACTCCCAAGTTATTATTATTATTTTTTTTTTAAATGATGAGGCATGTTCACATCCAGCTCAATGGGATACAGTTGAACAAGCATGGCTAACTCATTATGTGCGTACCACATTCTAGCCGCTGAAAAGGTAGGACCCAGCTTGAAGATAATCACCAGTAGGATGGATCTATTAGATGGCCAGTGGGTTTACTCAATGTATAATGTGTGGCATTATATAGATACCAAATGAGCCAAAAGTCCATGAAGGGTGCACAATCCCATGTGTACTAATGGGAACAAACAGACTCTTTCCATAATAATATATATATATATATATATATGGAACATTAGAACATTGTTGAATTTTTATTTTTTATTTTTTTTAAAAAAAAAAAGGAGGAAAAGCAATATTGGGAAGAATCTCATTTTGATCTCGAGAATGTCATCACACAGCTTCTTGTTCTTTAACCACATGTCTTGTATCTTGATTTGTGTTTGATTGATTTGAGCTGGTGCCTTGGCTAAATTCCTCATCCTTGAATGTCTTCTTATCTTCCCTGTTCTTTCCCCATAGAACCACGTATAAGCCCAAGATGATCAAAACCGCACCAACCATGCTGAAAAAAAAAACAAGACATTAGGGGAAAAAACGGTCATCTGAAGAGTTAATTGTAGGATCCAGACGGGTCATCATGAGGGCCCCCCATGGATGCTCCCTGGGACAAAAATTCAAGCTGGTTCACTTATCAAGAGGGAAGCATGTGTACATTAGCTGTTGACCGTTGATTATCGTTTTTAACTATCCATTCATTACTTCATGTGTGGCCTACTTGATGATTGGACCAGCCTGATTTTTGGGCGATGACAATTCAAGTATGGGGCAACTGTTTAGTTTGTAGAATTGGGACTAAGAGAAATACGGACGAGCCCCACTTAACATTGGCGGGATGAGAAATTGGATAGTAGACCCAGTCCAAACCTAGCCTTTTCCATAGCTCAAGAGCTGAGCTGGCCTGAAACACAGGAATTCTTGGCTCATGGTACATGCTTTGGCCCCAAGGTGGAAATGGGTCGGCCTTGGATGGGTCAGTGCCAGCCCAAGCCCAACCCATTTAATAAATGGGCCAACAAATCTTGCGAGAACCCAACCCATGATCCTTACCGCATGGCCCGGCCTTGACAATTAGTCTTCACATCTATACATCTATATTTATCCTCTGTTAATTTGTGGGCAAGCACATTGATTAGCTATATATGCTATCCGCGTCAGGATGCATTGGTAAGCTAGACGTGTGGGTTAGCTTGGGTAGAGTTCGAACCGAGCCGTACCCATTTACTTAAATGGTCTACAGTTTCTAACCCGAGCTCAAACCTCTACAGCCCAAACATCGTTCATAAGTATGTTGGCCTAGCTAACACAAACCTATTTGGCCTAGCAAAACTGGCCCTAGATTTACAGATATCAACAAGGGCTGTCAACGGTTCGAGCTAGCCGGGCTGACTTTCAGTAATGGCCAGCTTCAGGCCGGGCTTGCAATTGAATACTAGGCCTAAGGGCTGGGCCCGGGCCTAAAATTTAATAACTGATCAGGCTTGGGCTTTGTTTAAGACCAATATGACTGGCCCAAGCCCATCCAGCTCAGCCCGTTTAGGATTTCAAGGGCCTGGGTCAGGCCTGTTTGGTTTGGCCTGTCATGGGCCTGGTGCAGGCTCGAGCCCAGGCTTTCCTTTGTGGGTCCGGTCGGTTGGCAGCCGTACGGTCGAGTATCAATCAATCTTGGCCACTTAAAGATTATAAAATACCTTCCCATGTATAGACTCTGTCTCAAAACGAGCAAGTCCGCGAGTGCGACTATTACAGTACTTAATGGATTGAAGACTGCTGCGAAGACTGGGCCTTTTTGTCGTATGACCAGAAATTGGATGTAGGTCGCAACTCCAAACACCACGATACCCTGCAAATACATTGAAACAATATGATCAACGGCTGTTATTAGCTGTAGGTATATGAGAATTAGCTTCTTGATGATGTGTACACATGGCCCATCTACAGAAATCAAAGCTTTTCATTGGATGGATCCGATGATGATGTGAATAGTTCCATCATGGCAACACAAACGGTCAACGGTTTGAATGACCCCAGATGATCTTGCAACCCAGCCAAATGTTCTCATCTGGCCCATTCCAAGGATCTATCGGGCCTAATCATCAAAGATGTACTGTTCATCAAGCAAGTACTGTAAAATGTCAGTAACTTGGTCAATTGTACCAACGAACAGTAGTCAACTTCAACAAGCATGATACACTAGATTTAAGGCTAGAGAAATATCTCTAATACCATGAAAATAATATGATTGAGAATATAATTTTAAATTTCACACCAAACCACACAGGTAACAAATATTTGAAATACTAAATAATATTTGAAAACCAAAATCAATTGTTTAGAGAAAGTAGGAGAGATGAAGTGGAGAGTTGTTGAAATTGGTTAACAAGTGTTTATACTGTAAGGGAGTTTTTGTTAACAACTTACACTGTAACCGATGGAGAGGAGCCTAAGATCCCAGCCCAATTTCCAAACTGAAGCTTTGCGCTCTATAGCAAACGTCAAAACCGTTGCTTGGAATGTCCCAAATAAGCATGTCAAGCATGTGAGAGAGATGGGAGCTGCGTATTTCTTAATCGTCCTAGCCTGCCCATTAAAACATATAAGTTTTAATATAACAAATCAACGCATGATTTAAACCATTGACAGATGGAGCATGTTTGGATGTCACCAATCTTTCATTTATAAAAATTTTAAAAATAATAATAAAAAAATAAATAAAATTAAAAAATAATAATAATAATAATAATAAAAAATCTGACTTGTGAAAGCCGATGCCTCCTTGTTAACATTTTAAAATTAAAACCTAAGAGACAATCTATCTATTACATTTCTTATGTTTATTCCACTGAATATTTTCCATCTTTATTTTTAATCGCCAGATATGAGATGGATAATATTGGCTAATAAGTACGATTTTTGAGACATAAACCATAGTTTGCAAACTAGGCGAGTCAACTAGTGAGTCAGCCGAGTCCACTCACCCAGTCACCAATCTGGTCACTGGGTCGACAGAAATAGGTATGTGCAGGACTTGGGCCCGGTATCCCGGGTTAAAGATTGACTCGGTTGACCAGATCGAGTAAAAATGGTTGGGGCGAGTCTGTTGAGGGCAGATATGTAATGAGAGGATGAAGAGGAGAAGAATATCTTTTTTGTCATTTTTCCTTCTGTTTTTTCCATTTTTTTCAGAAAAAAAAAAAAAAAAAAAAAAAACACTAGATTAAAATCAAGGGAGTGTTTAATTTTTATATGTTTTTGAGCCACCTAGTCTGGGTTGCCGAGTCCCTGGTTGACCCAGACTCGGTGACAGACCGTGTCCCAAGGCGAGTCCTGATTTGAAAACTATGGCATAAGCTATCAATGCTAGGCCCACTGGGGATATGGATTTTGTTCATTCCCTATGTACGTTTAAGTTACAGTTACCGTGCATTTCATGTATGTAGGGCCCACTAGAATCCAGACCGTTCATTCCCTACGTACGTTTAAGGTGAAAGTTTCTATAGTGGGAGTCAGCATCCTGTTGTCTTCCAATGTTTCCTTCTTCTTTTTTTCTTTTTTTTTTCTGTGGCCCACCTGAATTTTGGAATCTAGGCCTAACATGTACGAGCACTACAGATTCCTGATTTGGACTGCCTATGCACATCACGGTAGGCCCCACATAGCTCAAACACCCAAGCAAGGATCACAAACTGACATGCTAAAATGACCAACTTACAACTTTGCACGTGTAAAACATTAATTACCTGCAAAACGGAGGAACCAGAACGTGTGAGAGCGCTGGCGATGAGCATCAGGGAGCCGTTGATCCAATCCTTGTCCACGGATGATGATGCTGTCTGCGCCGTAGAATGATGAGGGTTTCTTGATGGCATTGAAATAACGATAATGCCCTTGTATAAGGTCATGAGCATGGCCCCTCCTAAGGCCACCACCGTTCCCACCACCTTTGCCTTGCTTGTTATCTTCCCCTTCTCTAATTTCTCCATCCTATAATTCAGGAACCTTTTTAGTTATCTACCCTTCCATGGATATTCATCCCAATACCCTCTTCAAGGGTAATTAATTAGATAAAAGTTCCAAGCTCGTGCGCCAACAATGCATGTGCAAATGGGCTCAGGCATCATATTAATGGAATTATTCATTGCGATATACAAAAAACGATTACTTTTAAGTAGTAAGAAATGAAATGTCACAATCTTTTTTTTATACACATGTTTAAGTGATGGAAAAATAAAAAAGAGAGAAGGAATATCTCTGTTTGTTGACCTTTTTGGAAATTGATTTAAAGAAAGATGTGTTTGAGCATGATAGAAAAACTAGTATCTCTAGAAAAAGTTTCAGCAGTGATTTGGACGTGGAACACAACGGTGCTTGAATATGTCTTTACAGGTTTGCATGCTTCATATTCCAACTTGAAATAGCATATTAAAATGCCACTTTAGGAGGTGCGGCTTTGCTCGCTTGATAACTACACCAATCGTTATCAGTTACAATAGACCATATGCCATTTCAGAGGCTCCCAAATGATAATCACCAAACATGAGGGCCCACCACCTGCTGAATTATTCATCAATTTGCCCTCACTTGTAACTTGACATGGGCTGTAATTCAAGTCCCCTTCTCAAGTGGGTCATGCAACGATAGAGAGGCCCAAATGAAGAACCGGGTTTTGTATGTAGGTTTCATGCCATCTTGGCATTGCAAGTAGTAGAATCCATTCCTTCTTTGGCCATTTGAGTATGTGGAACCAAATCATATATGTGAAAAAGCTAATCATATATCAAAGAAAAGAAAATTGTGTGGAAATTATTCAAGTTTACCTACTAGTTTCAAAATACTTATATTTGCTAAAAAGTCAAATGTCAAAAAGCAACAGTGGTTGGGAAGACAGGCAATCATTTCTCAGAAATACATTTGTTTTCACAATCAGGTCAAAATGTCAAATTTGTGAAAATTTCATTTTCATGGTTTTCAAAAGGATTCTACCAATCAAAATAAATTCTACCATATTTGGGGCTGATGAAATGAGTGGGTTGTACCTGAAGATGATTGCCAACAAGAAGGTCATGGCTGGAAATAAGTTGGACATGACAGATGCAAATGTCGATGAAGTACGTTCTAGTCCAGTATAATACAATGTCCTAGCAAGCACAGCTCTGAAACACACCACAATAAGAAAATTCAAAGAAAATTATGGGTATTAAAGGCCGCATTTAGATGCAAAATTCAACTGAGTTAGGACCGCTAGTTCTGTTTTCAGGAAGGCATGTTCCATTAAACAAAAGAGCTAATATAACAAATTAGTTCACTATATATTTTTGTTTCAAGATTGCAATCTACAGCACTTGTTTTGTGCAATGGGTACAAAATAGGCCTATCATATTGTGTGTGACATCTACTTTGTCTGCATCTGACGCAAGGAAGGACGTGATGAGGTTGATGTCTTCCTCCGGGATAACTACTCCGAATTTACAGAGTTTCTCTGAACTCCTCACAAAGATTCCTGAGTCCACGAGGGAAGAAAATAGAAAATAATTTCTAATAATTCAAAATAAATTTATTGATGATGAAGAAAACAAATTTACAATCCTTTAAATAGTGATATATCAATCCTAGGAAGAAGTTTCAGATTCAAACTCCCTAAAAAACATGACTTACTATAAATTGTAAATTTAGACGGTCGTTCCAGTTTGCAAGATACGACTGTTTTACAGTTATGATAGTCCTGATCACTTCCACCTCCGATTGGGCCTTCTCTGGCCCATCTTGGCCATGAAAGTGGCCGCAACCTGCTCTACATCAGCATCTTATGTCCTTCCAATGCTAGGCTTGTTGACAACACACAGAACAGTGGCCCCAAATATCTCTATTGCACACGCTCCTCGGAGGATTCTGGTCCAGTTTTTTCTAGTTTTCGGAGTTACAGCACATGCTAATCTGGACCATTTATCTAGTTGGTCTTACTTGATGGGTCGCATGGTGGGAATTCCATTGATCAGATATCTTCATGGTCAATACAAATTAATGGTCGGAAACAACATTTCGCATTTCAGCACCTCTATATGATGGGAAGATCTCTGATCAATGAGAATTTTCGTACGTATATGGTCCATACACAGCTAGGTTGACTCACCATGAGGTGGGCCACAACTAGTAAGCAACAGAGGAAGAGCAAACCTTGAGTACTGCATGCAACATTCATTTGATTTGATTCTACAGGAAAATGATATGATAGAGCTCTCCTTTCACTGCCCAGATGGAAGGAGAAACAGTACTGGATCCGGACCGATCTCAAATGGATGCTGATCTTTAAAATATCTTTGAAGGTGCATGTTTCAATAAAGAGAAAAACCTACCCCAGGAGACCCAATAGAAAGACTTCCACCAAAATCAGCAGATTCATTTTCGGCCTATTCGTCCTGTTTGAAAATTAACGAACAATATAAATAAGTGAATAGATATAGAATTATAATGAAACAGAAATCATACGTATGAATATCTCTATGCCACCGGGTCCTTACTCTTACCCGGGTGGTAGACTCCCAGGAGTTTCAACACCGGGTCAAGGTTCCAGTACACACCAGTGGTGAAATCCCACGGCGTGCGTGTGTGGGGTGTGTGTGCATGTGTAAAAATAATAATAATAAATAATAATAAAAATAATAATAATAATAATAATCTCTATGCCACTGGAACGGTCCATATGAGTGATGGCCAAAGGTTAGACACGGATTGCTGAATCTAGGGTATTTGTGTTTGTAGGGCCTACCGTCGAGTGTGCATTTTATATCCTGCTGACCCTCCATTTTGGCAGCTCATTTTAGGGCATGAGTCTAAAAAATTGAAGCAGACCCAAATCACAAGAAATTTTTATTTCACATATAACTTGTTGATAAGGTAATGAAGAATTAAATGAAGGGAATACATAAATTTCCAAAAACTTTTGTAACCACAAGAAGTATTTTATGGTAAGCGTTCCACCACTACTATTTTCTGTAGCGTGGTCCACTTGAGATTTGGATTTGCTTCATTTTGAGCTCACACCCTAAAATGATCTAGAAAAATCGATGGACCTCGTTGGTACATAACACATATATCACAGTTGGCCCCGCAAGTCTCAGATCCATTAATTCCATCCAACCAAGGTCACATTAAATATTGTAGTTGCAGCTGTCATAAATTCTTTCTCCGAATGTCTACCTCATTCTTGTTTTCTAGCCAACCAATCGGATATTTGAAATAATAGTGTCCAGGCCAGCCAATTGAATGCCGATTAATTGTGTAGTGAGGAGCTCACCCCGTGTAGCTTGGTGTGGTACTCTGTGGAGCCCACCGTGAATTATGTGTTCTATCCATGCCGTTCATCCATTTTTCTAGCTCATGTTATCGCATTAATCCAAAATTGAAGTATGTCGAAAGCTCAAGTGGACCACACCATTGGAAAGGAACTGAACACTTACTGGGCGCAGAAGTTTTTGATAAAGCTGATATTTGTGTTTTCCCATCATCCAGGTCTATGTGACCTTATAAACAGATTGTATGACAAATAAACATCACCATAGGCCTAAGAAGGTTTCAACAGTGGACATGATTATCCATACAGGTTTCTGTAGCATGGTCCACTTGAGCATTGGATATGCTTTATGCACTAAATGAGCAGGAAACAAGTATGGACCGTGTGGATAGAACATATAATTCACGGTGGGCACTCCTCACTACCTAATCCACTCCCATCTAAACTAGACAGCTGCACAATATCCCATGGCACACCGGGGCCTTGGTGAATACTTAATTTTCCTGGCCCACAGACGGAGAATATATCACGGAGCATACTCCTCAAACAAGTACTTTCTCTGAAAGCTCGTACATCAGAGCATGATATATATATATATAATATATATATATATATATATATATATATATATATATATATATAATATATATATAAGGACTCTAACATGGTTCGTGTCCAAGACTGACAATCACTTGGCTTAGAATCTCTCATACTGAAGTTGACTCAAGTTGAATTTGAAGTCCTTTTTGTCGGCCCTTTTTGTCGTGACAATCCTGAATGATTGTATATTTTCTCGGTAATGAATAGGCTGTTCGTTTTATAAAAAATTTTAAAATTTTTAAAATTTTTTTTTAAAAAAAAGAGTTGAATTTTGTGTCAGACTCACCAAAATTTTGAACTATGATTCTAGTGGCCACATACCTCTCGAAGGCAAGCGCAAAGGCAGCTGTGACGAGCGTTCCTATGCCATCTCCATACGCTACAAGCACATATGCGCTCATCCCTTTGTCGAGCGAGACCTTAGATGCATAATTCAGGCCCGCATAGCACACACTAGCGAAGATGCTAAGGAGGTAAGGTTGTGAGTTGTGAAAGAAGTTGGAATGTAAGCTTCTCCAGAAACATCCATGCTCTTCCATTCTCCTTACTTCACTCTCCACTTCCCTTATGCATCTCTACTTACACCATATATATAACGAGAGGAGTGAGAGGGACAGAGATATCTAGGATAAGTAGTTTGAATAGCCATTGGATTCGAGGTCACTTTTGAAGATCCAAAACATTCACTTTTTTTTTCTTTTTTTAAAGAAAGGTGAGAGCACACCACCTTTGACCTTGTTGCAGAAACAAAAAAAGACTACACCTTTCAGGTGTGCGCCACCAAATAAACAGGCTTCACCCATCATGAATCACGCCATACAGCTCAAACCTTAAACAAAACTAAAATCCAGGGGAAAATGGACATAGAAAAACAAAATCTTCAATGGGACTCCCAACCTGCATCGAAGCAGGGCAGAAACGAATTAACTCAGCTGGGCAGCCCATCACCCACGGCCTCCAAACAAAACTTCCTAACAGTCTCCACAGCTGGCAAAGTCCTCAACCAAGATCACATGTGCCATAGGGAGCCAACCCCACACAAGAACCACCTCAAACAAATAGGCAGCGCCCAAGCCAAAAGCAGCAGAAGCAAACCATGCATGCATATAAAACTTGAGCAAGTTTTGGACATTTTTCCTTCCATAATTATTTTTCTATGAATGAAAATTTTGAAAATTCAAAGACATGAAAAGACATTTTAAATTTAGATAGAGGTATTTTTAAAAAATTAAAAATTATATTTGTATATTAGCATATATAGTTCAAATTTTACTTGCACACTAGCTTAGAATTTACTAACATTTCTTCTCTTTCCATATAAGCCCACATGAAGGGTAATAGAAGAAAGACTATGCACCTTAGCCTCTCTTCCGACCATTGTGATGATTTTATAAATCTATATCATACATTTGTTGCATTGTCATATGTAAGTATATCAATATAAATCTATAACTCTAATGAACCACAACATATGATAATACAAAGGTGTGTTGCTCACTATTAAAACCATGAACACCTTTTCTTTCAGTCTTTGTGTGAAATTAGCACTTAAGCTTCATTACCATTATTTTCGTTATTCTCACCCTTTTACCATTTTTCTTACTTTTTCTCTTTCATTTTCTTTCCACATGCATTGCACCAATATTCGCTTTTTCAAAATGATTTAACATCCAAACCATCAAGTTCGCCCCACCTAACCTTTTAAAAAAATGTTACAAAAGTAGAAAAGATGCAATTATCGCATGGTCCCCTCATAAAAAAACAAGAAATAGCGGTTGGTCACAATTTACATGTCATGCACGATGCTGATTAGGAAGTTAGGCCCTCATGACTACCCACAACACTTGTGGTGACACCGTGAGCTTTGATTGGTGGAGCCATGTTTTGTTAGAGGTGAGCTTGGGCTTTTTCTTTTAAGTTTCTCGGCTGAGCACCTACTTGGTCATCTCTGATGGGTGGACCAATCAAATCCCATCATGTCATCACTGAGGGTAGCCAGGGCTGACTGCCTAACCCCCATTACTCCTGTCATGCACACATGACACTGACATTTAACCACGCTTGCAACATTATAAATATGATTCTTTGTTGTTGGTCCAACTAATTAATTGTCAGTGAGACCTCCACTGTGAATATCTTATTATCCGGCTCAGGGCTGAGAATCGCGGGGTGGAAGCAGATTGCAAGGATTTAGCGGTGTGTTGATATAAACAAGTTTAATGGGGCTTACCATGATATATGTGGTATATACATAGTTTCTATTATATGCTCTATTATAATAAAATATTGTGTGTTTGGGTAAGCAAGTCTAACACGACATCTTTTTCAAATTTTCCTCCTTCTCTCTCAATCGATCTTTTCCTCTTTTCTTCACATTATTATCATCAAATCATTCTCTACTATTTCCATATATTTTGCCAAATCATTTTAAGGCATAAGCCTAAAAATGAGACAATCTATAGCTCAAGTGGACCAGAACATTAGAAACAGTGGGGATTGAATGCCTACCCTTATGAACTTCTTAAGGACCATAGAGGTTTTGGATCAAGTTGATTTTTAGTTATCCATTTGTCTAGGTCTATGTAACCTTATGAATAGGTTTAATGGCAAATAAACACCATTGTGAGCCCTTAGAAGGTTTCAACGGTAGGCGTTTTTGTCCCAACTGCTTTCTGTGGTATCCTTGACTAGGCCAGCCGACATGAAAAACTTCTTCCATCGCATTATTAACCGGTGTAGGATTAAAGATTAGTCTATAATTCGAGTTGAACATCAACCTTCCTTCTCATCTTAGGGTTGATGGGTGTCTATCCATATTTAGTTGGAAGGGCCTTAGTCTTTTGTATTTTAGCACACCTGAGTGCATAAGCCCAACCGCTAAGGGAGAGCCTTAAATTGAAAGGGGCGGGCAGCCATTGATGTCATAAATGGTCACAAGAGCCCCTATCTAGCTTACTTGAGCTTTGGATCTCCTCGCTTTTGGGACCATGTCCTAAAATGATCTTGCAAAATGGTTAGACAACGTAGATATAACACATACATCATGATGGGGTCACAAAACTTGGTGACGTCAATACACCACCGATGTTGGTGATGTGTGGCACACCAGGCAATCTTCTTCCATTATGGACCACTCTACCCATTAATTGATGCTGGGGACGTTCAAGTCACATGCACATGGCATATCTGCGTGGGATATTCCAAGCCATTAGTCAGGTGGGTACCATCGAGAGTATGATCAGCTTGTTGATAAATCAGGTGGTCCTGTTCATTGGATGAGCCCCGAGATGGATGAGTTGGTCACTTGTACAAGGTAAATGGGGCGTCAGAAATAAATAGCTGACAGATTCTCTATATTTAACAAGGACAAGGACATGACCTCTCCCACCTGGTATGTGGAAACGGATTGGCTACTCCCCTGCCAGGTCGGTGCTCTGTGGGCCCCACCATGATATATGTGTTTCATCCATGCCGTCCATATAAAAAAAATTTATAGATCATTTTAATGTATGAGACCAAAAATGAGATATATCCCAATCTCAAGTGGACCACATTACCTGAAATAGTGTTGAATGAATGTCGACCATTAAAAACTTTTTGGGGCCCATAAAAGTTTTGGATCAAGCTGATCTTTGGTTTTTTCCCTTCATCTAGGTCCGTATGACCTAATCAACAGATTGGATTTCAAATAAACAGTACATTGGGCCTTAGGTGGATTTTAATGGTGGATATCTAATCACTATTGTTTTCCTGTGTTGTGGTCTATCTGAGATTTATATCGCTCTCATTTTTGGGATCGAACCTTAAATTGATCTGTAAAAATGGATGAACGGCATGGATGAAACACATACATCATGGCGGAGCCCACAGAGCACCGACCACCAGCCACGGGCTAGTGGCAGGGGGAGTAGCCAATCCGTTTCCCTGGTATGTGGAGCTTCTTGATTCTGGGGATGGAGGACTTTCAAAGTGGTGCCCACATGATGATCAGTCTAGATCCCACATGCGTATGTTGCGAATCACCCTTTTAACGTGAAGGGCAGATGGCCTCACGTTTATGTTGAAGGCTTTCGTGAGTGGTGATGTGAAATGAAACACAAGCTCCCATGACTCAGACACTTACGGCCACGTGATTGCTGACTAGGATCGTCGACTAGAGGTCGCTGGCCTGTTTGATTTTTCGTCTTCTATATATAAATAAGTAATTATTATCCTTTATAACCTACTTTGGAAGATGATTAGTTTCACTTTGAAAACCAGTCTAAAAGAATTGACTTAATTATATGTCATATTCACACCATTCATCCATTTTACCACATCATTTTAAGCCATGAGCAGAAAAATGAGAATGATCAATCGCTAAAGTGGCCTACACCAAAGGAAATAATAGCCTTAATATGTCCACTGTTGAAAGTTGTTTTCTTCTTGGGCTCATATCCATGTTTATTTAGATGGATAAGAGGAAAACAAAAATATCAGCTTGAGCCAAAACTTCTGCAGGCCCTTAAAGTTTTTTTCGGTAGGTGTTCGGTTCCCATTGTTTTCAAAGGTATGGTCCACTTGATATTTGGATTTGCCTCCTTTTGGGGCTGATGCCCTAAATTCAGCTGGAATAATGGATGGGCGGTGTGGATAAGCCACATACATCATGGTGGGCCTCACATTTATTTCACAACATTCTTGGTTTTAGTCAAAATGTAAGGGTTACCTTTGCATATTGTAATTACCAAAGTAAATAATTATTAATTATTTATAAGATATTAACTGATGACATGGAAAATCAAATAAACCCTAATTCCATAAGTGAGGGGAAGCTCTTCTCATCCACACACACGATCATGCCACGATGTGACATGTGAGTAAGATATGAACTTTTCATCAGGTGAGCTAGGTCGTGCAGATCCTCTGATCTAAAACTGAGGCCGTTTCATAACTCAGATGTACTACATTGTATCAAAACAAATGAATGGCTAGAAAAAGATTTTAATACATTGTGGCCCAATGAATAATATATCTTTCTGATATTTTGAAAGAGAAGATCCATTAATCATTATTTCCAACCCACGGAAAGCTCAAATCTCATACACATATCACCTGTGAGGATGCATGTGACTCTATACCCTCACGTGGAATTATGTCTTATACATGTTGTCCATCCATTTTCCAAACTTATTTTAGGGCATAAGCCAAAAGAGGAAACATATCCAAAGCTCAAGTGGACCACACCATAAGAATCAGTGGGGATAATGATGTGCACCTTTGAAACTGTCATAGGCCCTACAATGATGTTTATTTGTCATACTACGTGATCATAAGGTCACACATGGATACAAGGAAAATGTAATATCAATTAGATCCAAAACTTAGTTGCCCTCAAGAAAGTTTCAACAGTATGAATTCAATTCCCACTTTTTTCAATGGTATGGTCCACTTGAGCTTTAGATATGCTTCAATTATATATATGGGCTGATGCCTTAAAATGAGTTGGACAAATAGATGGACTGCATAAAGTTTACTCGGCACACTATAGCATGCAGAGTTTTATTTTTATTTTTTTTATTTTTTTGACCACAGCACTAACACCCCCAAAGACAGCTATGCACTCACACCACATTGGTTTTTCACCACAGTGGGTGCTCGAACCCATGACCTCATGTTGGACCCATAACATGTTGAGTTATTCAGTAGGCAATCCATGTCCATAAAAAGTGGGGCTAGCATGGACCAAAAGGCTGTTGAATAACCTCCACTGTCAAAGGAGACCTGGCGGGAATCCCATCAGGCATGAAAAAGGAATTCGAATATTCTAATCTGAAATCATAGTGAAAAGTCGGCTTTGGAGTATGGAGGGATGAATTGTGGAAGAAAAGCATGCACTGAGATCGGGCAATGAGTAACAACGGAGTAGCTTTGCTAAGCTCACATGCGTCTGCAAGATGGCTCATATCCACAAGCCAAACGTGTGCCATCATGGCATTAGATACAAAATCCAAACGATCCATCAAAGGGTATCACCATGAAGATGCTTTTTTCGAAGAATCAGGCTGGCCCACAAGTCAGGTAGGCCAAACAAATGTATGGCTCAAAGAAACTTGACTCAATTTTTCTAACCCGGCCTTATACCTGCGTTTGTAATACCATGCTCATCACATGGATGAACCAGATTTTTTATTATTATTATTATTATTATTATTATTATTTTGTTGAAAACATTTAGACAATCAAACGAACCTGATGTATGTCTAAGATATTGTGTCTGCCACATTGGCACATGCAGTGGAGTCTCTATGAACTGGCTTGTATACCATTATAAATATAAAAAAAGAATTGTCTTCAGCAAGTGATATGATTGTTTATACCATTTCAAATTTTAAATAATATTTTTTTCAACAAATTACATGATTATAAATATTCTCTACGCCATTACTTAGCTATGGCCATTTTTTTAATGCACACACCCTCACACCTACACACTATTAATATGTACTTGAACCTAAGATCTTAGTCTTGAAACTCCGGTGAGTCTACCACTAAGCCATGAGTAGAGACCCACACTATGGCCCCTTAAAATTTGCATAGACTCTTGCATTTAATATCCTATAAGAGAAATGCTTTTATTAAAACTCTTGCATTAATGCTTTACTATAGGCTGCTTTTCTTGAACTCTTTCATTTAATGCTTCTCTCGGTATTAAAGTTCATCTTCATCATGTGTAGAACATTACCACTAAATATTATTTCTAAACTTTCTGATTTGACCACATCAGATTAGGTGTAAACAGTACAGTATTAACTAGTAAGTTCTCTAACATTTAAAGTATAATCAAAATAAAAACCACATAACGATCCAGATTCACTGAAAAAATATAAATTTATAACAGGTCCTTGATTTCGAGAATATAACCAATCTACCCTGGGTTCCACAATTTAAACGGTTTGGATTTGATTTGATAAGTGACATGTCACCCCAATAATTCTAGTTGTGGTACAGTATCAGTTGGGCAACACCTATTGTTACCCCAAGGTGGGAGTTGTCAGCAAAGTTGTTTTTAAGTTAGAAAAAGAGAAAGGTAAAGAAATTCGTATGGATACTATCTGAAGTTTTCTAATTAAGAGAAACTTTGGTACTCTGAGAGAGCCTGATTGATAATAAGCTTTACTTTCAAATTACTTAAGATTTGGACACCTAGCTTCTAAGTAATCAAATTAAGCAGTCCACATTATGGTATCCAGTATAGATGTATCATGAACAAAAAAAATAAAAGTTACTGGTTATCTGACAATCAGATTGGTGGACATTTATTGGACGGTTTAAAAATGGAAAAATGCGGCAGATCTTCCACAAACAAGCGTCCTCAAATCAGAGGCTAAGATCGTTCAATGAATCTAATAATGAGAATGTCATTTGGAGGCCGTGGGATGCACAATCTAGATGGATTTATTTCAGTTAATATATAACACGTGTTCAAGTTCTCACAGTGCCTGTGTATCAAGTTTCTGATGCAGCCTGAGTAACATATAACAACTCCTATTTCTAACAAGAGCATCTTCACTTTTTGTTGTGAAAGACTTCCCAGTATAGAATCTTAAAAAAGGAGAAATGAAAAGTTAATCGCCGTATGACAGATCCAGACAGTGATCTACAGGACTAGGCACTCGTTTGTAGCGCAGTCCAATTATTCGATGGTGGGAACGAGGCACTTAGAACGAATGCCTGTTATAGAATAAAAAAAAAATTCTACAACTGCTATGTGTCGGTGCCATTATGTTGTGAGTACGTATGATGTGAAATGAGTAGGGTTTTCCCACCATGACAATGAGACGACCTAGAAATGAGGTCAAATAACATTTCATGGATTTTTGGGTGGCTGTCTGCTATTTTTCATTTTATTTTTTTATTGGTAGGGCCACCAACTAGGTCTGATATATTGGCATCCTATCATCATGCTGGGGCCCACTTGATGCACTACTAGTAGTTAGAGTGCATTTAGGGCTTGTTTGGATGTAGTTGACTCCCGGTAAATACTTATAGACGAGCAATTATTTTAATTACAACTATGTTATAGAGCACTTTGACTTCAAAGGTTTGTGTTTGGAAGATAATGTAAATTGCATAAACTGCTTCCAAATAAGTAGAAAATGTGTTTGGATACTTGAAGTATTCAAACTAACAAATGGGCTTTTCCACATCGTCCATGATATATGCGGGCCCCACAATAGTTTGTGTTTTTTCCATGTCGTCATGCTCATTTCCGAGCACTGAGGACAAAAGTGAGGTAGATCCTAATCTTAGCTGAACTAGGCTATAGGAAAAAGTGGTCATTGAACGCCCACAATTAAAACACCTCATGAAGGTCATAGAAGCTTTGTATCTACTTGATATTTGTGTTTTCCTTTGGGTCCATAACGGTGTGACCTAATGGCTTGCGTCTGCATCGCCGCCAATGGCGCGAACGGTATATATTATCATTTTTTTACACAAGTCCCAGGGCCCATTTTTTATGTTTTATCAAATCCACTCCGCCCACTCTTTTTGCAAGATCATGCTAAGGTATGAGCTCAAAAGTGGGTTAGATCCAATGCTTAACTGGGCCAGACCACCCAGATCATATGGGGAAGTGACTACCATATTGTAATCTTTAAATAATAATAATAATAATAATAATAATAATAATAATAAAACCAAAAAAAAAAAACTATCATATGGTCTATATCAGTTTAGATCATTGATGATGTGTGCATGGGTGTACATAGGAGTGTGTGCACGTGTACACTCGTGAATATACTCATGCGTGGAAATTTTGAGTTATTAATGTACATGTTGCAACCTCTAACTCCCTGAATTTCGGGGGTCGGGTAATACCCGACTCCCAAATTTCCGGGTGTCACTTATGCCTTGCAGATAGACTAAATTCGAGTTTCATTTGATTGGTGTATGAGCATTTGAAAAATTAACTGGATCATGATGCATGTACTGCAATCAACTAACTAAATTAAAGTACAACTAACAAAATGATGTGATACACATAAAGTACGGGACTGTATCCCGACAAAATACATGTAGTCCAAAAGGTGTACAAAATATCCCCTTCCCTAAGGACCCATCACTGGCCCTAGGGCGACCTATGGCGACCCACCCAACGGCTGAAAGTAGGAGAGCTCCTCCTCCTCGTCTATGGTCGCCCCATCCAGCACGTTAGGCTCCGTGATACCTGCATCTAAGATAGGGTCTGGTTGGTGTTTTAAAACACTGTCCCAGAGTGGGACTGAGTGGTCAACTCAGTGGTTCCATTAGCATCAAGTTACACAAGTTATCAATTCCACGGGCGCAAATAATAAAAAGCAACTAAACATACGATTCCTAGATACTATTGCTAATGCAAATGCATGGTATTATGATATGATGCATGCCCTCACCATCCAACACTCCCTCAAGCGACACCATCATACGTTCGCATATGACCAACACTCCCTTAAGCGACACCATCTATACGTTGGCATATGACCAACACTCTCTCGATGCGACCTCGACTACCAAGTCGCCAGCTGAACTAATGTTATGCGATCATGATCATGTTAGCCAAATGTTTAGTTATGTCCATTCGTCCAGCAATGCTGAGAAAATTAGAGCACCCTTACGAAATCATCGCCCAAACCTGATCGCAAGGCCTAGGGCGGCCATAGCGGCCTTGTGCCTATGATCCTTGATCCATCGGGGTTCATCACACTGATCGGCTGACTCATACGAATGGCAAATTGTAGACTAGGTTGCTCGCGATCACTATGGGGAGGCTCGTCACCCCAGCATAAGCCGATAGCTCGAGCATAGTGTCCCATACCACCATGTCCGATTCACGAAACTTGTAGATTGTTCACACCCCAAGTATAGGGTTGTGATGTAGTATAATAATCTCGGTAAGATCGGCCGAGGTCGAATCCACGGGGACTGAAACTTGTACGTAATCTGAAACTAAGTAGAACTAGAACTAGACTAGATAAAATCTAAATCGAATGAAATTGAGGGAATAATGGTGAAATATTAATCTAAAACTTAGAAAATTCAAATGTAGAAACTAGGGATTCAGAGGATCCACTTGTAGAAATCAGGAAGATCTTTATGCTTAATTCAAGAACTCAACTGGACTTAGAGTCCCATCTTCATCCAGTTGAAAGGTGTAACGATGAAAATCAAATCCGAACTTCCTTTGATCTAGTTTTCAAGAGAAGAGAGGTATAAGAATTAGAATGAATTCCGTCACCAAACCATGCCTAGGAGACAAAGTAAACAACAGAATTAAACCAATCTATAACCAATCAGAAAGATATATGAAGGTTAAAAAGGGTTTGGTCATCCAACCATACCAAGGAGACGATGGTGAACAACAAGGCTTCCTGACGTCATAATCATAATAAGGAAAAGAAAATACTCAAAGCCATCGCAGATCTACTGTAATTTAAATCATAATAAATCATTAAAAACTAAAGGCATTCCCCATAATCAAACTATGACCAATTTCAGTTTAGTCTAAACAAAAGGCACAAGCAAAAAGTCTCCCCGTCACTCTGCAAGCTTTTTCACCTCTTAGCCCTATCTAAGAGCCGAGAATAGACAAGGCTAAACATCTTTAAAATAATTAAAATTGAGAAAAATAGGGAAGAAAGTCGGTGAGCTGTCAGTCCCGTGCGACAGCTTACACACGTTCTCTCTCTCTTTTATAGAAGCTTGGAGGCGGTGGAGAAAGTCGGTGAGCTGTCAGTCCCGTGCAACAGCTTACGCTGCGAAAAAGAAACCGCAACCGACTTTGCGTTGCAAGAATTTTGTCTTGGCGAAACTGAGAGCCCAATGCAAGATCTGACCGGTCAGGCTTCTTGACCTTGGTTGGTTGTCCCCTAGGAGAAGTTTTTACGGTCCTGATCGCACCAGAAAATGGCCCGCTGATCACAGAACAACCGAGATCTTCTAGTTTCAAAAAGAAGTTATTTCCCTTGCAATTGTGGCTGCGCATGCTACATCTTGTATGAATCCTCTAGAATTTGTGGTTTTGGATTGAAAGAGGCTTCAAACAGGGTGGATGGTCTGGATCAACCACGTGAGGCCTTAATGGTGGCCCACAAATTTCGTTGTTCATTAGATTCACGACAAAAAACCGTCCGGGAATGGCAAGATTGGATTGATTTCAGTGTGTCCCACAAGATCTTCTATTCTACTGTCGATCGCCCATTTGAGTCCTCATGTACATGCGATGTTTTCACGGGGCCAACAGCCACCTAGGCGAGGGTCATACCCTCTGGTCACAATGGAAGGCTCTGATTGTCCATATGAACGATGGGTGGGGCCCACAATAAAAAATCGGCGGACACGGTGAGGATGTTGTGTCCATTTTTGAATTGGAGAAGAGAGAGTCGGTCAGCGTGCGCTGACCGACTTTGAGAAATTCAGTGCACGACTGGTGCACTTGTGCACCGTGCACATGTGATGTACATGAGGTCCTACGGAGATGTTCGCGAGAAATTCGCTCCGTCCATCCATATTTTCAGCTCATTTAACGCGTTGAGACCAATATTGAAGCATATCTAGATATCAACTGGGCCCAATATCAAGGATTTAGTGACTGATTTGTCAGTTGGGCCACTTCCACGAAGATCTAGTGGTTAAAATTCGACGTGGACGGTTAATTTATGGTCCTCAAGCCATATATGAAGTTTCGAGCTTAACGGATAGTGGAAACCCTGTGATCTTGCATTCTTGATGATTTTCAGGCCCATTTAAATGTGTGTGGCCTGATTTTCTCGGATCTCTGGCATGTAATGTCTTCGATTTCATTCCTCTGGGGTCTGTCCCTTGACTTGGTGATTTATGAGCGTTAAATCCATTTTTTTATCACCCCTTTTCACTCCAAGCTCGTAAATACACCTTGCATCAAAAACATGATTAAAATGGGTCATTAAACAGTATCATGTTCATAAATCCAAGCAGTAACTGGGGTCTAATATACAATATTTGACCCTCAACATGGATCATATCACAACGGTTGTAAGTGGGCGTTCCCTAGGCGTGGGGTGTTTCAGGTTCAAGCAGGTGTGATAATACATGGCGAACATACATGGTCGGTCAACTAGTGAGCCAATTCAGCCGATTCAGGCAAACTAAAGAGCATCTGGCATTGGGTACAAGCATCTCATGTAGTCCAACTACTGTAGTTATCCGCGTTGGACCCGGATTGGTCGGATCGGCCCCTGGGCAGCCAACCAGATAGGGTTGCCCGTGCGGCTTTTCGCAATTTGCTACCCCATCCAATTTAGTCGGTCAGTTAACATTTTATAAAAGGTCACATATATCACTTATTCCAGGAAATCACAGGCATGCATGGCATTAAATCTGGGCATTTAAATCAATTGAACATCATGACGGGCATGCTGGTACATTGCCCTAATTCATCACAGACTTCACAATTATTCAAAATTTTGCTGCATATGACAGAAAATAGAATAAATCATGGGCAACAGTTCATTAGTTTGGTGTAAATTAGCATTGAAGCAAACATCAACTACACTAAGCATGATTTGGCAAATTCTCGGAAGACTAACAACCCAAGATTTCTTGCTAATTAACATGTACACCAGTTTCGCACAACACAATCATTAGTTGCCATTTAGGTTCGATAATTGGTCACCTAAGGTTAATGGTCTGTACCTAAGAGTAGTTCGTCGATTCGTGGTGTCGCTCCTAAGGTTTTGGGTCCAAGGATTGGCATATCGAGGCCCCGTGATAACAGAATTTGTTTGTAAGGGCATATGCAAATAGCCTAAGATGTCGAAATCCGAAGAGGGCTAGATGATTACCTCTCTAATGTCGGAGGGTCGTTCTCTACAATGGGCGAAGTTGTGGGCTCCGACATGGGCAGCAACAGTAAAAGAAATTCTCAAACACCTCCACAAAGGGGCTCCCTTCTTCCACTGGAGTGGATTTATGGGCC
Organism: Magnolia officinalis; assembly: GCA_021015155.1. Classification (NCBI taxonomy): domain Eukaryota; kingdom Viridiplantae; phylum Streptophyta; class Magnoliopsida; order Magnoliales; family Magnoliaceae; genus Magnolia; species Magnolia officinalis. The sequence continues at coordinate 16,636,555 of JAJHSJ010000001.1, read as the reverse complement.
GTATATAGCCCAAATATTGTGTCTAAATCCCCCTGGGGGGGGCTTTCTCTAGCATGCATGCCCCTAATGGGCTGAAATTTGGCCTATAGGGTTATGTCAGAGGCCCACTGACTCATCTGCGCCATGGGGCAGGTGCCCCATCATCGGATGAGCGGTCAGTCCGAAGTTAGTGGAAATTGAATTTCTTGATTGACCGAGGGGACTCTACTTGTGATCGACGGTCATCGATGTTCGATCAGGGCTACAGTTACACGGATGTGATCAAGGAAATATCATTAACTTATGGCTCAAGTTTGGTCGCAATCCGACGGTCGAAAAAATCACAACTTCGTAATTTAGTGGCGAGGCCAACTTCACTTAAGTTTTAGGTTCAGGCCTAGGAGATTTGCGCGTTTCACACACTTCCTTCCTGGTCTAAATCGCGTCGTTTGGGGCACCATCTAGGTCTGCCGTCCCCAATAGACCTCAAGCCCAGTGAGGCTTACAATTTCCTATAGTTTCAGACTTAGTGGAATTTCGACGGGTGACCCACGCTCGTTTCGGTCTGTCGGAGCGAGTTTTGAGAGAGCCACCCCCACGGCCCATTTTCGATTCAAGTTATATTTAGAGTTAACTATGTTTGTGACCTCATCCTTTCGTAACTTGGTGATAGTGACACCTAACGTCATTTATCCTTAGCTTTTTAGGGCCTCGCACATGTGCTTCTTGCGGCTGCCTAGTGCGGTCCTGCGACGGTTCTGCTAGTGGATGTCGTGACATTTGGCATGGGTGTTACACAACCAGAAGGTTTTACAATCGATGGCTCAAAATATATAATTTGCAAACTTAAGAAATTTATTTATGGGTTGAAACAAGCATCGCAACAGTGGTACTTAAAGAATATTATAAATGAATGTATCTATATTAATATCAATGAGAGCAAGCTAGTCATATTGGTTTAATATGTGGATGACATTCTGTTAGTTAGCAATGACACTATGATGTTGTGCGATATTAAGAAATTCATGTCTCAAATATTTGAAATAAAAGATCATGGTGATGCCTTTTTTGTCATCAACATTTAGATACGTTATGACATATCACGCGAACTACTTAACTTGTCATAGAGGGCCTATATTGATAGAGTAATCAAAAGATACAGCATGCAAAACTATGCTCTTGAACAATTGTCTACTATAAATGGTGATAAATTCAATTAGTTTCAATGTTCTAAAATAATTTGAAATTAATCGTATGAAGAATTTTACATACACGAGCATCATTGTGATCAAGTCTACACGTAATCAGATATTGCTTTTATAATTCCAATATTAGGTAGGTATCTTTTAATATGGGAATATAACATTAAATAGTTACAAAGAAGGTGTTGCGCTACCTGCAAAGAATAAAGGATTGCAGACTTGCAGAAGACCTAACCATTTGAAGTTGGTTATAATACTCATATGAAAATTTTGTTGTCTATGTTTATATTAAGAAATCCACTTCATATTACATCTTCATGATGATCAGTGGGGTTATATCTTGGAAGAGCATGAAACGGTCGACAATGGCCTCATCCACCATGGAAGTTCAATTTATTGATTTTCATGAAACGACAAATTCGACATTATGATTACAAGGTTTTTTCTCAAGTTTGCGGGTATTATAGCATATCCCAAAATCACTGAGAATCATTTGTGATAACTCAACTATAATTTTATTCTCAAGCAACAATAAGCATTTATCAAGTTTGAGGCACATCGACATCAAGTATATTGTTGTAAGAGAAAGAGTACAAAATCTCTTAGTCTAACATCTACGGAATGAGTTCATCAACACTAAGTGGATAATTATAAATTCACTCACTAAAGGGCTCCCCATTATGATATTTCAAGAGTATGTAACATTCATGAAATTATCGATTCGACATGTGTATTTAGTTGGTGGAAGTTGAGTATGATCCATTTTTCATAGACATGTATAGAGGTCTCATATATACAGCTTTGAGAATTCTGATATAAAGTTTGTTTCTACTTCTCCTCAAGTATATACACAATTTGTTTTGAGTAAATAGAACTAAAGTCATGTGTCGTTAGAGATATTTGAAAGCTCCATGACCTCTTGAGAATAATTTACCCATAACTACCGTGATCCAATATTATTAGTTTGTATGGACCAGATTATAGAAATGTTGCACGTGTTATCCAACAAAAACTCTAGTTAACCATTTATATGTTTTCCTCAAAAACATTAAAGCATGTTTTGCAAAATATTTTTTTTAAATAAATATTAGACAATAATTAATGTGGCTTAAGTAGGAGAATGTAAGAGCTCTATAAGGTATGCCTAATTGATCAACTGTGTAGATCGTTCTAAATGTTGGATATTAAGATGGGGCATACCAGTGGGCCCTACTAGAGTTGTGATCAACTCAAAATTCATGTAAGGGTTGGTGTACTTGGACTGTGATACACACAGTGTTTAATGGGCTTGAAATTCTAAAATTGTGTGAAGCCTTTCAGCGAAGACGTTTGATGGGTTTGAAACTCCTCTCTCGTACTTACATAGAGTTGTGTCTTCAAACCCATACGAGCTAGAAGCTTTCCCTCCCATTTAAGTGTTTCCCTAAAGGTGTAAGGTGTGGAAGACTCCAACAATCGCGCCTACAGCAATGCATCCCAATCAGGTACACCTTTTGTTTTTCTCATTTGATCACTACACTCGATGCCTGATGCCATCTATTTTAATTATGCATTTAATCTCTATAGAAAAATCCTAAACCTCTCAATAGGTGTACATAAAAATAAACTGTGTACAATATTAGTTCCAATTCAATTGATAGACGTCGGTAAGATATTTTGTAGGTAGCATCTTCCTAGGGATTTTTGGTGCATGTGCCATTCACATTGCATAAATTTTTTGGGTTACTAATACATGGACCCAATCCTATAAGATCATCATCACCATCAATATCTAATCCTTATCTCAAGGAATTGGGAACGGTTACATGAATTCTTTTCCTTTTCCAACATTTCACTGTACAAAATGTAAAACAGGAAGCGTTATTGTCTACTTTCACTGTAGCTTTGGAATGTTTTAGTGAAAATGATAGACTAAATTGAAATATAAAATATTCCACTAATCCCTTTTTTTACTCTAGACATATAAGAAATTTCAATTTTTGGAAAAGAAAGAAAGAAAGATTATTTGACTCATTAGATAAGTTTGAATTGCAAAAATTCCAAATTCAATTGGGCTAAGGGTGCGTTTTGGTTGCACTGAATTTCATAAAACATTAATTATGCAATTTTATAACAAATTAGACTGATTAATCATGAATCATGACATTCAGTGCAACCAAATGCGCCCTAAGAAAAATTTCTAGAACAAGGGCATAAGAATCTTGAAATTTGAAAATGGCAATTAAATGGAAATTTTCAGTAATAATTTTTTCGATTGGTCCATGAGATGAATTTAACAGCTACCCAAAATGTACTAGCTAGCTTAAGTTTCTTAATTACTCCAACTTATTAGTATAAGATTTATAATTTAAAAAAAAAAAAAAAAAAAATGAGGCGTTTTCACATCCAGCTAAATGGACCACGGTGGAGCAAGGATGGCCAACTTATTACGTGCATACCACATCCTAGCTGCTGAAAAGGTAGGACCCAGCCTGAAGATAATCACCGCTATGATGGATCTATTAGATGGGCCAGTGGTTTACTCATGGGCCAAATGATCCATCCATGAAGGGTGCACAATCTCATGTGTACTAATGGGAACGAGCAGAGTCTTCCGATATGATTATGGAACATTACACCACATTGTTGAATTTGAAGGAAAAAAAAAAAAGGTAAGACAAGATTGGGAAGAATCTCATTTTGACCATCTCTAAAATGTCATCACAAAGCTTCTTGTTCTTTAACCACATGTTTTGGATCTTGATTTGTGTTTGGTGGATTTGAGCTGGTGTCTTGGCGAAATTCCTCGTCCAAGGACATCTTCTTGTTTTCCTTGTTCTTGGCCCATAGAACCATGTATAGGCCGAAGATAATCAAAATCGCTCCAACCATGCTGGAAAAAAAAAAGAAAAAAAAAGACATTACCAAAAACAATGGACATCTGAAGAGTTAATTGTAGGATCCAGATGGGTCATCATGAGGGCCCCACCATGGATGCTCGCTGGGACAAAAATTCTAGCTGATTCGTTCATCAGGAGGGCCCCATCATTTGCTCTGATACTATATCAAACAACCACTTTCTCTAAAGCTCAAAGCTGTCAGAAGATGGTGAATCAATGTATATCAAGGGACTTAACAGCACTCCAACAGACAGCCCTAGTAGCAAGTATCAACCCATCTTGGCCTCTTAAACATTATAAAATACGTACCTTCCCATGTGTAGACTTTGTCTCAAAACAAGCAAGTCAGCAAGTGCGACTATTACAGTACTTAATGGATTGAAGACAGCTGCGAAGACTGGGCCTCTTTTACGTATGACCAGAAATTGGATGTAGGTCGCCACTCCAAACACCATAATACCCTGCAAATACATTGAAACAATATGATCAACGGCTGTTATTAGCTGTAGGTATATCAGAACAACATAAATCTATGTTGTGGTATGCATCTTTTCTCTTTTTTTCTTTTGATCGATATTGTTGTGTGTGTGGTCGAGAGGGGATCCATCTCCCATCACGATAATCTCTCCATTCAATGGACGTGTGCTGCCAACCTGATGAGTGGGCCAATCTTATTCTTTGAAAAGTAGACATGCGGTAAGATAGGGAATATGGAAATAGAAAGCTCTTACACTGTAACTGATGGAGAGGAGCCTAAGATCCCAGCCCAATTTCCACACTGAAGCTTTGCGCTCTATAGCAAACGATAAAACCATTGCTTGGAATGTCCCAAATAAGCTTGTTAAGCATGTGAGAGAGATGGGAGCTGGGTATTTCTTAATTGTCCTAGCCTGCCCATTAAAACATATAAGTTTCAATATAACAAATCAATGCATGATCTTCATCATCATCACATGTGCAGTGATCTCAACCATTGATAGAGGGAGCGTGTTGGATGCCATCCATCTTTCATTTTTTGTTAAATCGGTTTCGTGAAAGCTCTTGCTTCGTTGTTAAACCAGGGGATGGGTCACATTTTAAAATTAAAATCCTAGAGATAATCTATCTATTATTTTTCTGAAGTTTATCCGACTGAATATTTTCCATCCTTATTATTGTTCGCTATGAGGTGAATAATATTGTCTAATAAGTTTGATTTTTGAGACATAAACCATAGTGACACAGGGATAGACATGATGAGGTCAATCACTGTCTTCCTCAAGTGGATAACTACTCCGAATCCACGGTGTTTCTTTGGATTCCTCACAAAAATACCTCGAATCCACGAGGGAAAATAAGAAAATAGAAATAAATTTTAGAAATTAAAAAATTAATTGATAAATTATAAAAATGAATTTACAATACTTTGAATAGTGATACCAAAGCTTAGAAGAAGCTTCAGAATCAAACTTCAACTTAACTCCCTGAAATTTGTAACTTACTATTTATGTCTCGATCATGATTCTACTAGACTACATGGTTTTCAACCAAAATAGTAAGTATCCTATTTGGATTAACCATATTATTCTCTTAATATTTCTAAGCACTTTTCATGTTGGACACAACTCCTAAAACTCCAAGGATTAAGAGTTATAATCAAACTAAAACTTACTATAAATAATAAAAACGAAAATAAAATGAATTTTTGACCATTGATCTGATGGAATCTCGCAAATTCGGCATGGGCAACTCAACATGGTAAGGTTAGGTGGCTAAACTAGCTTCTCCTACCTCAAAATCATATGATACATCGAATAACTCATTCCATTTTGCGAGATACGCATGTTTTAAGGTTCCGACAGACCGAATACGCATGTTTTAAGGTTCCGACAGACCGAATCACTTCTGCCTCCGATCAAGCACCTTCTCTAGTCCATCCTGGACATGAAAGTGTCCGCGCGACCCACTCTACATCACATAGTCTGCAAGCTAGGCAACTCAACTCAAGAGTCAGCCGAGTCCACCCACCTGGTCACTGGTTTGAGACAGAAACAGCTAGTCACAGGACTGGGGCCCGATTTCCCCAGTTAAAGCTTGACTCAGTTGACCAGGTCGAGTCAAAACGGGTGAGGCGAGTCTGTTAAGGGCAGCTTTGTAAGTTGTTTGTTTTATGTGTGTGTGAGAGAGAGATATAGAGGATTGTTCTTTTATTTTATTCCAGTTGTTTTCATAGGTTACCATGCATTTCATTTATGTGGGCCCACTTGTAATGCATATCTTGAATCAAAACCGTGCATGTGTTGCACACCGGACGGAGTGGAAGTTTCTATAGTGGGCGTACGTTGTTTCCTTTTTGCTGTGGCCCACCTGAGTTAACGTATTGCTGAATTTTGAAATCTAGACCTACGAGCACAACAGATTTCCAATTTGGACTGCCTATGCACATCATAGTGGGCCCCACGCAGCTCAAACGCATGCAAGATGTGAACAAAACCCAAGCAAGGATCACAAACTGACATGACCAAGTTACAACTTTGCACGTGTAAAACATTACCTGCAAAATGGAGGAACCAGAACGTGTGAGAGCGCTGGCGATAAGCATCAGGGAGCCGTTGATCCAATCCTTGTCCACGGATGATGATGCTGTCCGCACCGTAGAATGATGAGGGTGTCTTGATGACATTGAAATAACGATAATGCCCTTGTATAAGGTCATGAGCATGGCTCCTCCTAAGGCCACCACCGTTCCCACCACCTTTGCCTGGCTTGTTATCTTCCTCATCTCTAATTTCTCCATCCTAGTAATTCATGCAGCGTTTTACTCATCTCCCGTCCTATGGAAATTCATCCAGATACCCTCTTCATGGGAAGCGGATTTTTTGTACTGAGTAACTCAGTACGCAGTAAACTCTGTGGGGGTATTTTATCCACTCCGTCCATCCATTTTAATAGATCATTTTAAGGTATGAGCTCAAAAATGAAGCATATCAAAATCTCAACTGGACCACATCACAAGAAACAGTGTAAATTGAATGTCTACCGTTGAAAATTTCTTGAGGGCCACAGAAGTTTTGGATCCAACCGATATTACCGTCAACCATGTCTGTGTGATCTCATAAACAGTTTGGATGACAAATAAACATCCCTGTGGGCCCTAAGAAAGTTTCAACAGTGGAAATCATTATTCTCACTGTTTTGTGTGGTGTGGTCCACTTGAGCTTTGGATATGCTTCATTTTTGGACTCATCTCCTAAAATGATCTAGAAAATCGGATGGACGCCATGGATTAACTAAATACATTCATGGTGGGGCCACCAGAGCATACTCAGAACGAAAAACCATACCCAATATCCGATTTCCTCTTCATAGGTAATTAAGAGAATAGTTCCTCAGCTCGTGTGCCAACAACGCACGTACAAATTGGTCCAGGCATCATATTAATGGAATCGTTCATTGCCATATATATATATATATATATATATATATATAATATATATATATATAAACACGATCGCTTTTAAAAGAATAAGAAGAAACTTTTTTGGAAAATGATGTAAGAAGGATGTCGTTGTGCATGTTAGAGAACTAATATCTCCCCCAAAGGTTTCAGCAGTAGTTTGAAAAGAGTTTGAAAAACAGAGGTGTAAAACTCAAAATAGCTTGACAGCTATTGTTCCACCGTACTTTAAAAGGCCTTTCCAGTTCTGGGTTTGCGTGCTTCATATTCTAACTTGAAAGCTGCTCGCTGCCTTTTGGAATAGCAACCTCCAATGAAAATGTCACTTTAATGGGTGCGCCTTTGCTTGTTTGATAACTACACCAATCTTTATCAGTTACAATAGAGCATATGTCATTTCTAAGGCCATAGTCACCAAACATAAGAGCCCATCATCTGCCAAATTATTAATTAGTTTGGCTCCCCTGCTAACTTAATTACCATGGTCTGCTAATTCAAGTCCACTTCTCAAGTAGGTCATGCAATGATAGTGAGGCCTAAATGAAGAACTGGGTTTTGTATGTTGGTTTCATGACATCTTGGCATTGCAAGCTGTATATTCCATTCCTTCTTTGGCTATTTGAGTATGTGGAACCAAATCGTAGATGTGAAAAAACTAATCATATATCAAAGAGAAGAAAGATATGTGGAAAATAATTATTTATAAGATTTCATTTGCATGAAACATTAAAATGTCAAAGGTTAAAAAACAACAACGGCCTAAAACCACCATGGAAATCTACAGTTAGCAATATATTTTTGAGGAAGACTTTAAAAATGGCAATCAATTGCCGCCACAAATACATTTGCTTTCATGATTAGTGAAAATTTTGTCAAATTTGTGAAAATAGACTTTATTTTTCCTGAGGATTATATCAATCAAAACAAATCATAATTAACTTACTAAGAATGCTGAAATGAGTGGATTGTACCTGAAAATGATCGCCAACAAGAAGGTCATTGATGGAAATAAGTTGGACATGACAGATGCAAATGTCGATGAAGTACGTTCTAGTCCAGTATAATATAATGTCCTAGCAAGCACAGCACTGAAACACACCATAACAAAAAAATAATAATAATAAATAAATAATCATTAGTATTAAAGACTGCATTTAGTTGCAAATTTCAGCTGAGTTGGTAACACCAGTTCTATTTTTCAGTAACTTTTGAGAATGCATGGTCCATTAAGCAAAAGAGCTTGTATAAGACAGTTCGGTGATTTTATTTCTAGATCGCTATCTACCACACATGTTTTATTTCTAGATCGCAATCTACAGCACTTGCCGTGTGCAATGGGTACAAAATCAGCCTATCATGTTGTGTGTGACATCTACTTTGTCTGCATCGATCTCATGTACTCCTTCCATTGCTTAAGCTTGTTGAAAACATACACCCACTCACCACCTCATGGGAAGCTTCCTTTGAGGTCGAGCTGGGTGGGCCCATTATAGTCTAGTTGAACATCCACCCATCAATCAGATCATGTTCCCTTTTATGGTGGGCCACGGGCCTAAAAGTCAAAGTCAATCTATAACTTAAGTGGGCCACACTACATGCAATAGTTGAAAGTGGATAGCCACCTTATTCTAGATTATTTATAGGGTTGTTAAAATGCAGTTCAGACATTCAACCCATCCATTATATGTTCTACTACGATGAGAGGTCACACCATGCTTCAATCATCGGAAAGTAGATTATCTGAAGTTGCATGATATCTTCTACAATATCGACATGACTCCAATAAAAATGCATGATATCTTCTACAATATCGTCATGACTCCAATAAAAATGCATGATATCTTCTACAATATCGACATGACTCCAATAAAAAAGCATCACATCTTTTTTTTAATTGAAACTTACTTTCAATAATTAAATTTTTACTATACAAAATTATTACCATACTCTATATTCCATATCTCATTATCTCACAGAGATCACTTTTTCATTGGAATGCGTCATTGCTCCACTGAATTCATTTATGGTTACGCACAATCCATGTCCCAACCACATGGAAGGCCTACCATGGTGTGTATATTCCATCCGACCACACCGATTGAGCTAAGATGTTTTACACGTGGTTATATATTTTCTGGTCGTGTTGCTCGCCTGAGTGAAAATTCAGGCTGTTTCTTTTAGATGTATGTTGAAAATATGGGACTCACCTGATGGACGGAGTGGATGTCACAAACACAGTATAGTGGGCCCAAAATATCTCTAGTGCACACGTTGCTTGGGATTGTGGTCTGATGTTTTCTAGTTTCCGAACTTACAGCACATGCTAATCTGGACCGTTTATCTAGTTGGTCTTACTCTTCAATTGACTAGATATCTTCATAATCAATACAGAGATCGGAAACAACAGTTCACGTTTCAACACCTCTATAAGGACGGTGTGAATCTCTGATAAGTGGAAATTCTCCTACATGGTCCATACATAGCTAGCTTGGCTCACCATGGCGTGGGCCACAAGAAGTAGGCAACAACAAAGGAAGAGCAAACCCAGAGTACTGTATGCAACATTCATATGATTTGATTCTACAGGAAAATGATATGATAGAGCCATCCTTTCACTGCCCATATGGAAGGGCAAACAGTGGATTCGGACCGTTCCTATACAAGGATTGCCTATCTTTAAAAATTCATCCAGAACACATGTTTCCAAAGCATTCCATATATGGATTAAGTGGACGGTGAAAACTGAAAAGCAAAAGAATCTAACGATTGCAATTGATGGAGAAAAGGCGAAAAAAGGGGATGTGCATGATTTCCACTAGCTATTTTTAAACAGTGGGCCATCCAACGAAGAGCCCACTACTCCGACAATGCCAATCGCCATCTATCTTTTCACTGGACGGCCTAAGGGGGGCCTACCATATTACGGTATGAAGGGAAAACACAGATAAAAGCTTATATAAAACTTCTGTGGACCCCAAGAATTTTTCAATGGTGAGTCTTCAATTCCCACTGTTTTCTCTAGTGTGGTCCACTTGAGCTTTGGATCTGCATTATTTTTGTACTAATTCTCTTAAATGAGCTGCAAAAAACGGATGAACGGCATAGATAAAACAGAAACATCATGGTGGGCCCCACAGAGCTTGGGCCACGTATTGTGACAGGACCTAGTTCAGTAATCCAGGCGAGTACCCAAAATTCTAGCTCGCACTACCTTTACAAAAAATGGGGCCCACCTTGATAATCAGGAGCTTTCATCCATCGTACACTTGTGTTGATGGCTCATGCCTGCATGGGCAAGATGATCCTGACCATCGAACTGGACTTTAGCTCGTTGCATCTTAACCCTTGGTCCTTTTTATTTGGGGTTGAGTCGGATAACCAACAATGCAACATCATTCGTCCCTTATTGTATGATGACTCAGCAATGGTTTCCCACTTAACCACAAGTACACCCTGCCTTTTACCCTGCCGATGATAGTGGCCAGATATGGTAGATCCTGAACGTCCATCTAGTGGGCCCTTCTTTGGATGGCCCTTGCCGATACAGGATCCTAGCCACGGGACGCCTTCAAATGGTTAGAAGAAATTTAGAAAAGGGTCGTTCAACTGGATTCATATGATTGGTGGCTGAATTGTGGGTTATCCATGGTAGCTCTCACTAGATGGACGGTCCAGATTCAGTATCCCCTCCTTGAAAGTTGGAATGTAGGTGGACTCTATACCCGTTTGATTTGGCCTGTTGTGAAGGACCCAAACGGTTTATCGGATTCGGCTCCCCCGGACAGGACATCCCGGAAAAGTGCTGGAATTAAACATTTCAACCGGTCATGTTAAAAACAAGAAAAGTTTATTAAAATAATCCAATTAAGAGCTTTTATTAGTTGGCCTTCCACAAATAATTAATTGGAACATGTCTTAAGTATATATCAGGATATATTCGAGTAAACCACGTCATGGGAACAATGACGGCCTGTTTGGGAGCATGGATTAGAAGCCCGGCCCCTGGATTTGAAATCTTCCTATTGTGTTTTGCACCCTTGATTCAGAATAACTTTAATTCAAAATTAGTTATGCATGGTATATTTTCAGGAGTTTGAATTTAATTACTAAATCAACTTTAATATATCTAAATAGTGAATGTATGTAAATGCCACAAGTACAAGATCACATTATCAATGATTTTTAACCGTTGATTTACATGGACAATGTTTGGATGGTGTCAATCATCATATTAAAGTAATTATAGTGATGCAATTGATAATCTAATTATTTTGGGTATCATCAATGGGCATGTGTCCAGTAGATTAATAGTCAATTGAGATACACTTTACACATGCAACTCTTGAAAGGATTTTAGATATAATCCAAGCTTTCACCATGATTTAAAACCCCATCTGTGAGAGGATTTGGAACTTTAGTTTTAAAACCCTCAGTTACTTTATGATACCAAACAACCAGGGGATTTGAAATCCCCTTGAATCCATGGTGCCAAACAACCCCTAAGCATTATTTGTCTTATTGTGACAGTATAGCACAGTACACCTCAGAGGAGTTGGGTCAGATTCAAGGCTGACATGCGCTCAACCTGAGCTTACCAGAACCTAAACTTATCCAAATTAAATTTCAAACCAAAATTTTGGCTCAGGGCAAAAAAACAAAAAACAAACCTATCTGTGATTCAGGTGGGCTACACCAAGGAAAATGATGTAGAGGGTGAGTGTTACCGTGTACACTATCTAATCATGTGGACCACCTAAATCATGGATGGCACTAATTTTTGAGCCCTTGGGCCTAATATGAGATGACACATGTGGTGGTTGGAGTAGATTTCATATAAACTGATGGTGGGACCCAATTGCCAATAATAATAATAAAAAAAAATCAAACAAAAGGTACTCATAGCTAATTAATGAAGTAGTAATTTTAAATTTCCTAAAATTAATTTGACTGGCTACCATGTTATGGACGGTTTAATCTAACTACCCCATGTGTAATTTCTAAGTGCATGCGTATCACCCTTCCCACTCTTTTAGAGTAGCATCAAATTAGGAGAGTGATTCCCTAGTGGGGGTGGCTAACAGTGATGTGTGAACTGCCAGTGGGGTGTACTAACCAGCTAGCAAAAAACAAAAATTTAATTAGGAGACTGATTTCCTAGGATGATTTTCTAATTTTTAGGACCCGAGTACAGTCTACAACAGGGTAAAACACCCCAGCTCTGTGGGGCCCACCATGTTTCGTATGTAAATCCACTCCGTCCATCAAGTGAAAACCATCATTGAAACCGTACCTACAAAGAATTAGGCCGATAAAGGCTATGACGGGCACAACAATGGGAACAATGCAAATCTGTTCCTAAACATGTAAGTTCACACGGCTTGATATTCCCATGCAGTAGGCTGACTTTTGCATTTTCACTTCGTCCCAGTGAGTTATACCTGATTAACGGGTGTAATGAAAGATACAAACCATGGTGGCCCCACATACAAATAGGTTGCTATGCCATCCCCATTATTCCTTGTGGTGTGACCCACCGGAGTCATGGACCTGGCTTACTTTTTTCTCCATGTGATCCTGGTATTGAGGCTAGAAACTGATGGAAGAGTGGATTTTATATCTAGATTATGGTAGACCCCACAACATTGGTGTTGGAGTGGAATCCACTCTCAGGCTTTTCTGTGTACGGGCCACATATGCGTGTGCAATAAAGCTCATGTACACATGTGTCAGTATCGAATGATTGTCCCAGATTCAATTTATCTACTCAGTGGTAGACAGACTCTATTTCGACATTAAGATTAGGGGATCAAGTGCCTATGTCATATGTGGTATGGGTCTATGCAGTAAAAGAAAAAAAAAAAAAAAATTGATTCATTAGTCAGTGGGCCATAGTAGAAAAAAAAATGTATGGCTCTGAAAAACTTGATTAATGATTTCTCCACCACACACTTGTTTCTAATAATGCACCCACACGTGGATTGGACTAGATTTATTTAGAAGTTTTCACCAATATGATAGACAGATTAGATCTTGTGCGCAAGCACATATGTGGAGTGTACATTAGTTCTGGTGCCACGGTGCGCTTAGCATAGCTCTCCTTTGGCACACAGAAACAAGAAGGTCATATAAAATGGAATGCTGATTAGGCTTATCCCATTAGCAGTGTTGTGGTGATGTTGGAATTTGATTGGAGGCATATACATTATTGAAATGTACGGTTTAAAATATGACTTTCAAATTAAATTCTAAATTAGTGGATGCTACTAAAGGAAGTGAGGTAACATAGGTAAAAAGTAAGAGATTCATAGAACATTAAAAAAAAAAATAATAATAATAATAATAATAATAATAAAAAATGAAAGAATTGAAATGAATTGGAATCTTTATCTAATCAAACACAAAAGCCAAAAAAAAAAAAAAAAAAAAAAAAAAAAAAAAAAAAAAATGAAGCATCTCTTCCAAAACGAACGAAAATGAAAAACAGATTACAATGGCACTATATATGGAGCCCACCACATTATATATATATATATATATATATATATATATATATATATATTATATATATTATATATACAAGTTTGTGTGGGCCCCATCGTGATGTATGTCGAACATCAACACCATGCATTTGATGGACTCCTTTAAATTATGGGATGTTCCAAAAATCAGCTATACACGGGTGGACCATACCATCTAAAATCATGTGAAAACGTGCCTAAAACATATAAAAGCACTTGGTGGGCCCACCTGAAATTTGGATGCATTTGAAACTTGGTTTGACCCCTCATCCAAGTGGAACACACATAATCGATGGGCTGAATTTGTGAACCACATCTCGGTGGGCCCAACAAATGATTATGAATGTTTTAATGGAGGGTAACCCCTCTCAACTTTTGTATGTGGTGTGGACCACAAAAGTCACAGATTGACTTGATTTTTAAGCCCAAGGCCCACCATGGAATGCTGAATGGGATTGATGGGGTAGATGTTAGAGATGCATCACAGTGGGCCCACACAGCTCGACCTCATGGGGAGTTCTGTGTGGGCCCTACCATGATGTATGTCAAACATCAACACCGTGCATTTGATGGGTCCCCTTTAAATTATGGGATATCCCAAAGATCAACTGTATATGAACTCAGGTGCGCCATACCATCCAAAATCATGTGAAGACATGCCTAAAATATATAAAAGCCCTAGGCCCACTATGGAATGGCACATGTGACTAATGGCGTAGATGTTCGACATACATCATAGCAGGCCCACACAGCTCGACCTCATGGGGAGTTCCCATGAGCTCGACCGTGTGTGTGTGTGTGTGTGTGTGTGTGTGTGTGTGTGTATATATATATATATATGGGAAAAGGTACTATGCGGCCGACCTCACGAGTCTGTCCCATGAGGTCGAGCTGTGTGGGCCCCACCGTGATGTGTTTCAAAAATCTACCCCATCAGTCAGATGCACCATTCCATCGTGGACCTAGGTCTCAAAAATCAAGTCAATCTGTGACTTGTGTGGGCCACACCACATACAAAAGTGGAGAGGGGCCGTGCACCATTAAAACATTCATAACCATTTTTTAGGGCCCACCGAGATGTGGTTTGCAAATCCAGCCCATCCATTATGTGTGTCCCACTTGAATGAGGGTTCAGACTAGGGGTGCACACGGTCCGGTTTGGTCCGGTTCCGGGGTAAAACCGGAACCGAACCGTTCCTAACGGTTCTGGGATTTTCGGAACCGGAACCGAACCGTTAGCCCACTAGAACCGAACCAGAACCGGACCGTGAAAACCGGTTTGGTTCCGGATCGGTTCCACGGTTCTGGGTTTTTCATCTTCTGCAATTCCGCCACCTAGGCGAGGGTCAAGCCGCCCTCTGGGACACATTGGACGGTCCAGATCATTGAAAAGGGATGATGGTGTGGGGCCACTGTCAAAACCCACCATGCACGTCCGTCCTGGACGTTTTTTCACTGTTTGGATATTTTGAAAAAAAAAAAATAGGTGGGCCTACTTCTGATGGCATTCTCGCGGAGATCTACTCCGCTCATCCTTCTTAGCAACGCGTAAGAAGAGGTGGGGACCACGGTTCCACGGTTCGGGTCGGTTCTACCTGCCCCTAAACCGGAACCGAACCGTATCCAACGGTTCTCGCAATTTTGGAACCGGAACCGGAACCGGTGCTGTCCAGAACCGGACCAAACCGGACCGATCCAACGGTTCCGGTCCGGTTCCACGGTTCTACCGGTTAAATGTGCACCCCTAGTTCAGACCAAGTTTCAAGCACATGCAAAACTCAGGTGGGCCCCACCAAGTGCTTTTATATGTTTTAACGATGTCTTCACATATATTTTAAATGGTATGGCCCACCTGAGTTCCGTATATGGCTGATTTTTGGGATATCCCATAATTTAAAGGGGACCCATCAAATGCACGGTGTTAATGGTCGACACGCATCACGGTGGGGCCCACACAGCTCGACCTCACGGGAGCTTATCATCAGCTTGAGAGCATTGTACCTTTTTCCTATATATATATATATATTATATATATATATATATATATATATATATATATATATATAATATATATATATATATATATATATAAAATCCATCTACACTTTTCATTATATATATAAAATCCATCTACACTTTCATTTATTTCGCAAGCTCATTCTAGGGCATGAGCCAAAAGCTCAAGTACATTACATGGTAAGAAATATTAGTGATTAAATGCCCACCATGAAAAACTTCTTTAAGGATACAAAAGTTTTGGATCAAGCTAGTATTTGTGTTTTCCATCCATGTGAACTTATCAGCAGGTTAGATGGCAAATAAAAATTATAGTGGGTCCTTGGGAGGTTTGAACGGTGGGTGTCCTTATCGGCACTGTTTACGGTGGCGTGCACATTATGAATGGACTCGATGCACCATACAAATCATAGTGGACACCATAAACAATGCATGTTCATCAACCATAGCTATATGTAATGTCTTTGAAGGTATCATCCTTTAACCTCTAATATAAAATTCAGGATTATTTTACCAGTAAAAAAATAGAGTATTAATTACTATAAAGTGTTTGCAATCTATAGACCTTTAATGCATTCAAACACAACTTGTTTATAGCTAAAGGGTTTTACACGCGTTTTTATATATATATATATTATATATATATATATATATATATATATATATATTATATATATATATATCTATATATATATATATGGTGATAGAAGGACAATAGCCTCGGTTATTGAAATATGGGCAGCACAATCAAAATAAAAATCAGGAAAAAAAAAAAAAAAAAAAAAAGGTACCTACCCCAAGAGACCCAATAGGAAGACTTCCATGAGTATCATCGTATTCAACCTCGGCCTATTCATCCTGCTTGAAAATGGACAATATAAATAAGTGAATAAATAGGCATCAGTAAGCTATGCATATGAGCGGCCATGCACCACTTAGACCATTGGTCGGCCCACAGCATATCAGTGATGGCCAAAGATCAAACACAGATTGAGTGAATCCAAGGAATTTGTGTTCGTGAAGCCCACTGTGGCTAATGTGTTTTATATTTATATGTTTTATATGCATGTGGTTCATTTATTTTGTCAACTTATTTTAAGGCATGAGTTCAAAAATGAAGTAGACTCATATAAAACAGTGGTGATTGAATGCCCACCATCAAAAACTTCCTAAGGCCCACCATGAAAACATAAATATCACCAAACTTTTTTGGCCTCAAGAAGTTTGAATGGCAGGTGTGTGGTGAGGTCTACATGAGATTTAAATCTTCTTCATTTTTCGGCTCATGCCATAAAATTATCTGGAAAAATGAATGGAGTGTACTAAACACGTACATCACAGTGGGCCCCACAAGTCACGGATCCACATCCCACCAAAAGGTCACGTTTATTTACGGCTTGCAGCTGCAGCTGTCATATAATGTAATTTTGCACATTGAATGTCTACTCCATTTTTGTTCCCCAGCCAACCAATCGGATGTTTGAAATGATATGATTCAGGCCAACCAAACTGATGCGGATTGTGTAGCGAGGAACTCACCACGATATAGCATGGTGTGGATGCTCTGTGGGCCCACCATGAGGTATGTATTTTATCCACTCATTTTAAGATTTGAACCCAAAATTGAAGTATATCCAAAGCTCCAATGGACCACACCACAATAAAGGAATTCAACGCCCTCTATTGACTACTTCTTAGGGCTATATAAGCTTTGGGTAAGCTGGTTTTCTCTTCATCCATCTTATGAGAAGGTTGGATGACAAATAGTGGGCCCTAGAAAAGTTTCAACCATGGATGTCATTATCCCCACTATTTTCTACCGTGTGGACCACCCAACCTTTGGATATGCTTCAATTTTGGGCTCATGATATAAAAAGATCTGGAAAAACAGATGGACGGCGTGGATAGAATACCCTACATCACGGTGGGCACTCCTCACTACTCAATCCCCGTCCCAACCAATTGGACATGTTAAATCATATGATCCAAGCTTATCCCACCGTTGGGATTATTAGGTCACAGGTTTCATTAGGCTTCCAATCCATGGTGGGCCCACCAAATGAACGGCTTAGATTAATGTATATGTGAACACATATAAGATGGCGAGGGGTATATCTTCTGTCTATAATATTGCTGAGTGCAGTGCAGAAAACTCGCGGATGATGTGAATCCACGAAAAAGTCGCTCGTACGTCGATTTCAAACCATTGATGATTTTTTTGTTTTTACAGATAGTCTATGCTAGTGTGGATCGGCCCGATTTCTGGAACAGCATATGCTCCCGGTCACCTCACCGGACTGAATCGCACTCATCATGCCATTTTGGCACACGTGCAACGTTTCACTCTTCAATCTCTCTTAGAACAAACCATGGCAACATAAGAAAATGCTTAGTGATTCATGTAAGGAAAGATTGAAAAGGCACTTGGGAGTGATAAAAACACACAAGGCTGCGTTTGGTTGCACCAAATATCAAATATTGACCGAATTAGATTAATCAATTATGAAATTTCATGATATTTGGTGCAACCAAACACTCCAACCTAGACCCACCAGCACACTTGTGGATGCTGTGCAGCCTTTCAAGTGACTCGGCTCAACTCACCACAAGGCCTTCGGCCTATGTCAGGTTGACCGAGTTATCGGCGTCTTTTCAATCAAGGACTAGGTCATGTGCACCGAGTAACAATCACTTAGCTTGAAATCTCGCGGAATGAAGTTGACTCAGGTTGAGTTATTCGACTCACCAAATTGTTGAACTATGATTCTAGTAGCCACATACCTCTCGAAGGCAAGCACAAAGGCAGCTGTGACGAGCGTTGCTAAGGCATCTCCATATGCTACAAGCACATATGCACTCATCCCTTTATCGAGCGAGACCATAGACGCATAATTCAAGCCTGCATAGCACACACTAGCAAATATGCTAAGGATGTAAGGTTGTGAGCCGTGAAAGAAGTTGGAATGTAGGCTTCTCCAGCAACATCCATGCTCTTCCATACTTCTTACTCCACTCTCCGTTCCCCTTACGCATCTCTACTTTTAGAATATAGATATATATATAACAAGAGGAGAATATATACAGAGTGACTGGGATATGTAGGATAAGTAGCTACAATAGCCATTGGATTTGAGGTCACTGTCGAAGATCCAAACCATTCGACTAATGAGAATTATTGTTGATAATAACTGCTTAGATATCTTCAAGATGGAAAGATGGGTAAGTGGCCCAAAAAAATATTAACTATTAAGAAGATAGTATATATTCAAAGTGAAAGATTAAAAAAATATCGAATAGTTGCAATATTTTGATTGGAAAGCTGTTTTGGGTATTTCTATTATTCACGGTGAAGCCCACCATATAAATGGTTTTGGATTGAATTATCATATGACTCATATGATCCTTTCACTGTTTGTTCTCTACACGTGCATCATCACTTCAAATTATTGATGTCTACAACGAAGGCCGGATCCACAGCTGGCTGTGTAGGTTAAGGTAAACCTACAAAGGAATTAGTTCCGTCTTTTCACAAAAGTGTCACAAGGAGGAAAAAAAAAAAACTACACGCAGCATCGCAGTATCATTTGTTTTAGAGTATACATTAACATAAGTAATGAATATATGCTCTTGCCCTACTCGTTTATTACAACTTTTTTTTTTTTTTTTTTTTTTGGTTAGCTTGTTAGTACACCCACCGTCAGTTCATCACATCACTGTTAGCCACTTTAACCTTTTTTAGGTTAGCTTGTTAGTACACCCACTGTCAGTTCATCACATCACCGTTAGCCACTTGTACTTGTTTTTTTCTGGGGGGGGGGGGGGGTTCACACATCACTGTTAGCCACCCCCACTGGGGAAAGGATGCCAAGACCTAAGTGTTGAAATGAGGTATCTTTCACTCAGTCTACCACCTGAGCTTGCTATGGATAGGTTATTACAACTTTATTCCTTGAATTTGACCAGGCCTTTAGAATGTTGAAATGAGCCCAATTATATTAACTTTATTGGTCAACACCGTCCATCAATTTTCCCATCTCCCTTTTACCATTGGACTGAAAATAAGGCAGATCAAAGTGGTTATTAAGTGGGCCGTAGAAAGTGTCATTGAATGTCTACCTTTGAAATCATTATTTTGATTGTTTGTTCTGGTGTGTTCCACTTTGATATGCTTTAATTTTATTGACACCCTAAAATAAGTTGAAAAACTAGAAGGATGGCATGGATAAACCATATGCATTCATTATGGGCCACTAAAGGAGTTTGACTTACGTTTGAAAGGACTACTGTACAAGTTGGTATCGATCGGATTGTGTCGATGTGGGATTCGAGTGTGTCTGGAATCTCTTTATCCTGAGATAATGTATTCTCAAGTAGATACGCACCCATGCCTAATTCGATGAAGGAGTTCGACATGTGTTCGAATGGCCTATGGTGGAGTTTGACATACGTTTGAATTGGTTGTAGTGGAACTCAAAGTTGATCGGTATTGAAGGAGGGGTTCGATGTCGGTTGGTCTGGTTAATGTGGGGCTTGAGTGTATCTAGAGTCTCCTTATCATGGGATAATGTCTTCTTATGTGGATACACACCGATGCCTAGTTTGGTGAAGGAGTTCGACGTGCCTTTGATGGGGTTACAGTGCAACTCAAAATCAATCGGTGTTGCCAGAGGGGTTTGGTATCCATCGGTCTATATCAATGGGGGTTCAAGTATGTCCATAGTTTTCGTACCCAAAGATAACGTCTTCCCAAGTGGATATACACTAATTCCAATTCATTGAAAGAGTTTGAAATGCATTCGAATGAGTTGTAGTGCAACTCAGAGTTAATTGGTGTTTTCGGAGTGGTTCAATGTCGATCGGTCTATGTCATTGTGGGGTTGGAGAGTGTCCAGAATTTCCTTACCCTTTGATAATGTCTTCTCATGTGGATACGCACCGATTTCTAGTTTTGTGAAAAAGTTCGACATGCATTTGAATAGGCTTTAGTGTAATTCAAAGTCAATCAGTGTTGTTGGATGGGGTTCGATCTTAGTTAGTTAATTTGTGTCGTTGTGGGGTTTGAGTGTGTTCAGAACCTTCATACCTTGAGATAATGTCTTCTTAAGTGGATACACACCGATTTCTAGTTTTGTGAAGGAATTCAACGTGTGTTCAAAGGAGCTATAGTGTAACTCAAAGTTGATTGCTGTGGCTAAAAGGATTTGGTGTCGGTTGATCGGTCTGTGTTGATGTTGGATTTGAGCGTGTTTGGAATCTCTTTACCCTGAGATAATGTCTTATCAAGTAGATACTCACCCATTCCTAGTTGGTGAAAGAGTTCTATGTATGATCAAAGGGATTGCAGTGCAACTCGGAGTTTTTCTAACTTAATATCAATAAAATCTGAATGAAGGGAAAATATGAGCTTGATCCACTACTTTTGTGGTCCATGAAAAGTTTTTAATGGTCATTTATCACTATTTATTTCTAATGGTATGGTCCATGTGTGATTTGGATCTTCTTAAGATTTGGGATCGCATATTAAAACAAGATGAAAACCAGAAGGACGGCGTGGACCACAGATAATACATCAAGGTGGCCCTATACGGTTATTCTAACACCCACTGGGCTATTTCCCCCGGTAACAGCTAATCCGCTCCCCCAGGCAACCGCTGTCAATCGGAACTGTGCTCACACCACTGAACTCGGTGGTGTGTTGACGCAACCAAATTCTATGGGCTCAACTATGATATATTTATTATATCCACACCGTCTACCAAGTTCAGATCCAAAGTTCAAGTGGACCATACCATAAAAAGCAGTGTGTAGATTGATTTCTACAGTGAAACATTCCTAGGACCTACCATGATGCTCATTTTCTATCCAACTTATTCATGATGTCATACGGACTTGTCCAAAGAAAAAAAAAAAAAAAAACACAAATATCAGATTAATCTAAAACTTTTATTACCTGTAAAAGGTTTCAATGATGTACGTTCAATCCCTGTCTATTTTTTGTTCAAGCATTAAAACAATCTCTTCCAATGGACGGACGCTCTCGATATATCATGTACATATGGATTGACTACTCCCCCTGGCACCGTGGCTGGTGGTCGGTGCTCTGTGGGCCCCGCCATGATGTATTTATTTCATCCATTCCGTTCATCCATTTTTAAAGATCATTTTATGATTTGACACAAAAAATGATAGGGATATAAATCTCAGGTGGACCACACCACAGGAAAACAATAATGATTGGATATCCATCATTAAAACCCTCCTAAAGCCCACTGTACTGTTTATTTGACATACAATCTGTTGATTAGGTCATAAAGACCCAGATGGTTATGATAACGACAAGAACACACCACCGTCTATTTCCGCTTCAAAAAGCTTCCTAGCACGAGAACCAACGGGAACTCCTGGATTTGGAAACCCTCTGGATTTGCAATCCTCCCAGCGTGTTTGGTACCCTAGAGTGTGAATCAACTTTAATTCAAAAGTACATATCTATAGCATGTTTATAGAGTTTGAATTTATTTACTAAATTAACTTTAATAGCTCTAATTGGTGAGATATGTAATTTTTGACACAATAGTTGTGATAAGCCCCCTGAAATATATGTTTTACTCAAAATGATGAAATTTCAAGTCTCGAATGGGCCATGAGCACAAGATCATCTCTGAGTGACTAACCAACAATTTTTAATCATTGATTTACATGGACAATGTTTGGATGGTACTGATTTACTTGGACAATGTTTGGACAGTGCTGATCATCATTAGTGGGTCATGTGCCAATAGAATGATAGTGTATAGCGATACACATGTTACACCTGCAATTATGGAAATGATTTTAGGTGTAATCCAAGCTCTCACAGTGGATTACAAGCTCCCTCAAAGAGGGGATTGGAAACCTTGGATTTGAAACCCGGTTACTAGTTACTTTATGCTGCCAAACAACCAGGCGATTTGAAACTCCCTCAAATCCCCTCCAATCCGCAGTGCCAAACGACCCCTTACTTTTTCAAAATGACAAAAATATCTTCTTCTTTTTTGTTTAATGAGTAATTTTTAGCCACTTGAAACTTGGAATGTAGTGATTTTTAGCCACTAAGGACAAACTCAGAATACAAACATAATTAACGGATTAGATTTCATGTACACACCCAGACGAGTACAATAAATTACTTCACAAGTCACGCTTGCCTGCAAGGAGTGGATCTGGCCTCATGCCTGCAAGGATATCTTGCAGGCAGCTAGTTGGACAATAGTGTTACCGTGCAACTAACACTTAAATGCTTACGGTAGTATATATAATGTAAGTTTTGGACATTTTTACTCCCTCAGTTTTTCATGACTAAACTTTTTGAATATTTAAAAGATATGAAAAAGCCATTTTAAATTAATATTTTAGAATATTAGAAAATATAGTTGTATCTAGTATATGGTTTAAATTTTAGCCATGGAAAAGCCTACATGACTTAGATTTTATTGGCATTTTTTCAATTTTTTCAATTGTAGCCCATATGGAGCAAAATAGAAGAATATGCACCGTTACTTCTTTTGAGATGCACTGTGATAACTTTGTGAGTCGATACCATACTTCTATTGCATATCTCATGTTAGGACATCAATGCAAATCTATAATTCAAGTCAGCCACAACATATGATAACATGAAATTGGGTTGCTGATGCAGTGATGAGCGTGATGAGGTCAATCATCGTGATCTTCCTCAAGGATAACTACTCTAAATCCATGGAGCTTCTCTAGACTCCTCACAAAGACTTCTCGAATCCACGAGGAAAAAGAAAGAAAAATAGAAATAATTTTATAAAATTCATAATTTGATTGATGAATGAAATAAACGAGTTTCACAACCATTTAAATAGGGATACTAAGCAATAGAATAAATTTTATAATCAAATTGCAACTAAAACTCCTAGAATTCGCAACTTATACTATAAATAGTAAACTTATTATTTATAGTGGGTCGTAATATCTACTAGTGCACAATGGTTTTTGTCAAAAATAGTGTCTTATTTGGCTTCACCATGTTGTTCTCCTAATTATTTTAAGAATTTTTTACATTGGCCACAACTCTTAAAGTCCAACGGATAAAAAATTATAATCAAACTAAAAGTCATTATTTATAGTAAAAATGGAATTGGTTCGCGTAACCTGGTATAGCTGGGTTGGGTGGTTAAGTAGCTCGTCTTACCCCAAAATCATATATTTTACGTTCGACAATTCATTTCGGATTGCGAGATACACCCAATTTAAGGTCTAACGGACCGGATCACTTTTGTCATCAATCGAGCCTTTTCTGATCCATCTTGGCCATGAAACTGTCCATGACTCACTCTACATCAGTATGTTATCATTGAAACCATAAACAGAATTCTCTCTCTATTATTTATTTTTTTCTCCATTTTCTTACCTTTTCAATTTCTCCTTCCTTCTTTCTTACCTTTTTTTGTACATGCATTGCACTGACCAAGTTTCCTAAATTATATAATCCAATCCGTCAAATAAGTTAGCCCTACCTTAAAAGAAACAGTAGTTGCAATCATAACATGGTCCCCACCATAGAAAGCAATAAATAGCGGCATCGCCTGATGATCGAATCAATCTCATATATTTTATTTATTTATTTTTCATGGTGGAGCTAACCAGGTGGACAATTTACATGTCATGCACCATAGAATATTTTTAGTTGTTGTGGAGGTTATATCCAGCAATAGGGATCTATGGCTAACTGATATTCCTACATCATCATCTATCATCTGGCTACTGCAATTCTTTTCAGCCCACACTAATTTTCGTGGAGGGTTATATCCATAGCTGACTGATATTCCTACAGCATCATTTAAAAATTACAATTCTTTTCAGGTAATCAAACCCACACCACAGGGTCAAAGTCAATGACATAGCCAGATTTGATTGGTGGGATACCTATACATGCACGGTCAAAGATAAGCCAACCGTTTTAAAGATTTTTTAATCAAGTACAAACTTAGACTAGCTTTAATGGCATATGATCCAACCAATTAAATTTCACCACGTCGGGCCACTCATATGATCCCACCAATCAAATTTCACCACTTTGGGCTTAAAAGCCTCACCATACGGCCACTCGATCCCATGATCTCACTGTTGAAGTAGTCTCCGTCGACCACTAAGTCATGTAGCGGGACCCACCAAAGTTAGAAGATAAAAGAGAATCCTTTGTTTATAGTCCAATTAATTGCGTTGGAGACCACCAATGCATGTGTATATTCAATCACTGCGCTATTGCTAATGAGCATGGACCACTCTACTCACCAATAAGTGCTAAGTGCTAGGGTGGTTCAAGGCACATATGCCACATGGCATGTCTGTACAGGATCCAAACCATTAAACAGGTGGGGACCATCATTAGCATGAGCTTGTGAAGAAATCAGGTAGTTCCACTCATTGGATGAGCCCCCAAGATGCGTTGGCTATTTTTACAAGGTAAAAGGAACATTAGAAATAAAAAAAAAAAGCTTATTAATGATCTATATTTAACAAGAACACGTCGCCTACCTGGTATGTGGAGCTTCTTGATTTTTGAGATGGAGGATTTTCAAATTGTTATCCACGTGATTAGCGGTCTAGATTCCATACACGTGCTCCAAGTCAACACAAGTGCCGCGAATCGCCTCATTAACATGTCGCGCGGATCGCGTGGCATATCTATTTAAGTCTTTCGTGATGTGAAACGCAACGCTCCCATGACTAGCTCATACACTCAATGGGGCTTGGTGGTTTCTGACTAGGACCGTCCACCAGAGCTGGATTCGCTAATTCCAAACGCGCGTGGAAGCTACTGTCATCAAGAGGCAATATCAGTGTCATTATGTGATGCGTGTGTGAGATCTGAGCCTTCCATCAGGTGAGCAACGCTGTAGAGATCTTCTGATCAAAAACTCATGCCATTTCATATCTTAAGTGTACTACATCGTACCAAAACAAATGAATGGCTATAAAAAGACTTTAACAAATTGTGGCCTACCTGAGAGATAAATGTATCTGATTTTTCAAAGAGAAGATCCAATCATTATTTCTGACCTCACAGAAAGCTCAGATCTAATACGGACGTGTCTAAATGAGGATGCGCATGGCTTCATGTGCATGTGGAATTTGCAAACCTAAGACGTGAGTAATATCTATTTACATTACCAATTCACTACCTTTGTGATGGTAAATGGGCAGTGGCTTGGGTGGGCCCACCATCATAATATTTATATAAAGTTTACTCTTGCAAGCAGGTGCATCATCCCATGATAGATTAAGAGTCCAAAAATCAACTCCATTTATGATTCAATGTATGACATAATTGAAAACAATGTACCAGTGTAAGCAGGTGCATCACCTCGTGGTAGACGAAGGGTCCAAAAATCAACTCCATTTATAATTTAGATGTATGATCACATAATTGAAAACAATGCACCCTTGTGAGTAGGTGCATCACCTCATGATAGACTAAGGGTCCAAAAATCAACTCCATTTATGATTCAAATGTATCAAATAATTGAAAACAATGTGCCATTATAAGCAAGTGCATCACCTTATGATAGATAAAGGGTCAAAAAATCAACTCCATTTATAATTCAGATGTATCATATAATTAAAAATTATGTACCCTTGTGAGCAGGTGCATCACCTCATGATAGACTAAGGGCCCAAAAATCAACTCCATTTATGATTAAGATGCATCACATAATTGAAAACAATGTACCCTTGTAAGCAAGTGCATCACCTCATGATAGACGAAGGGTCCAAAAATCAACTCCATTTATAATTCAGATGTATCACATAATTGAAAACAATGTACCTTTATGAGCAGGTGCATCACCTCATGATAGACTAAGGGTCCAAAAACAAACTCCATTTATGATTCAAATGTATCACATAATTGAAAACAATGTACCCTTGTAAGCATGCGCATTATCTCATGATACACACTAAGAGTCCAAAAATCAACTCCATATATTATTCAAATGTATCACAGAATTGAAAACAATGTACCCTTGTGAGCAGGTGCATCACTTCATGATAGACTAAGGGTCCAAAAATCAACTCCATTTATGATTCAAATGTATCACATAATTGAAAACAATGTACCCTTGTAATCAGGTGCATCACCTCATGATAGACGAAGTGTCCAAAAATCAACTCCATTTATAATTCAGATGTATCACATAATTGAAAACAATGTACCCTTGTGAGCAGGTGCATTACCTCATGATAGACTAAGGGTCCAAAAATCAACTTCATTTATGATTCAGATGTATCACATAATTGAAAACAATGTACCTTTGTAAGCCGGTGCATCACCTCATGATAGACGAAGTGTCCAAAAATCAACTCCATTTATAATTCAGATGTATCACATAATTGAAAAACAATGTACCCTTGTAAGCATGTGCATCACCTCATGATAGACTAAGGGTTCAAAAATCAACTACTCCATTTACGATTCAAATCTATCACATAATTGAAAACAATGTACCCTTGTGAGCAAGTGCATCATCTTATGATAGACTAAAAATCAACTCCATCTATTATTCAAATGTATCACCGAATTTAAAACAACATGCATATAAGGTAACGTTTGCCCTTCAAACTATTTCCATTTGTGTGACCAATGCAAATCATGGATGGATAAGATTTTTGAAATACCGAGCTAAATGTTTGCATTAAACGTAATGATTGAATTGAATTATATATAATTATCATATTTATAAAAATGGAAGGTGGACGTATCTCGCCCAACTAATTTCTTTGGTGTAGTGTAACAAAATCATTTGTTAGATATTTTTCTCTCGTCTGTACTGAGCATCCAATGGTCCAAATAAATTGTATATAAACATTTAAGTGGGCTCGTAAGAATCAAGGGTCATGTACCATACAATTGATTTTTTGTGAATACTCACTCTAGAGTTAGAGAGGAATGGGTCACTTCTTTTTAGCCAAGCTCACCCCGATATTTATATAAAATCTACTTCAACCCTTTTTTATTTTTTGTTAGCTTGTTAGTACACACCCATGTCAGTATACACACTCCATGTTAGCCACTCCCACTAGGGATAGATACCAAGACCTCAAGTGTTGAAACGAGGTCTATCCACTCAGTCTGCCAGTTGAGCTATGGATCTGGGTGTACCTAATTTAATTTGAAAGGTAAGGGCTCTTTTGGCCAGGCGGATTGGAAGGGATTGGATGGTATTGGAAGGGATTGGAAGTTAAATCCCAAAATTAGCCAGGCGTGCCAAACAAACCGGATAATCTGATCCCAGGATATTGCAATCCCATGGATCTTAAGACAATCCATTGACAACACCATCATTACCTTTAAATCTCATCCAATCCAGCCCAATCCGTTCAAATTTGCCTGCTGAGAGGTGTTTGGTTCAAGGGATTGGAAGTGATGAGAAGGTTTAATCCCGGGATTGGTTGGGCATGCAAACAGACTCGATGTAGCAACCCAAGGATATGGCAATTTCATGCATCTTCAGACAATCCACTGACAACACCATCATTACCTTGAAATTCATGCCATCCACCCTAATTTCATTCAATCCCTTCCAATCCACCGGGCCAAACGGGCCCTAACTGTCCATTGTACCTAAAATCTACTTCAACCATTATTAGGCTTGTACCTAATTTAATTTGAAAGGTAATTGTCCATTGTACACTGTTTCTAATCATGTAGTCCACAGGAATCATGAATGGGGGTAGTTTTGGGCCGTTGACTTAACATGAGATAAGGCACCAAACATCAATTAATGTGTGGCCCTGAATTATCCTACTCATTTGATCACAGGCCCACTCAACCAGTGTTGAAAAAGGTGCCATGGCAGGTAATGGAAGGATAATATGAACGATTAATGAGGCAGCTGTGTGCAAACCTTTGGAGAAAAATACCGAATGTAAATTTCATATTAGTAAGGTAGTTATTTGTAAAAAAAAAAATTCTCTTATAATACTCGTGGACGGATTGCGTACCGAGTAACTCAGCTGACTTAAACAGTCCGCATCCATAAAAGTGGGGCCTAGCATGCACCAAAACGCTGTTGAGCAACCTCTACCGTTAAAGGGCACCTGGCGGGAATCGCAACGCATGAAAGTGGAATTCAAATATTCTATTCTAAAATCAATGTGAAAAGCTGGCTTGGGAGGCACCAATTGCGGGAGACAAGCATGCACTGAGATCGGACAATGAATAATGACGGACTTGCTTTTCTAAAGCTCACACGCGTGTACAAGACGGCTCGTACCCATGCCAAACGTGTGCTATCATCGCACATTGATACAAAATCCAAACCATCCATCAAATGGAATTACCTTGAAGATGCCTTTTTAAAGAATCAGGTTGGTCCACAAGGCAGGTAGGACACGGTTTATGAAACAAAGGTATGGATGAAAGAAACTTGACTTTTCTACCCTTATACCGGTTTGTAATACAGTGCCCACCAGATGAATGGACCAGATTTGTTTTTGGGTTGAGAACATCTACACAATCTGACCGACCTGATGTATGTCTTAGATATTGCACGTGTCTGCCATGCTGACACATGTGGTGGAGTCTGCCTGAGCTTGTACGCGCGGGGTGCTGTCGAAAGAGAGTCGATTAGTGCGTCCCCGGCGCCTTATCCAAGAAAGTGCGATCCTCATCGTGGGGCCCACCTTGATGTATATATTCTGTATCCACACCGTCCATCTATATTTTTATATCATTTTATAATAATATCCAAAAAATAAAGATGATCCATATTTAAGGTAGATCATATCCTAGGAAACAGTGTTTATTGACCATTAATGGACCACATAAGTATTGGATCAAGATTATATTTTATTTCCCCCTTAATCCACGTTTTTGTGACCTTATAAACATTTTGGATGGAAAATAAAATTTTTGGTGGGCCGTAAAAACGTTTTAATGATAGTTCGTTCAATCACCACTGTTTACTATGGCTTGGTCCAACTGAGAGTTAGATCTTCTTCATTTTTGGGTTCATGACCTAGAATATCTTGAAATAATTGATGGACGGTGTGGATATAGGATACATACATCAAGGTAGGTCCCATGGTAAGGGCCGCACCGGCTTGGGTATGGCCGGGGCTGCGCCTAATAACTCCGCTGCCCAAAGCTAATGATCCGACGAGAAGATATGGCTGCCTTTGGAGGCAAGATGTTTTCATGCCTCCAGATTTTGTGCCGCACAATGACACATGTGTAGATGATCTCAACCATACATCTTGTTGAATCTTCCATTGATTCCCTATTACAAAAAAAAAAAAAAAAAAATCTTTATTATACTATCTTAGCCATCAAAATAACTGAGCCTTTTCTCGCTCAATATGATCCGTTGATGGTTTTCGTTTTTAGTGTTCTTTTGTATACCACCAGATAAGGTGCTAGAGCTGTCAAACACTGGTTTGTTTTTTTACATAGAAAGATTACTGTTGGAAGCATGAATTGGACGGTTTTGATCTGATCATGTATGTCATGTATTACTGTTTGGATTGGCTGGTGTACCTCACACCAGCTATATAGTTGTTGTATTCAAGTCAGCAAGTTACGTGAGTCTGATCACGAGGTATGTGTTATATTTAAACCGTCCATACATTTGGGGGAAATACTTTTTGGGTCACAGAAGTTCTGGATAGGCGTGAAATTTGTTTTTCCTCATCATTCATGTCTTTGCGACCTTATGAACATATTAAATGGAAAATAAACCTTATAAAGGCCATATAAATTTTTTAACAGTGAAAATCATTATCTGGCCTGCTATTCGTGGTGGGGTCCAGATGATCTTCGGATATGATTCTTTTTTTATAGTGCTTTAAAATGATCTCTAAAATTAGATGAACGATGTAAATATAATAAATACATCACCGTGAGGCCCATGTCTCCTTTAAACCGACCGTACAACTCAGAGCTCGAGGAGCGTCAGTGCTCATCTTCACATGATACGTACCTACACCAGCCAAACCGCTTCCCACAATATCCGCTCCCGACACAGGATATGGAGATGTGAAAGCACTAAAGAGATTTGAGGAAAGGTCCTGATCCGGGCATGTTTAAAAAAGTGCCAGGGAGCCTCACCTTCTGCAATCGACTTTAATCCAAACCGTCCAAATGGCGATACATGCTGTAGGTGGAATATAAAACAAGGCTCCTCCAAAGTAAGTGATGGGCTTTAATTTGTAAACTTGGCATGTGGGCCGTGTAAGGATTGTGTTTGATTGTGTTGGAGTGTGTATGGGTAGGTCATGCCCGATTAGAAATAGTGACTTTTTATTAATTATTACAGTGATAAGTTATGATGTTTATTAATAAATTAAACACTTAAATAGAATAAAAAATATAAATCATAGATTTTATTATCTTGAATAAAGATGCATTATAATCAATAATTAAATAAATAAAGTAAAGAAAATTATCGATCACAGTTTCAACAGGTGAAGAAGTTGTGGATGGTTAATAGTCTTTTAAACCTGAATGGCTGAGAGATGGTCGTCTTAACTTAAGCAGTCGTGGATAATCATGGTTAGACCCAACAAATATTACCTTGAGAAAATTATTGAACAAGGACTTAGAGATTTGGGCAAATAACTAAATTAATTTTAATTTGCTACCGCAATGCGCCGGTCAAAAGTAGAGAAATTAAAGTAAAACTATGTTAACCGATGCAAACTTTTTTGTTGTATTACATTGGACAAAAGTGAAAAAGCTAAATTAGACTGTATTAAGCTAAAATATAAATTTATGTGAGACCAAAGGATTTGATTAACGACATTAAGTTGAATGAGAGATTTGTATGTTTGACTTAGCAAGGGTGTAAAGCTGTTCATTGTTTATTACTTTTATAATTTTAGAGGCAATTTTTGAATGATGATCTTCGATATCGTAAGATATTAAGTTAATTGACTATGCAATATTGTACAAATCTTTTTGGCATTCATGTATATGTAACATTTCACATCCGGCTACACCCAGATCCATAGCTTGACTGGCAGACTGAGTGGAGATACCTCGTTTCAACACTTGAGGTCTTGGTATCGATCCCTAGTGGGGGTGGCTAACATGGAGTGTGTACTGACATGGGTGTGTACTAACAAGCTAACCCTTAAAAAAATAAAAATAAAAAAAAAATAGTAAAAATAATAATAAACATTTCTCATTCAGCTAGACGAAAAGGAAAAAAAAAAAAAACAAAAAAACAAAAAACAAAAAAAAAAAACAATGATTATACATAATATTTTAAGCCATATTAGAAAAATCATTCTTCAAGTTATGCGACTGCATTTTTTGAAATCTATTTATTTATCCACGGACACTTAGAATTTACCTAGACTTTTGCATTTAATTATTTGGTAGCGAGTTGCTTTTGTTCCATTCTTACATTTAATATCTTATGAGAGATCTGATATTTTTTGACGCATTTAATGCTTCTCAACATATATATTCCTTCGCCCCCTCTTAACTTTGAAGTTCATCTTTACCACCTGCAACTTTGAAGTTCATCTTTACCACCTGCGAACTATTATTATTACATGACGTTGTCTAAGTCATTTGATCTGGCAGTTAGATGTAAACATTACCATCTAATTAAACTTGCAAGTTCTTTGTCATTTAAAGGATAATCAAAACAAAAATCACAAAATGGTCCAAATTCCCTCGAAAAAAAATGTAGATTTATTGTAGGTCTTTGGTTTTGAGAATATCACCAATCTACAACAATTCCCATAATTTGGACGGTTGAGATATGATTTGATTAGTGACATGTGGCACCTATAATTCTAGTAGTAGTCAATACTGGTTGCTCAGTGTTGATGCAAAAATCCGGTCACTCTTTCCCTTGGCTTATGAATATGCACAAAGAACGAACAAAGAAGACCCTGGTGTCGGGGACCCTCCAATGGCAAAGTTAGGAATCTAGGTGTAGTTGGGTATACAAGGGTTAAGCTAGAGATTGTGCGTGCCTCTTCCTTTTGAGGACTTTTCCTTTTATAGATGGGAAGAGTCAATGGCATAGGGGGTGTTCATCTCTGTTTTGGCATGGATAGAATCCTAGTAGGGTCATTGTTCTGCACAGGCAGATTCTTCTAGATCGTTGGCGAAGAGATCCATGTTAGGGATGGTTTCTGAGATCTTTGGTGCGAATCGTGAGCCAACTAGACGTTAGTTAGGTTGAGCTCAGCCTAATGCTAGCCACGAGCCCGGTAAATCGTGCTAGTTGAGGCCTTGGCGTGCCAAGGTGGTGCATGGCCTACTTACTGAGATTAGGCACAGCTTATCTGTTGAGGTTGGGCTCGGCCTACCTACTAAGGTCTGGCTCGGTCTTTCTATTGAGATCGAGCTCGGCCTTAGGTTGAGGTGGAACATTTTCTCTAGTTGGTATGGAGATGAGGGCTAGACTTGCACCTATAGCTTGTTGGGATGCCTAACTTAACCTGTTGACGTTAGGTCGGCACATTTTGTAAGACCCGTACCCTAGTCCATACCATTCCGTAGGCTTCCGCGATCCTTCCGGTCAAATTCCGGCAACTCTCGACTCGTGTCCTACGTTGCGCATGATCTTAAGCCGAGTCCTGCATACCAAAGTCGGCTCGAACCGAAACTTGTATCCTAGCGATCGCGCCGTCGCCGTGGTTCCAACGCCACGACTCGCGCACCGAACCGATACCTAGGTGGGAAGATGTCAGTCAGCGTTCGGTTCGAAGAAACGCCGCACGTTGCGAATCTCGAGGGAATCTCTACGAGATGTCCCATTAATTAAGTCAAGTACAACACCTTACCTCCATGCCACCTCACCCAACAACAAGTACAAGTGGCCTCTCTCCCTTTTCCCACAAGTCAAACTCTCCCTCCCCTCACCATTCCTCCTTTTTCACATTTTCAAACCTAACCATACATCATTAATTACAACACCACTCCTCCCATCCCTTCCATCCATATCTCCAATTACTTCTCTCCCTCTCCCTCATTTTTTCTCAAATCCCTCCAAGCAACAAAGCTCCATACGTTCCAAACTCCCTCCCAAACACAAAGTGTGGCCCACTTTCCCCTACTCTCACATCTCTCATCTCAACCGTTGGATCATCATCAACCACCATTGAAAGTGGAGGCTAGGAGCTAAGGAGTGCAAGGAAGCAAGGAGGGTTACAAGAGGTGGGTGATCCACCATCATTTCTCTTTTTTTTTTTGGGCCACATGTGGTGGGACCCGTTTGATGTATGCATGTATGAAATGGAGGGCCCATAGTGGCGGGGTCCCTCCTCTATCTCACCGTGTATCTCTCTCTCTTTCTCTCTCTTTCCCTCTCTTTCTCTCTTCCTTAGAATGAAGTGGGCCCCACCAATATGTTAAATCTACTCCATCCATCAAATAGGGTGGCCCACCTCATTTTAGGAGAGATCCACCCCCCCTATTTAGAGTAAATGATATATTATAATATTTTATTAATATTTATATATATAGTGGGCCATGATCATGTGGGACCTACCTTGATGAACGTGGGCCACTCACGTGTGGGACCCACCATGAGGCAGTGTTTATCCAAACCGTCCAGCGTCTCTGGACGCTGGACGTAGGCGTACTGCATGGCTAACAAAAAAAAAAAGTTACTTTTTTGTGGGCTGCTCATGCAGGCCCCACCTTGATGTATGTATGTGATCCACGCCGTCCAATCTATTCTCCAGTCTACTTTAGGCGTTGAGCCAAAAGTTTAAGGCGATCTGATCACCAGGCGGGCCATACCATCTAAAAATTATGTAAAGACATGTCAGAACATATAAAAGTACTCGGTGGGACCCACCTGAAGTTTAGATGCAGCTGAAACTCGTTCTGGACGGGTAGAACAGTGGGACACACATAATGGGTGGGCTGGATCATGAATCACATCTCGGTGGGCCCCAAAACAAAACAAAAAAATAAAAAAAATAAAAAAAATTGCAGCTGCTGCTGCCGCTGACAGGTGCAGGCAGCGCCTGTGCTGCATGGCAGCGGGCGGACGAGCTGGGCCTCACGGCTCCAGCCATGGGCCCCACGTGGTGCGTTTCGACCAGCAACACCGTGCATTTGATGGATCCCCTTTGTTATGGGGTGTCCCCGAAAATCAGCCGAAAACGGAACTCAGGTGGGCCACACCATCTAAATCTTGTGAAGTCGTGCCTAAATCATATAAAAACACTTGGTGGGGTCTACCTGAATTTTTGATGTGGCTGAAACTTGGTCTGGACCATCAGCCAGGTGGGACACACATAATGGGTGGGCTGGATGGTGGATCACATCTCGGTGGGCCCCAATATAAAAAAATAAATAAATAATATATATATATATATATATATATATATATAACAACAGCAGCGTCGGACGCTGCTGCTGCTGACAGAGGACGCAGGCGGTTGCGTGCGGTAAAGGCAGACCCACGGCTCCTGTCGTGGGCCCACCATGATGTAAGCGTGTCATCCACGCCGTCCATCTATTTTGGCAGATCATTTTAAGGCATGAGCCCAAAAATGAGGTAGATCCTAATCTCAAGTAAACCACATTACAAGAAAACAGTGTTGGTTGGAGGCTCAACCGTTTTCACGGTTGAGTGACGAATGAACATCACGGTGGACCCTCTCTGGCCGTGTGGCCCTATGAACAGTTGGATGGCATATAAACTTCATGGTGGGCACCCCAGGTCTGTATGACCTATTAACAGGTTGGGTGGAAAATAAATATTACGGTGGGCCCCACTTGGTCCACGAGACCTTATGAACAGATTGGATGAAGAAAAATAACCATTCTAGTGGGCCCCTGGTCCCGTGACCTTTTGAATAGATTGGATGAAAATAAACATTTCAGTGGGCCCTACCCTAGGCCCATGAGACCTTATGAGAAGGTTGGATTGAAAATAAACATTACGGTGGGCTTCACATGAGACCCACTTGGATGCATATGGGCTGATGTGTTTAGGCCCATCTTGTCATATTTTTAGGCCCATTATTAAGGCCCACTTTGATATGTATATGGCCTATGTGATTAGGCCCATTTGATTCACATACAGCTTATGTAATCGGGCTCATTTTCATGCATTCTCAGGCCCATGGGTGATGACCCATTGCAATGTACCTAAGGCCCATTGATGAGGCTCATTAAGATGGCCCACTTGATGAATATAAGGCCTATGAGATATGGCCCATTTGATGTATTTAGGGCCCCATGGGATGTACCTAAGGCACATTGCAATGTGTAATTCCACCAGGATTTATGTAATGGTATTTAAGGCAAGCCGAGCCTTGGGGACAATGTTGGTTTGACGTCCACATTGTACGAGTAATGTTGGTTAGATGTCCACATTATAACTCTCCCTAAGGCCACTGATAGGCCCGTATCTGTTTCATGTAGGCCATTTAGGCCCATCTTCATTGAGATGATAGTTTATTGCTTTATAACATGTTTAGCACAGCCCCATGATTCATGATCATACACATCATATGTATGCATGAGATGAGGAGTGTCTGATCATAGCATGTGCTTCGGGCAGACTGATTACGGGCTCCCCGATATGTGGAGTTGCCCTACATGAGCGCACGGTATGCACAGGATTGATGCATGTCTGGCAGTATGATTCATGCACTTGTATCTGTATGATTGAGATATGCCCTAGCGACATCAGGGCCATAGCCTCCACAGATGTATCGTGGGTGGCTAGTTGGATACCGAAAAATCTTGTTCCAAGCAATTGGGGCGCCATAGATGTCCCTGGGTGAGAGTCCCTGAACCCGATGGTACCAGAGGATGACTCCAACGTCGAGACCGAGTGGATATACGAGCGCACGAGGGCCGAATATCATGAGGCCGCGTCTCCCACTGTGTCGTGGTCGATTGGAAAGGGGTTTGGCCTTACTCGCCCGAGAGTAGGGGGCATTTCTAGGCTGAGTTTGACCAGCTCGGAAATGGGTTCGCTATCGACGTGCCGGATAGGTATTGGCTGACTATTGGCCATGCGGATAGTAAGGTTTCTTACGCTCACTTAACTGTGCTGCTTGGAGAGAGACAGTGCCATTTGGAGTGTACTGAACCCCAGTGATTATCCAGACTGAGAACCGTACTGATTTGATGCTCTAGTGAGGAGTTGCATTGGTATGAGGATTGGCATGCTTGACTTACATATTGCATCGCATGGCCTTGGTATGGCCGATAGCATTCACATCTTGTATTGTATAGCCTTGGTACGGCTGGTTGCATTTACGTACTCATCAGCATGATTCCGCATTACTCCGGCATTGCATTCTGAGCACGTTCGCACACACTTACACCGCCCTCTAAGCTTTCAATAAGCTTATGCACGATTGATGCGTGCAGGTGACGCCAGGACGCAGCTGTAGTTTCGCCCCAGTTGGAGCGTGCCGCCGAGTTTTTTGGAGTTTTAATATTACCATTATCTTGTATTTCTCTTTATACGCACTGTACTCAAAGTTTTTGTTCATAGTGAATTTTTTCTGGTGTTCTTGTGGTTATTGTTCGTGGGTTATGCTTGGTTATGCTCATTACGAATCAAATGGATTATTAGAAATCCTCCTTATAGCATCCCAGGATCGGAACCTGGTATATGAGTGCCGGGAGCCGAGAATGGGGTACTACGGAGGCTGTCGACGTCGGATTCGGCGATCGGGAATCTTGTGAGCCCGGTCTCCTAGTTCGGGGCGTGACACATTTCCCCCATAACACTCAGCATCCTATCATTGCCCCGGATGTTAGAGATCTGGCAAACTTATTTTAAGTTAAAACAAGTAATAAAAAAATAAAAAATAAAAAAATAAAATAAAATATTTAAAAAAAAAGGAAAGAAATTCTCACGGGATGATTCCTGATGTTTTCTAATTAAGAAAATTTTGGTCATCTGATAGAGTGGGATGGATAATATGTAAATACCGAGAAATTATTTAGAAATAGGACATATGGCATATAAGTAATCAAATTAAACCGTCCACATTATAGTACTCAGTATAGATGTATAATGAACCAAAAATAAAGATTATTTCATTACCTGACTATCTGATTGGTGGAGATTAATTGAACTGTTAAAATGAAAAATAAAATAAAATCAAACGGTTCTATTTTCACAAACAAGTGTCCACAAATCAGAGGCTAAGATCGTTCAACAAATCTAATAATGTGATTGTCACTTGGAGGTAGTGGGATACACAATCTAGCCGATTTTATTTGAGTTAGTATATTGACATGTACAATTTCTCACGGTGCCTGCGCATCAAGCTTCTGAGGCAGCCTGAGTATCATATAACAACTTTTCTTTTCTTTCTAATTAGATCATCTTCGCTTTTTGCAGTGGAAGAGAAGACTTCCCAATATAGCATTCAAAGAGCACAAGTGACAGGTGAACAGCGGCAGGACGGATCGAGTCGGTAATATGAGAAAACGTGCGAACTTGGCACCGGTGTTTGACGTAGTCCAATCATTGATGGTTGGAATTAGTCACATACAACGAAAGCGTGTTTTAGATTTTATTTGTCATCCAATCTGTTTATAAGCCACACAGATATGGATGAAAGAAAACACAATCATACCCTGGAATAAGCTAGTATAACGTATGTACGGTGTGGATAAGACATGTAATTCATGATGGGTCCACAGAGTTTACCAATAGTGTAGGACATGGGATTAGGTGGTGTTCCCTCCAGTACCGAGCTCGGTACTGGTTGGTTGGTGCTGGAAAATTTTATACACAGGCCATCCATTTTGCCAGCTTATTTTAGAGTATAAGCCAAAAAATTAGACACATCCAAATTATAAGTGGACCACACTATAAGAAACAGGGGTGATTGAACCCTCACCATTTAAAGACTTCAGGGGTCACAAAAGTCTTGGATCAAGCTGATATTCATGTTTTCTCTTCATCTTTATCTATGTGACCTAATCAATGGATTAGATGGCATGTAAACATTATAGTAGGTTTTAGGAGGTTTTTAACCATGGGCTATTAATCAACACTGTTTCCAGTGGTGTGGTTCACCTGAGATTTGGATCTGCCTCATTCTAAAATAAATGGGTGGCATGTATAAAACATATAGATCATGGTGGGCCCATAGTGTTCTTTCCATCACCAGCGAATACCAAACTAGGTAGCGGAGTAGTGGCTGCCGAATCTGAGCCCTTGTGCATATGTCGTCGAATCAGTAGGGTTGAATAGCCACGAAAGCTAGGCTTCCCAAAAATCAGGCCCATCTAACATTATGTGGACCACCATGGGGGCTGGAGATTTTTGGGTGGCTGTCTATTGTTTTGTTGATGTAGTCACTCACTGTCTGATATTTGGGCATCCCATTATCACGTTGGGCTCAGTTGATGCATTACCAGTAGTTCAGGAGTGTATTTAATTTTCAATTGTTGATGTACCGTGTAGTAAATGATAAACCACCTAGTAGTTGATAAAAATATGACATACATATATGTTGTCATAGTCATATTTAAAACGTGATATAACTAAGTAAACAATCCCCACCTAATAATGGAATAACTGGCAAGGCATGATATAAATAAAATAAAATAAATACTACTTTTTTACACGTGTGAACACCCTCCCCCAGCACGCGTGCATAATTGATGTGACATGGTGGAAAACTACGTTTAACCGGATTAAGGCTTTCATTATTGTGTGTGGTTGATATTTTTGGGGTGACAAGTATATGATTTGTTTGGCTTGACTTGGCTTCATTGGCTTTCCAATATTTTTTCCAAGAGAAACCTTTGAATGTTGCATTTAAAAGACTAGTGTTGTCATTGGCCGATTAGGCTACAATAGCCCACAATCAGATAGAGTTCGTGGACGTGCCCTAGGTTGGGAAATCTCAATCGTTAGATTCTCCAGCCTAAATGACTCCCAATGTATGGCTTGCTGTTATAAAATAATGATTTTATAAAATATATGTTATAATAAAATATAATATAATATGTTAAAAAGTTTTTGTAAGAAAACTTTTGTGGGATTTTTTAGAATAGTCCCACATGGGAAAGGGAAGAAAACTTTTTGTGGTTTAAATGAATATGGTAGATTACCTTATAATTTGCTTACATAGCCCAGGACCATGGGACTTGCGTGTTCCAATGCATACACTTGGTCACGGGCTCGGTGCGAGAGCGTGGGCATGTGAGGCAATGTGGCTATAGAGGCGCTAGTGGCTCACT
Source organism: Magnolia officinalis (assembly GCA_021015155.1). Taxonomy (NCBI): domain Eukaryota; kingdom Viridiplantae; phylum Streptophyta; class Magnoliopsida; order Magnoliales; family Magnoliaceae; genus Magnolia; species Magnolia officinalis. Next base: position 16,596,314 of record JAJHSJ010000001.1, on the reverse strand, counting down.
TTGCATTTCGCACGTCCGCATCATGTCGCTCCTTCGCGACCTTACGCGAACCGGAGTCACTGTCTCACAATAGTCAGCATGCAGCAGTGGTTATGGCTCATGCACAACAGTCAGAAAACGGTCATAAACGATCAATGAGATTTATTTCCCTGGACCATAACCCCCAGCCACCACAGCTTATATAAACAGGGCCTGGATGGGTTTCCAAATCATCACTCAACCCACTCGATCCAGTAGACCCATACGAACTGAGAAAGCCACTCCTCTCCTATACTCCAGTATACTAACTCCAGCAAGACAGTAAGGTTAAACCATTTCTTGAAGAACAGACCAGCGGTGTGGTATAGAACGGTTCAACTGAACTAGTAGCTGAAGAACAGACTAGTGCAGTAGTCTGAATCACAAAACTTCTCTTCTCTCTTCTTTCTGGGATTTTTCTTTACTATACTTCTACCAGACTGTGTGTAAACAGAGTTCCATTAGTGGGCCTTTGCGTTTGCTAAACGCAGACCCACATCAAGCTCGTCATATCCTAGAAGCAGTTTTCTTATAACCTGTCAACATACTCAATTCATTTGAGTAGCGGCAAATAACATTTTAAGGACAACGTCCCAGACGTGCTTCAGTCTGCCCTTATTTCAGATCATTTGGATTTTCGGTTTTCTATTTTACAAAAAAATCTATTCTATAAATTTTGTAATACCTGCGACCTAGGTAAGAGTCTCAGTTATGAGGGAATGAGATGTTAGGCACATTTTCTCGTTCGCACTTGCGTGTGATTTCTACTTTAAAGAATATGCGGTTTTTAACGAAATCATAATTTACATGAAATGTTAGTCATGCGGCCATGCTTTATATAATCCTATAGGAGGGTTGGGCAAGTAAGAAAGAAAACAAAAGAGTCATAGCCCTACATTTTTTTTGTGCATTTTGGTGAATCTTTACTGTTGATACAAGCTTTTCTCATGTGCTTAAAATTGTATAAAATTGTATAATGTACTGCTACACTTTTATTGGCTTTTGCACGTAGTTGCACAGTTTTTTGGTTTAAAACCGTTTCTAAATAAGAAAAAATACTGTTCCCAAAAATTAATAATGCTGGAAATTGAAAATTTGTGACAGTTTTCAACTGTCCCTAATTTTTTGCGAAGCCCTTTTTAGCCAGTTTCCAATTATCCTTAAATGGTTTAAGAACGGTTTTCAACCATTCCTAAAGAGGCGTTTTGGTGTAATGCCTAATGTTTATTTGCCATCTAATCTATTGAGCAGGTCACACAAACCTGAATGAAGGGAAAGCGCAAATATCAGGTTGATCCAAAATAACCATTATTTCCTATTGTGTACTCCACCCAACATTTGGATATGTAAATGAGCTGGCACAATGGATGGTTGGCATGGATAAAACACATACATCATGGTGGTGCCACAAAACCTACCAGGTCACCACCAAAATCGAATCCCCTGTTTTGTATACCGTGCCTTCTACCATGCCGATGATCAGGGATGGTAGATCGTGAACATCCATCTCGTGGGCTCAACCTGACCGCAAGAGAACCCAACATAACATGAATTCCAACTGAAGGGGCATAACCCAATGTAAATTGAAGCCTTATATACTTAATCGAACTTGATCTAACCCAACCCAAATATATATAATTATTCCCAGCCTAACCTAACCTGAACCTATTTTCTAAATCCACACCGAACTTATTAAAATCAGGACTGTATTTTCCAACTAAAAGCAACCTTAGGACCTTGACAACCCACATTAATCAGGTTGGAATTGACATGCACGCAAGTCGCAATTCTAGATGCTCTAGGGATGTAGAGACTCATGCCCTGGTCTGGCCAACTGTACATTCACAGGCCATGGTAGGTTCTATAAGATTATCCAAATTGGCGAGATATTTCGGGGTCATCCAATACAGAGCAAAGGTGTCATGGTGTTGGGGTCTGCTTGAATACAACCCAGAACTATTACAATGTGGTAGGTCAGGAATGTAACCATTAGAATTGGAATATTTTCAAGGAAAACTTATAATTGTAAATTTTTTTTTAATTTTTTTATCTAAAAATTTTATTTGAAGGTTTCGCTAACATCCTCACGCATGAGGTGATCTATTGTCAATCTCATACAACTAGGAGGAAGCGGATTGCCTGGTGTGGTGTGGTGTGGTGACGTCACCAAGTTCTCTGAGCTCCACTATGTTATATCTACACCCTCCATCCATTTTGCAAGATCATATGGGCTCAAAAATGAGGCAGATCCAAACCTCAAGTGAACCACACCACACAAAATAGTGAGGGTATTTATGTTTTCCCTTCATCCATATTTATGTGACCTTATGAATAGGTTGGATGGAAAATAAACATCATGGTTTGGATGAAATTATACATTTGAGCATAACTTTTTTGTAGTTTGTACTTGAGTGTTAGAACATATGCTTAATGATATGGTAGTATTTTGTCTAACATCTAGTAAGAATATATGCATACTATCATAAATAGTTATATGCATGTAATTCCAACTTAATCCAAGATCAAAATGAAAAGCCCTTACCCTTAGTAGGGGGTTCATGGGTGGTGCCTAAACCCCAAACCCCAAAGCATATAATATATTTTTTTATTGTGTAAATTTCATAATCTAACTGTTTAATATGCACAATTCAATTGGTCTAAAAATTGACAAGAAATGTCAAATTGTAGAGAGAGGGAGAGAGAGAGAGAGAGAATCAACCAAATAGGCCCTGGTTGATTATAAATCAAGCATAATTTAATTAGGTCCCACAACGTTGTACTACAACAAAACGAAACAGAGAAAAATGGAAAATGATAGGTTAACTCTTTTTCCAATTTTTCCCAAAATGGCCCTCTCAACTTTGATTCATCGAATCCTCCTCAATTGTCATGTTAAACCTAGCTATAGTAGAAAATATGTTGTAATCTTCTTCTTAGGGTTAAATAATGAAAATAGAGAAAACATGGGGAAAAAACAACAAAGAGGAGCTTTACAGGCATATCGATATTCATAACTCTTCATCAAACCAAGGCAAGGCTAAATGGATGAAATAATCTTTCTAAATATGTGGGTAGTTTTTTAGTAGGAAATTAAATAAGAGAGTTAAATCTAACATAGCCAAAGATTGTATATTTTGTGATTCCAATGCAGCTGAATAGCAAAATAATACACAAGACGAGAATTTACAATGAATCAGCTAAAAAGGACTCAAGAAGTACATCATTCAGAAAAGAAAAACTAGAGAAATACAAAATGACGGTATTGAAGCTTGTCTTCAGCAATAACTGCCTTAACTGATTCCCGATCTTCAATAAAAACTTTAAGCTTGATTTCCTTCTGATGGCAAGATATTCTAGTCTGCCAGCGGCCCAATTTCTCTCTTTGGGTTCAGTCTCCGATTTCTTTGTTGATTGATGAACATCAAATGAAACTGACCATGGCATTTTTCACTTGTGTAGAATAGCATCTGTAACTAGGGGAAAGCCTTCAACACGAAAGGGGAAGCATTTGGATGCACTATCAATTTGAATTACAATTGTTGGTCTAATAAAGTGAAAGTTTTCTTGTTTTGCACTCATGTTCTGATATTGAGGGTCTGGGCTCTAAATTTCAATCACAGTGCTTTCAAGTTGTAATTGTGGACTTGTAGTGATACTTCCTGATTATGAAATGCTAGGAAATATCATTAGTTTTATTATTTCTCATGATTAAATCGATTATGTGTTTGGATGCTCAGTTGGACCGAATTTCATCAATTCAATTAAATCTGCACATTTCAATTCGGACATGAGATGATACGATTCTCTACTTGGTTGCTAGTCCCTTGTTATGAATGGCTGGGGCTAGTGTCACTCAGGCCATTTCCACTCTTTTGAATTGAATTTTTGCAATTCTATTTGATTGAGCTTCCAAATGCAACCCGAATGTTCATAATTCAAATCAACCGGCATCCAAATGCCCCCTAAAGCATCCGGCAGACTGACTTGTTGCAGAGAGAATACCATGACTTATGTTTACCAACATTGAGCTGGTTTTGAGATAAAAGTTCCATGAAAACCATATGGCACCCTTTGTGGCAGTGTTATTTTGGCGACTGGGCCACATTCGAACTTCCTTGTGTCGATTATATGGACCTGAAAGGAGAGAATAGACAAATTAAAAGCTAATATGAGCATTGTTAAGGCCACATTTGGATGCACCATCTGATTGAGTGGCAGAAATTAGTTCAATGGAGTGGACGTGGCCGAATTATAATTCCATTCCTTAAATTTTCATGGCAAAGGAAGCATCCCTTGAATTGTGTTTAAAATCGTTTTGTTTCCAACTTCAAAGTATCACAAAATCAGAATATGGAGTGTATTTACTATATACCAATACGCAGGCAATTGCAATCTCGTTATTCCTCTCTGCTTAACTAATTATTGCAATTCAATCACTAGTGCATCCAAACATAGCCTAAGGCTTTCGTACAGTTTCACCTAGGGGTTACGACGGGGAGTATATTTTTTGAATCTATCCTTGGGAATTTTATACTAGTCATGGGTTGCTTGTGCAACCATTGAGGGGGGAGAGAGAGAGAGAGAGAGAGAGAGAGAGAGAGAGAGAGAGAGAGAGAGAGAGAGAGAGAGAGAGAGAGAGAGAGAGATTCAATATATGAATTTACTTGAGATATGTTAGTGTCTTCATTATGAACAAAAGAGATTATCCAACCATCGTCTTCCTTGCAACCTCCATGCCTAGAGATAAAGGAAGCTCCTGAAAAGAACTGGTTTTCCTCAAGTGTATGATACTCCACCTTGATCTGCTCTTCACAATCTTTCTCCCCCTAATTTGCAATTTTTGGTTATCAGAATCAGAGCCAAAAGACTCAAAAATGTAAAATTTATAGACAATATATGAGCTTTAAGGAATTGAAGGATTTTTATCTTGCTAATATGGGTTTGCCTGCATCCATGCAATTGAGTACTCATGATGGCATGTAGCAGATGGGTACAAGTTCTGGAGCACTCATTCTAAAGGCCATACCATATATGGACCACTGCCTAAAAAATCATGCAAAATGCAAAATACCAAGTTCTCAATCTGAGCTAAGAAATGGCCACATTGCTTTTTTTGGGCCATGTCCTGATCAAGCGGTAAGGATTGTCCAGTCTGCCTGATTTTGGGTCATAGCCCATCAGATGACGGGTCCAGATCTTGTACATGTCTTCCACAACATGTTCTACAGAAAGTCGCGCACAGCTTCCATTTCTCGTGTAACATATCACTAGAAAGCATTAATTCTTGATTATCTCTTCAGTGATACTTTGACAGTTTTTAATCACTTCTTCACCCTATTAATCTTAGTTTCCTGTTAAACCTCAAACCCACGAGTGAAAAAAAAAAAAAAAAACTGAAGCTTGGTTTTAGAGGTGTAGAAGGTTTCTCACCTTATAAAACCTGTTTTCATTTTCTTCAAAGTATAATTTGGCTAGCTTTCCATACTTCGGCAAACCTACAAAGATTAGATACTTCCAATTTTAACTACAACATTACTTGGAAGCAACAGCAACAAAAATGGAATCCACATAAGAGAGATGTTTTTTCATACCACATGTACAGCTTGCATCGGGGTCGATGACTTGGGTATACCCATATTCATTCCTTAAACCATTAAAATTATCATTGATCATAGGGAAATCCATGGAGAAGTTGGTGTCTGTGAGATTCTTCTCTTTAACATCCCCGCTTTCCATGTTTAATCTCCATTCATACACACGCGAGAAAAATAATCCATCTTCTGCAGAATGATCGAGGTTCTCCTGACTTGTAACGATAGGCTTGAATCCCCTTGAGAACCATTCAAATTTGTTGTGGCCCATGTCAGGGCCCGGTATGATGGACCCCAAAGCACGACAACCCCGCACCACAACCTGTTAACTCTCTACTGTCAAATGAAATTCATGTAACTACCTCTTTCTGTTGATGACTCCAAATAAACAAACACCATCTTTTTGCTCTTATTCTTGTTAGTTAATCCTCTCTATGTCAATGACATAGTTAAAATGGTAAGAAATTGTTATTAGGTGATAGCAGTAGACTCTTGTTTTGCTAATTTACCTCATTTCCTTCTTCGAAACAATTAAGAATGTGAAATGTGCAGTGGGGCTCCACTTCAAACCACTTGATTGAATCACCATCTCCATAGCGGGGCATCACTCCGATCCTGGCATACCCTTCTTTGTCATACTTGATCAATCTACATATGAAAGTTGATTTCTTTAGAAAATCCGACCCGTCTGATTATTTTTTAGTTCTTATGAAATGCATAGAATTAGAGAAAGACTCACGGGCCTCCTTGAACGAGCCTAATTACATCCATGGTAAGTGGAAAATCCATGATTACGTTGTACCTAAGAACCACATAATAAAGTATTAGTCCTTAATCATTCAGATCGATATTTGGGATCTTAATGCAATCTAAAGTGCACCCATTTATTAAACCTTGCAAATGTATACATATTGAGGGAGTTTTTGGGCCTTGTTTTTATAGATCAAAAGGCATAAAATCTAAATCTATTTGATTAAATATATTAGCTAAATTCGGGTGTTTTCTTATAGAGATTTTTAACTTAATCAGACCAAAACAAATACTTGAAAACCAAACTTACTTTTCTGTAACCCCTATTTCATGGCAAAGGGTGCTTCTCTTGAACTTGAGATCCACTTTGTGAGACAATCTCTTCCCATCAGCTGAAAGCAAGCAAGTCATACCCATGAATGTATTGACAAGATAATGAAATGGTCTCCTTGGTATATGGACCCTGTTATGGCTACTTGTGAAAGCAGGCTTTTCTGTGTCCCAAAAATATAGCTGGTGCAGTCATCAGGCAGGCCTCATAACCTTCCATTTCTTTCATATCCATTGACCCACCTAACGATTGGACCAGCTTAATTTCAGGCTGTAACCATGACATGAACTAGAGCATGTTTTTACTGGAGGAAGCCTTGCTGGCCGTCCTATTGGAAAATTCAATCATTATGCAATGATTATTTTCTAAGGAACTACATGGATATTCTCTTCCCATCAGCTGAAAGCAAGCAAGTCATACCCATGAATGTATTGACAAGATAATGAAATGGTCTCCTTGGTATATGGACCCTGTTATGGCTACTTGTGAAAGCAGGCTTTTCTGTGTCCCAAAAATATAGCTGGTGCAGTCATCAGGCAGGCCTCATAACCTTCCATTTCTTTCATATCCATTGACCCACCTAACGATTGGACCAGCTTAATTTCAGGCTGTAACCATGACATGAACTAGAGCATGTTTTTACTGGAGGAAGCCTTGCTGGCCGTCCTATTGGAAAATTCAATCATTATGCAATGATTATTTTCTAAGGAACTACATGGACATGGATTATACTTTTAGGTATCCTGTTTGGATAGCAGGTCGAAATGATCTTCTTACAACTGTCGCTAGTGAATCCATAGAAAACACTAATGATTACTTGGTGGAACCCATCATTTTCTTTGCTATCTAAACAACATAAAAGGTCACATCAATGAAAAACCTTTTTCTATTTTCATGGATTTCCATGTGGTTTTGCTCACATCCAAAAAATGTCCTAAATGGAGTGGATACCTGATATAACTCCCAAAACAAAAAATGGCTTCTTTACATCAACCCCCATGATAACTAGCTCCCCACTTCCTGGAATTCTCTGTACCATTACAAATGGAGTTGATTAATTGGCAAAAGAAATAAAAAAAAATATATATATATAGGCATTGAAGTTAATTAGTACTTAATCCTGTTTGTGATTAACGACATATGAGAATGTACGAGACCTTAGGATGGCTGGTGAACGGTCGATCCCAAGCTCCATCAACATCCCAATTATCAAGTGTTTTTAGGGTAGCGATGTCGAATTCTTGCGGAATGTGATTCTCAGAAACTGTATAGAATTTCCCAGAGTGTTCGAAGACATTGGTGTTGCTAATGTACTTGTTTACTTTCCCAAATCTCAACTGTCATGACCCAAGGTGTTAAGATAATTGATCATTTGTTAATGATAAAATCAATGGAACAAATCATACAATGGATGTGTGTGGCAGCAACCACATGAGTACTTATAAGTTGTGGCTCGAATAAACTGTTGAAGTCATGGGCCACATTTTAGATGAGTTGTAAATCAAATATTGAACCGATAACTTAATTGGGTGATTGGTTGGCATACAATGGATGGTCACAATGAAAATTATTTAACAAAACATTTCCATTAATCAAAGGTTTGGATCGGACCGTATCTTCAATGGACCATTGCACAAAAATTCATTGATTTGATGTTTGTAATCATCTTACCAGTCCAATATTCTATCCAAACGGATATATTTGATTGAAAATCTAAGCTCATTTGCTCAATGAAATATTTGATGATGAGACAAACTGTATGGTTTGGATGTATCAGATGCCCCATGAATGAATTATTTATTTGGATTGGTGGAAATAAAAAAAAAGTAGCTAGGAAAGAATATCCATTTCTTTAGATCTGACTGTACGAGAAGGAAATCGATCTTTTTAGCTTTTCTGCGTTTCGCAAATGAATTAAAAAGTTATATCAGAGAGAATTGATTTCCTTTCCTCGGTTACTTTTTTATTTACACCCTTTCAAACAGATGGTCTGATTTAGAAGAAGTGATTGCATACATGATTTAGTAAATAAGCGGCTAGGATTGCTGGAGAATCCCCTTCAATTGCAGGAAGAAAAGAGGGCCTCTTCCGCTCTTTCTCAAGCTTGTACGTCTCTGATTCAACGTATCTGTTCTTGTAGGACACAGTCCACTTTCCTTGATTGTCTTTCCTAAAGTATACAGCATGTAGCATCCCTTCTCCTTCAATCCATGTTTCACTTGATCTTCCCAAGATCGAAACCGTTGATTTTAAAGATCCAAAGAGGGGATTTGGACCTGCAATTTGGATTAAACCCAAGTATCTATTTGCATTAGAATTAAGAGGAATTAGAGAATGTGATTAAACTAATGAGATTTTTCTTAAAAAACAGACGTTAAGCATCCATCAAGTGTCCAGACCCGAGAAAGTACCCGAGTTTTAATTTCTGATAAGTGGGGCCCATGTTTCAGTAATCCATTCCAGACAATATGTATTTGCACCGTGGATGGACCAAATCCCAGAAATTCGTACCATCTCAGGTCTTCTTTCATTTGATGGGCCCACCGGTTTGACCGTTTTGATCAAATGACCAAGGGCCCCACTTGTAGCAATTGAAAGCATGAAGAAACCATCCATGTTCTGATGCATCAAGACCCTACGATTTCTCCCCATCGAAACATACAGTGGCTGTATCGATATAGCCATTTCTTTCCTGACAACGTATCTGTTCTTGTACGACACACAGCCATTTAATATACACGTACTCAACGTCAGCTGAATAGTCAGTCATCCATCATGCTAATGACGGGAACGAAATATCGCATCTAGTCTAAGGAAACGGATTGGCTACTCCCCCTGACACCAGCCCCGGGGCTGGTGGTCGGTGCTCTGTGGGCCCCACCATGATGTATATGTTTCATCCATTTTTACAGATCATTTTATGGCTTTATCCTAGAAACGAGAGTATATAAATCTCAGGTGGACCACACCACATGAAAACAATAGTGGTTAGATATCCAGCATTAAAATCCTCCTAAGGCCCACTGTACTGTTTATTTGACATCTAATATGTTTATTAGGTCATACAGGCCCAGATTAAGGGAAAAAACAAAAATCATCTTGATCCGCAACTTTTATGGCCACAAAATGCTTTTTAATGGTTGACGCTCATTCAACACTGTTTCATGTTATGTGGTCCATTTAGGATTGGGATATATCTCATTTTTGGTCTCATACCGTAAAATGATCTTTAAAAATAGATGGACGGCATGGACGAAACACATACATCATGGTAGGTCCCACGGTGCACCGACCACCAGCCATTGGCTGGTGTCAGGGGGAGTAGCCAATCCGCGTCCCTAGTCTAATGCCTGCAATTCAAATGATTCTTCTCAAACTTATACACCACTGGAGTATGATCCCATGCGTTCCACGGTTTCGCTGTTCGAGAGGGAGCGGATTGGATAGTGGATACTGAATGCTTCAGTAGCCAAAACGCGCTACTGAAGTGACGTGGCAAAATGTCATTGCTTGAATACCAAGGGACTGTTTCTTGCAATGGATGCTCCTTCACTGCCGTTTCGTTAGCCTCCGTGAAAGGCTTTCCCATAAAATCAGCATCCACTTTGGTCGGTGCTCTGTGGGCTACTCTATGATGTATGTGCTTCATTCATTCCGTTCATCCATTTTTAAAGATCATTTTAGGACTTTATCCTGAAAATAAAATGGATATAAATCTTAGGTGAACCACACCACAGGAAAACAATAGTGATTGGATATCCATCATTTAAATCCTCCTAAGGCCCATTGTACTGTTTATCAGACATCCAATCTGTTTATTAGGTTATAAATACCTAGATGAAGGGACAAAACAAAGATCAGCTTGATCCAATACTTTTATGGCCCCCAAAAAGCTTTTAACGGTCGAAGTTCATTCAACAATGTTTCCTGTAATGTGATCCAATTGAGATTTGGATATACCTCCTTTTTTGTGTAATACCATAAAATGATCTATAAAAATAAATGGATGGCATGGATGAAACACATGCATCATGGTGGGGGACCATAGAGCACCGAACACCAGCCATTGGGTGGTGGCAGGGGGAGTAGCCAATACCTTCCCAGTTAAGAGAAATTTCCAACTGTACGACCAGTATATGGGCCAAAAACATTTTTAAGCCCATTTCTTTTTAGTTGCCAAGAATACTCCCCAGGCGTACGGCCCCATTTCTCTGGTCCAAAATGCCCCTGCTTTCCTTCCTGAGGCGGATCGCCTCGTGCTCGAAGACGAGCGCTTACGCTCCTCGAACTCCAAGTTGAACGAACGGTTCAAAAGAGATCAACGTTATATGGGCCCCACAGTTATGTATTTATTATATCCACAACGTTAATCCATATTTTGAGATCATTTCGGAGCATTATACAAAAAAGAAAAATCATATCCAGAGATCAACTGGACCACACCACAAAGAGCAGCAGAAAATTGATTTCACACGTTGAAACTTTTGTAGGGCCCACCATAACATTTATATTCCATCCAATCTATTCATAGATCACAAAGACCTGGATGAAGAGGAAAAAACAATTTCGTAATGATCCAAAACTTCTGTAACCCCTAAAAGGGTTTCAATGGTAGACGTTTAATCATCCACACACCTTTAACAGTGTGGTCCCACTTGATAGCTAGATCCGTCTTATTTTTCGTCTCAAGCCCTAATACGAGTTCGCAAAAAATATGGACGTTTTGGATATAACACATACCTCATAATAGGACCCACAAAAAGCGGTGGGATTACAACAGCAAAAAATTTATAAAAAAAAAAAAAAAAAAAAAAACCGTCGTAATCGAACGTCTTTCGATATATCGAAAATGGTCCAGAACTGTCCAGTGAGTTTTTCTCAAAAATCCAACAATTTTCGATATATCGAAAGACCTTCGATATATCGAAAAAGGTACTTTAACTTTTGCTACGGATTATAACCGTAGCCAAAACTGTAGTCTATGCCAATTTATGAAATTTTTACCTTTTGCTACAGATTATAACCGTAGCCAAAACTTTAGTCTGTGCCAATTTATGAAATTTTTTATTTTTTTTATTTTTTTATTATTTTTTTATTTTTTACATGGAGATATTTATTCTACCTACAATTTTCTCTAATACATATTTATAAAAATACATATATATAAGCATATAAAAAAAATTTCCCTTTTTTTTTCAGTTATTTCTTTATTCATTTAACAAGAATATCTTCTAAACCAAAATTAGTTACTTGACATACCATATATGATTTTGGGGTAGGAGAAGCTACTTTAGCCAACTAACCTAGTTATTTTTCAAGATTCTATCAGTTCGATGGTCGAAAATCCATTTCATTCACTTTGCGGTTAATTTCATTCACGAAAATTCACGGTCATTTCCGTGCATTTCACTTCACTGTCATTTTCGTGCATTTTGCGGTTCATTTCTCTTCACTTCACCCCCATTTTCATGCATATCACGGTCATTCCCGCATATTCCGTGTTGATTCACGGTCATTTCGACGCATTTCGGGGTCATTTTCCTTCACTTCGCGGTCATTTTCACGCATTTAACGGTCATTTCGCTTCACTTCACAGTCATTACTGTGCATTTCACGGTCTTTCTAAACAATTCCGTGTTGATTAACGGTCATTTCCACGCATTTCGCAGTCATTTCCCTTCACTTCGCAGTCATTTCCATGCATTTAACGGTCATTTCACTTCACTTCACAGTCATTTCCGTGCATTTCACGGTCTTTTCAAACAATTTCGTGTTGATTAACGGTCATTTCCACGCATTTCGCGGTCATTTCCCTTCACTTCGCTGTCATTTTCATGCATTTAACGGTCATTTCGCTTCACTTTATAGTCATTTCCGTGCATTTCACGGTCATTCCAAACAATTCCGTGTCGATTCATGGTCATTTCGACGCATTTCGCGGTCATTTCCCTTCACTTCGCGGTCATTTCCATGCATTTCACAGTCATTTCGATTCATTTCACGATCATTTCCATGCATTTCACACGGTCATTCCAAACAATTCTGTGTTGATTAACGGTCATTTCCACGCATTTCGCGGTCATTTCCCTTCACTTCTTCAGTCATTTCCATGCATTTAACGGTCATTTCGCTTCACTTCACAGACCTTTCCGAGCATTTCACGGTCTTTCCAAACAATTCCGTGTTGATTAACGGTCATTTCCACGCATTTCGCGGTCATTTCCATTCACTTCGTGAAATGACCGTTAAATGCATGGAAATGACTGCGAAGTGAAGGGAAATGACCGCGAAATGTGTCGAAATGACTGTTAATCAACACGGAATTGTTTGGAATGACCGTGAAATGCACGGAAATGACTATGAAGTGAAGCGAAATGACAATTAAATGCATGGAAATGACTGCGAAGTGAAGGGAAATGACCGCGAAATGCGTCGAAATGACCGTTAATCAACACGGACGATCATTTCCCTTCACTTCGCGGTCATTTTCATGCATTTAACGGTCATTTCACTTCACTTTATAGTCATTTCCGTGCATTTCACGGTCATTCCAAACAATTCCGTGTTGATTCACGATCATTTCGACGCATTTCGCGGTCATTTTCCTTCACTTCGCAGTCATTTTCATGCATTTAATGGTCATTTCGCTTCACTTTATAGTCATTTTCGTGCATTTCACGGTCATTCCAAACAATTCTGTGTTGATTAACGGTCATTTAGACGCATTTCGCGGTCATTTTCCTTCACTTCGCGGTCATTTTCATGCATTTAACGGTCATTTCGCTTCACTTTATAGTCATTTCCGTGCATTTCACGGTCATTCCAAACAATTCCGTGTTGATTAACGGTCATTTCGACGCATTTCACGGTCATTTCCCTTCACTTCGCAGTCATTTCCATGCATTTAACGGTCATTTCCATGCATTTAACGACATTTCGCGAAGTGAATGGAAATGACCGCGAAATGCGTGGAAATGACCGTTAATCAACACGGAATTGTTTGGAAAGACCGTGAAATGCTCGGAAATAACTGTGAAGTGAAGCGAAATGACCGTTAAATGCATGGAAATGACTGCGAAGTGAAGAAAATGACCGCGAAATGCGTGGAAATGACCGTTAATCAATACGGAATTGTTTGGAATGACCGTGAAATGCATGGAAATGACCGTGAAATGAATCGAAATGACCGTTAAATGCATGGAAATGACCGCGAAGTGAAGGGAAATGACCGCAAAATGCGTGGAAATGACCGTTAATCAATACGGAATTGTTTGGAATGACCGTGAAATGCATGAAAATGACCGTGAAATGAATTGAAATGACCGTTAAATGGATGGAAATGACCGCGAAGTGAAGGGAAATGACCGCGAAATGCGTCGAAATGACCGTTAATCAACACGGACGGTCATTTCCCTTCACTTTGCGGTCATTTTCATGCATTTAACGGTCATTTTGCTTCACTTTATAGTCATTTCCGTGCATTTCACGGTCATTCCAAACAATTCCGTGTTGATTAACGGTCATTTTGACGCATTTCACGGTCATTTCCCTTCACTTCGCGGTCATTTTCATGCATTTAACGGTCATTTTGCTTCACTCATTCATATCTTTTCCGTGATAGTCCGTGCATTTCACGGTCATTCCAAACAATTCCGTGTTGATTAACGGTCATTTCGACGCATTTCGAGGTCATTTCCCTTCACTTCGCAGTCATTTCCATGCATTTAATGGTCATTTCGCGAAGTGAATGGAAATGACCGCGAAATGCGTGGAATGACCGTTAATCAACACGGAATTGTTTGGAAAGACCGTGAAATGCTCGGAAATGGCTGTGAAGTGAAGCGAAATGACCGTTAAATGCATGGAAATGACTGCGAAGTGAAGGGAATGACCGCGAAATGCGTGGAAATGACCGTTAATCAATACGGAATTGTTTGGAATGACCGTGAAATACATGGAAATGACCGTGAAATGAATCGAAATGACCGTTAAATGCATGGAAATGACCGCGAAGTGAAGGAAAATGACCGCGAAATGCGTGGAAATGACCGTTAATCAATACAGAATTGTTTGGAATGACCGTGAAATGCATGAAAATGACCGTGAAATGAATCGAAATGACCGTTAAATGCATGGAAATGACCGCGAAGTGAAGGGAAATGACCGCGAAATGCGTCGAAATGACCGTTAATCAACACGGACGGTCATTTCCCTACTTCACTTCGCGGTCATTTTCATGCGTTTAAAACGGTCATTTCGCTTCAGTTTATAGTCATTTTCGTGCATTTCACACTCATCATTCCAAACAATTCCGTGTTGATTAACGGTCATTTCGACGCATTTCGCGGTCATTTTCTTCACTTCGCGGTCATTTTCATGCATTTAACGGTCATTTTGCTTCACTTCATAGTCATTTCCGTGCATTTCACGGTCATTCCAAACAATTCCGTGTTGATTAACGGTCATTTCGACGCATTTCGCAGTCATTTCCCTTCACTTCGCAGTCATTTCCATGCATTTAACGGTCATTTCCATGCATTTAACGGTCATTTCGCGAAGTGAATGGAAATGACCGCGAAATGCGTGGAAATGACTGTTAATCAACACGGAATTGTTTGGAAAGACCGTGAAATGCTCAGAAATGACTGTGAAGTGAAGCGAAATGACCGTTAAATGCATGGAAATGACTGCGAAGTGAAGGGAAATGACCGCGAAATGCATGGAAATGACCGTTAATCAATACATAATTGTTTGGAATGACCGTGAAATGCATGGAAATGACCGTGAAATAAATCGAAATGACCGTTAAATGCATGGAAATGACCGCGAAGTGAAGGGAAATGACCGCAAAATGCGTGGAAATGACCGTTAATCAATACGGAATTGTTTGGAATGACCGTGAAATGCATGAAAATGACCGTGAAATGAATCGAAATGACCATTAAATGCATGGAAATGACTGTGAAGTGAAGGGAAATGACCGCGAAATGCGTCGAAATGACCGTGAAATGCGTCAAAATGACCGTGAATGAACACGGAATAGGCGAGAATGACCGTGAAATGCATGGAAATGACATTTAAGTGAAGAGAAATGACCATGAAATGCATGGAAATGAATGAAATTGACCACGAACTTATTAAAATTGACCGCAAAGTGAATGAAATGGATTTTCGACCGACCATCGACCCGATGGAATCTTGAAAAATAACTATGTTAGTTGGCTAAAGTAGCTTCTCCTACCCCAAAATCATATTGGGTACATCAAGTAACTAATTTTGGTTTAAAAGATATTCTTGTTAAATGAATAAAGAAAGAAATGAAAAAAAAGAGAGAATTTTTTTTTATGCTTATATATATATATATATTTTAGAAATATGTATTTGAGAAAATTGTAGGTAGAATAAAGTTCTCCATGTAAAAAATAAAAATATAAATATTAAAAAAAAAAAAAATTCATAGATTGGCACAGAATACAGTTTTGGCTACGATTATAATCCGTAGCTAAAGGTAAAATACCTTTTTCGATATATCGAATGAGCTTCGATATATCGAAAATTAAAAGAATTTTGAGGCGAACTCGCTGGACAGTTTTGGACCTTTTTCGATATATCGAATGAACTTCGATATATCGAAGTACATTGCTGATGGGCTATAGCTACGGCTATAGCTACGGTTATAATCCGTAGCCAAAGGTAGCCCCAGCACTCACGTATTAACGAGCGGAAAAGCAGGGGCATTTTCGACCTGAGAAATGGGGCCATACAGCTGGGGAGTATTCTTGGGAGGTGAAAAGGAGTGGGCTTCAAAAGGTTGATGGGCCATATATGGGTCGTACAGTTGGAAATTTCTCCCCAGTTAACTGACTACAGGCAATAAATTCTGACCATAGCAAGGCTTCCACGTGGAAGCTATAGGATGCCAGTTTCTGATAAACAATGAGACATGGTGCACGTGCCATACCTGTTTTCTCGAATTAAACCCTAGATTGTGGGACCCATTTTACACGTGGAAAATTGATTACTTTTGTTTTTCAACTGTCTTTTGAATTCACACCAATGATCTAGTTAGAATCCTTTATTTAGTATCCGATTTGGGTCATAGCCCATCTATTGTGGGACCCACTAATTGGACGGATTTTGATGAGCTAGTTACGTGACTTGTGATAACAATTTCTACATGCAGGAGTATGGATCATCATACTCTGCTAGTTTATCCGTATGTGGCCGAAACGGAGGCTAACGGAACTGCAGTGAAAGAGCGTTCATTGCGAGAAACTTTCTATTAGTATTCAACCAATAACATTTTGCCACGTCACTTCAGTATCCAATCCGATCCCTGTTCGAGATACGTGGGGGCCCCAAAATTTCCGTAAATCAGGTGGGTCATACCAAATGGAACAACGGGGAGAATTACGGTAAATCGGATTGCCTACTGAGTTAGTGAGCTCTTATCATACTGAGTAAACTTAGTTGGGCTTACCTTGAATGTATGTGTTCTATCCATGCCGTCCATCCATTTTTCCATCTAATTTAAGGGGTTGAGCCTAAAATTGAAGCATATCCAACGATCAAGTGGATCGTACCACAGGAATCAGTGGGGATAATGATTTCCACCGTTGAAACCCTTTTAGGCCCCACAGTGATGTTTATTTATCATCCAACCTGTTCATAAGATCATACAGACAAAGCAGTAATAAGCTTGATCGAAAAGTTCTGTGGCCCTCAAGAATGTTTCAACAGTAGACGTTCAATCAACTGTTTCCCATGGTGTGGTCCATTTGAACATTTTATATGTTCCATTTTTGGGCTCAATCTCTAAAATTATCTAGTAAAATAAATGGACGGAACGGATAAAATACATAAATCATGGTGGACCCCACAGAGTTTACTCAGTACGCTAAGCGTAGTGAGATACTCACTACGCAATCCGCTTCCGGATTGCGGTGGGTGATAATGCCACCATAGAAACGTCCAGATGGAATATGAGATCCACGGTGTTGTTTATATTTCATCCAAACCATTCATAAGGTGTAACCCACCGGTATAAAGGGAAACACCAAAAATCAGACCATTCCAAATATGATATGGGCCACACCGTGAATATATAGGTTTTAAGCATGATTGTACATTGCTCCCTATGGTGTATCCACACCTGAGTTTTTTTTTCAGGATGATTCTTAGGATATACGGTGAACATGAGAAGACACATCAGATGCACGGTTTGGATTTCTTATACACATCACGTGTGGGCCATTGGAACATATTTGATCATTAACTTCGTTTCGTGTATGAGAACTTTTAAATGCCGCATCTTGTCATGTTCCTATCCATCTGCATGTGGGTCATGGTCCAACTAGATCCAAACCGTCCATCAGGTGGACCCACGATGGATGGGCCATAGTTCAAGATCCCATTCAGTGACCCTCTAAACATCGAAACTGATTTTAATGTGTCAGCTAACCTAGTCGGTCATGCATGGATGCCATCTTAGATTGGTCTGGATAATGGAGGTTGACTATTATCAAATTAAAATAAGCTTTCCTCCCTTCGAGGCGTTTGCTTAATACATTCACGGTTAAGATCAACCATCCATAAATTCATCTGGTCCCGTCATTGATTGGCCAAGCAATTGGGCCCACAAGGCCCTTAGGAAGGTTTCAATGGACGTCATTGTCGTACCGAGTAAACTCTGTTAGGGCCACTGCCAATGCATGTGGTTTATCCACACCATCCATCCGTTTTTCCGTATCATTTTAAGGGTTGAGCCCAAAATTTAAGCATATCCAAATCTCAAGTGGACTATAGCACAGGAAACTGTGGAAGGATTGATTTCCACCGTTGAAACATTTCTAAGGCCTGCAGTGATGTTTATTTGTCATCCAACCTGTTCATAAGATCACACAAACCTGGATGAAGGGAAAATACAAATATCATCTTGCTCGAAAACTTTTGCGGCCCCCAATAACTTTTCAACGGTAGATGTTCAATTCACACCGTTTCCAATTGTGTGGTTCACTTGAGCTTTGGATATGCTTAATTTTTGGGCTGAAGCCCTAAAACTATGTGATAAAATGGATGGACGGAGTGGATAAATTTCATGAATGACGGTGGGTCCCACAGAGTTTGCTCAGTACGCTAAGCATTCACTGATTACTCTACGCAGTCCGCTTCTCATATCCCCACTGTTTCCTATGTTGTGGTCCACTTGATCATTGGTTATTCTTCCATTTTGAGTTCATATCCTAAAATTATCTGGAAAAACGGATGGACGGCATGGATAAAACACATACTTTACGGTGGGCTCCACAGAGTCCTGACAATATGTAGCTAGGTGATGTCGGAGTCACCACGCGCGTCCCCATGAGTGATGGTAACAGTTTTGCAAGAAACCAATGAAAAAAATAAAAAGCCCAAGCATAGGACAGTAATAGCAACAAGAAAACAATGTACCGTTTCTGATGTAAATGCCCTCAGGAAAATCGATTGGAATATCCCCTTCAATACTTGAAATCTGGACCGCTTGTCCGATTTCTTCTACCGGTGCAAAATTGCTCTGCAATGTAATTTACACGGATGGAATTTTGGTTAGTCATGGATTTATCATGTCATGACCTCAACACACGTCCACCACGGATCACACCAAAAAAAAAATTAAATTAAATTAAATTAAAATTAAAATCATGGGAATCACATCCTTGAAACGCATGGTAATTACCATACACAAAAGCTGTGTGGGGCCCAACCATAATGCGTGAGTTGAATCAAAACCGTGAATCTGCTGTTTATCTTCATGTTCACCGTACATTTCAAGAATCATCCTAATCAAAAACTCAAGTGGGACACAACACAGGGAATATTATATGATCGTGCCTAAAACGTATATATTCACATGGCGTGAGCACTTGAGTTTTGGTGTGTCCCTTCATTGTAGTGGACTGCACCTGATGAGTGATTTGGATGGAATATACACAATCTGGTGGACCCTACATTCTACATGTGGAATATGGTGAGCGTTACCCTCCCTAATGTCCCCCATTTTTTTTTTTTACTTTGGTGTGGCCCACCTGAGTCATGGAGGGGGGGAATTTTTGGAACTGGGCCTAAGATGAAGTGGATTATCTAAACGTGGGCCGTTGTAGAGCCAACAACTAGATGGACCGCCCAGATTCATAAACATTGGGTCGTTGGCAAATCAAGACAGGGTCTTCTTGAAGCTCTGCGCAACCGGCGAAGGTCGGCCTCATTAAGATAAGTCTATAACTATATACGGACAAATGGAGATATTTTCAATGTGAAAAATATTCCTATATGGTTGGATGTATTTAAGGGAAATTGTAGTATATTTTATACTTTTTAATTATTAATTATATGTTACAGAATATGTGGTCACATTGACAATATAAACTTTTTAAGTATGGAAAATGAGATGGACTCTGTAGGTTCCACTATGATGTATATGTTTTATCAACGCTATTCATTCATTTGGCCAGATCATTGTAGGGTATGTCTTCAAAAATGAGAAAAATCCAGAGCTCCAAGTGGATCATTATATGAGAAAATTATTTAAATGGCTAGCATTCCATCTCTATATATAGTGGTCTACTTGATCTTTGAATCTGACTCATTTTTTAGCACATGCCCTAAAATGATAATTTGTACTAATACTGGATGGAGTGGGTATAACACATATACCGTGGTAGGGCTCACCAAGCTTTGGGTTTGAATTATCATGAAAACTGATATGGGGCAACTCCTCTTCACCTGTGATGTTGTTTGTTGTATGCATTTAATGCTGGTTTAAGAGAAAATACATGTAATTATATCAAACAAAACAGGCCCTAAAGAGAAATGATGAGATTCAGCACCAACTACCATAAGCCTACTATGTATCCAAGCCGTTCAAAAGGTCTCATGACAATGTCATGAATGCCATTGAATGTAAAAATCATGTCAACCCAAGTACCAGTATCAGGTGGGTCACACAATAGAAACTAATGAAAAGCCAACGATTAGACAAAAATGCACGTTTGGGGCGACTCATAAATTGATCAGCATGATTTTTTGGTCTGATAATCTCAGATGAATCCAACCTTTTGCAATATGTGACACATAGTCAGAAAAGACATAGGCATCATATTAAGCTTATGGCAATTGGGCTATGTGATCACTCGCTCATAGTAAATATCATGTCACTAAGAGAAGGCCGAAACATTTTTCACCTTCTCTTATGTTTAGGTGCGTCGAAGAGATGGCCGAAATATACCTTACCTTCTCTTGTGTTTAGGTGTGTGTAAGAGATGACCAAAATATACCTCTTCTCTTGTATTTAGGTGTGTCTGCTTTAATAGTACAGAAATATCATTATAGCCACCCTTGCCCACCTTTTTAAATTTTGCATTTAATCATATCAAAGTCATGTGACCGTCGTCTTCTTTGGAATTCGGAGTTATAATCAAAGAAGACAATTATAATCTATACCTGCGATGGGACCATAGGTTGATCGACGAATCGAAATATGGTATCAACAAAAGCATCAAACATCATTAGAGAAGCATTCTTGATCATTGTTGAAACATTTATCCCCATTGGAAGTACTCGTCGCAGTTCTTTAAACCAAGGCTGCTTTTAAAATCACAAAAAAAAATTAATTAATTAATTAATTAGGGATGATGCTTAGTGGTTATAATACGAATCGGTATTCATCTTCGTTTAACTAATTAATCAAAAGAAAAAGATTAAAAAAGAAAAGACTAAAAACACTTTGGAAATTTTTCTTAGCTTATTTGAGGTCGGAGGATTACCTTTACAGTAGAAGAGAATGAGGACTTGAAATGATGAAATTTGGGTGGGTTGAAAGGTCTTTTCATAGAACCATGTGATTGGAAAGCGATGGAAGAGGAGATGGCCATTTTTGGAAGCTTTTCTTTCTTTAGTCTCTACGAGTTATGTTTGTAAGAAATCACCAACCCAAGCAGGTCTCTCTCTCTCTCTCTCTCTCTCTCTCTCTCTCTCTCTCTCTCTATATATATATATAAGAGCAAAGAGATTTTTATTTTTTATTTATTCAGAGATGTCCAATGCTTTTAGAGCATTACTCCGATCCAATACTTGATTGAGTTGGGAGCCGATTAGCTGTTACCGGGTCACACACACTAAAGTGTTACCGTTACCATGTGGGGCCATGTGGGCCCCACCTTGATGTATTTGCTAAATATCCACTCCGTTCATCTGTTTTACCATCTCATTTTAGGATGCAATACCAAAACTTAAGAAGATCCAAATCTATGTTGGACCAATTTAATCACTACCTCGCTATTAAAATTTTCAAAGGGCCCATTGGAAGGTTTACATAATGTTTATTTGTCATCTAACCTGTTGCTAATGTCAAGAAGTCCTGAATGAAAGGGAAAATATGAATATTAGCTTGATCCAGAAATTTTGTGGCCCACAAAAAGTTTTAAATGGTTATTCATTACTGTTCCTGTGGTGTGATACACTTGAGATTTGGATATTCTTAAGAATTGGGATTGCGTCCTAAAATGAGCTGGAGAAACAGGTGGACAGCGTGAATATACAACCCATCTAGTGTGGACCCCACGGTATGGGTAACCCACCTAATCCGCTTCCCTTATAAGTTACAGTGCTCCCACTTGCATTGGACTCACTGTCCAATTCAGTGATTTAGATTGTTCATTGGGTTCAGCACTTATTTCAGGGGCTATCATGCAAACATAGGAAAACGGATTGGCTACTCCCCCTGCCACCAGCCAATGGCTGGTGGTCTGTGTTCTGTGTTCTGTGGGACCCACCATGATGTATGTGTTTCATCCATGCCGTCCATCTATTTTTATATATCATTTTATTACATGAGACCAAAAATCAGGCATATCTCAATCTCAAGTGGGCCACATTACAGGAAACAGTGTTGAATGAACCTCGACCATTAAAAAAATTCGGGGGCTATAAAAGTTTTGAATCAAGCTGATATTTTTTTTGCCTTCACCTGGGTCTGTATGACCTAATCAACAGATTGGATGTCAAATAAACTGTACAGTGGGCCTTAGGAGGATTTTAATGGTGGATATCCAATCACTATTGTTTTCATGTGTTGTGGTTCACCTGAGATTTATATCCCTCTCATTTTTTGGCCAAACCCTACAATGATCGTTTAAAATCGATTAACGGAATGGATGAAACACATACACCATGGTGGGACCCACAAAGCATTGACCAGGTGGCATGGGAGTAGCCAATCCGTTTCCTAAACATAGCACTGATCTGACAAATATAATCATTTTATAATGTTATTTAATATGGACGGTTGATATAACTTTCACAGCAGTAGGTCCGATCAACAATTTGATTCATCTAATTTCTAATATTTAAGGGCTTTCATGAATTGGTTATGATTTGAAGAATCAGTACCCCATCTAATTTCTAATTTCTACTTTTCATTAGTTGCTGAAAAAAGTACCTGTAGAGACAAAAGAGAGGAGAAGGTCATAAGTATGTTGTTAGCCAAATGTACTTATATCCTTAATAAATTGCAACTAAGATAAGCTAGTTGTGAAATAAGTACCTTATCTTAAGCAACTTAAGATCCAAACACCCCCTTAATATACCCATTTAAGGGCTAAACCCTGGTGTCCAACTGACTTAAATGTTGTTGATTTGGGGCTGGATCTTATAACGTTTAATCTCTAAGTAAATCCCAAAGGGAGGACTCATTTAAGGGCTAATTCGCATTAATAAATGAGAGAGGGAGAGAGAGGACTCATACAAGGGCTACTCCCATGGGTCCTATCAGGGCCTCTGTGAGCCCACCTGATGTATATGTTCCATCCATGCTGTCCATCCATTTTGATAAATCATTTTAAGATGCGAGACCAAGGAGGCAGATTGAAGGCTCGCATGGACAACAACATTGGAAGTAGTGGGGATTGAAAGGTTATGGTTGAAAACCTCTTGAGGGCACAAAAGGCTTGGATCAAGCTGATATTTATGTTTCCCATTCATACATGTTCACGTGACCTTCTGAACAAGTTGGATGGCAAATAAATATCTCAGTGGCCCTAGGAAATTTTCAAAGACATCAATCCCCACGTCTCTTGTGTTGTGGGCGACTTAGCCTTATATATGTTTACTTTTAGGATTTTATATATATATATATATATATATATATATATATATATATATGGAAATGGTTTTCGCGGTAGACCTCATGGGAACTTCCCATGAGATCGAGCTGTGTAGCAGTGTGGGCCCCACTGTGATGTGTGTCAAACATCAACACCGTGCATTTGACGGGTCCCCTTTAAATGATGAGATATCTAAAAAATCAGTTGTATAAGGAACTCAGGTGGGCCAATGCATCTAAAATAATGTGAAGACATGCCTAAAACATATAAAAGCACTTGGTGGGGCCCACATAAAATTTGGATGTGTCTGAAAATTAGTCTGACCCCTCTTCCAATTGGGACACACATAATGGATGGGCTGGATTTGTGAACCATGGGCCCTGCATATGATTATGAATGTTTTAATGGGAGGAAAACCCCTCTCAACTTTTGTATGGTGTGGCCCACAAAGTAATGGAATGACTTGATTTTTAAGCAAGAGGCCCAGCATGGAATGTTGTATCTACTGATGGGGTAGATGTTTGGCACACATCACGGTTGGGCCCACACAGCTCGACTACATAGAACCATTTCTCATATATATATATATATATTATATAATATATAATATATATATATATATAATATATATATATATAGTGGTACCCATAAAACTAGGTAGTATCCTATCTGGTACTGTTTTGATGTAGCAAAATTTTGTGGCCATCATGATGTATGTGTTATATCTGCATTGCCCATCTATCTTTTTTTCATATCCATTTTGGACGTGAGCCCAAAAATAAGATGGATTGAAAGCTCAAGTGAGCTACACCACAAAAAAAAAAAAAGAGGGGGGGCAACAATGACAACCACATTTGAAATCTTTCCAGGCTCGCCATAACATTTATTTTGCATCTAACATTGTTCAATAAGTCACATAGACTTAGATGAAGGGAAAACACAAATACCAACTTGATCCAAAAGTTCATTGGCCCTTGGGAAATTTTCAATGGTAAGCATTGTGGTGTGGTCCACTTGAACTTTTGATCTACCTCATTTTTAGACTCATGCCCTTGAACTTGGAAAAATGGATGGACTGTGTGGATGTAACAAATACATCAGGGTAGGGCCATGGAACTTTGCCACGTCAACATGTGCAACCTTGGTACAAACTAGGTGCATGCAATCAAATTTGGAATGAACCATTAGGAGAGTTCTATTTGCCCACCTTGATGTGCATGTTAGATCCACTCTGACCATTAGATGTATAATTTCATGCTGGGCCACGATCAGAAAATCAAGTTGTCCTGTGATTAAAGTGGGCCATACCAATGAGAATAGTTGGGAAGGAAACATCCAACCTTGATTTTTACAGGACCCACCGTGATGAGCATGTGAAATACACTCCAACCATTAGGTGCCACACAAAAAGCTGTTATTGGAGTGAAAAAATCCGGCTTATAGTGGTTTAAGTGGGCCACACCAAGGGAAACATTTCCTAGGTAAGGTATCTATGAACACTATTTCCAATCACATGGTCCACCTAAACCACGGATGGGGCTGATTTTCGGCCCTTTAGTCTAACATAGGGTGACTCACCTAGTGGTTGGGATGGAATTCGCATTACACCACCATGGGCCCGCTCAAGCTGGCAACTCCATTTCTGATTAAAATAACTTTTATCTAGACGACATTTACTAAGGTGAACTAGTCCTTAAACAAGACCTTATCTTGGATTTAAGTGAAGATTAAATGCTATAAGATCCAACTCCAAATAAATGGCATCTAAGTTGGTTGGACTTAAGGTATAGTCCATCCGGTTGAACCATGCATTAGGTCCAACCAGTCACATTGGTGAATAATTAATATTACTAAATACGTGCAGAAAGGAGTTACTTCACCACCTGGAAAAGGAGTGGATTGCTTTGGTGGGCCCCACAGTGGTATTTATGTAATGTCCACCTTGATTACTGGCGTGCTATCTCATGATAGGCCAAGTCTCATAAATTAGCCCCATTTGTGATTTAGGTGCACCACACGATTGGAAACCGTGCTTATGGCTATGGCTATGTTTGCCTTTTAAGCTGTTTTCATCCATGTGACCCACTTGAATCATGAACGGGCCTGGTTTTTGTACTCAGGACTAAGTTTTGGTGTGACATCTAATAATTGAAATGGATTTAATATAATTATCATGGTGGCCCTTTTAAGAGTGGATGTCTCTCCCAACTGTTTTCTTGGTGTGGCCACCTGAATCACTGTTTTTGTGATTTCTCAGTCATGTCTTAACAAAAGATTTCTCATCTAATGGTTGGAGTGGATCTCACATACACATCAGAAATAAGGGGCATCGGTCTTCCATGGGCAGGGATTGGGTAGTACCCCACCAGGACGACGGCGGATTAGGTGAGACCCCGGTCACACCCAAGACAGTGCGGTGCTGTCGGGTTACCATGGGCCCACCTCAATGTATGTATTATGCATCCATTCCATCCACCCATTTTTTCATATCATTTTAGGGCATTATTTCAAAAATTAAACAGTAACAATTATCAGGTAGACCATACCAAAAGAAACAGTGGTGATTGACTGCCCTACCATTAAAATTTTCTTAAGGCACAGCTTCGTGTTTTTGTAGTGTTTGTTTACCATCCAATCTACTGATAAGGTCACATAAGCCTGGATGAAAGTTTTTTAAAAAAAAAAAAAAAAAAAAACAAATATCAGCTTGATCCAAAAGTTTGTCGCCCATTTAGGATCAATCAACACTTTTTCCTATGATATGGTATACCTGATCATTGGATCTGTTTCATTTTTCTCATACTACCCTAAAATTATCTGGAAATATGGATAGACGGTGCGGATACAGCATACATACATCAAGGTGGGCCCCACAGTACTACACAGTAAGGACCTCACCCTCATGGTTGAGTCCGGGGCTGACCTGATCCGTTCTCCACCAGGAAGGACCTAGCTAGCTAGAGACGGGCGGTAATGTCAAGGCTCCATGGGCCCACTAGGATCTATATGTTTTATCTATGCCATCCAGCTATTTTGAAATATCATTTTACATTATAAGCCAAAAAGATAAGATCAAAGGCTCAGGTGGGCTGCACCACATGAAGCATTAGGGATTTAAAGCCTACCGTTGAAAACTTCTCAGGGGTACAGAAATTTCGGATCAAGCTGATATTTATGTTTTCCTTTTGATGAATAGATTAGATGAAAAATAAACATCACAGTAAGCCCTAGGAAATTTTCAACACTAAGAGTTCAATCCCCACCGCTTAACATGGAGTGGTCCACTTGAGCCTTCAATCTGCCTCCCTCTGTAATAATGCTCTAAAATGATCTTTGAAAATAAATAAATGGTATGGGTAAAATATATAGATCATGGTGGGCCCACAGGACGCCTACAGGGCAAAGAAGACCGAGTAGGCCTGTCTGGTAGGAATTAGATCAACATGGGTCCTGCTGGTTTGTCATTTTGTACAAGGAATCTGATACAATCTTGCAATGGAACCTTTAAAAGCATATATATGAAAGAGAAATGACACAACAATTCCTCTCATCCTCGAATCTTTGTAATTTATAAATGGAGTCGATTAGATGTGGGTCAACTGTCAACTGTTCCATCCACAAACCTCCAATTACAGCACCCTTCCACCATATCAGATCTTCCCTATCTTCAACTTTCAAGGTAAAACCACCTATATTATTGATAATTTAAGAAATTTTAAATGCATATGCCTTTTATTTCTGTCTGCTATGTTTTTTTTTTTTTTTTTTTTTCAGTACGCATGAAGAATAACGTTGCCCTTTTTTGGAAGTGGATTGTGTACGACCATATATGTGTGGGGCCCACCTTGATGTATCTGTTTATCCACGCCGTACATTCATTTTCTAAGATCATGATAAGGTATGGGCCCAAAAATGAGGCATATCCAATGCTCTAGTAGACCACACAAGACATGACTTTTGCATTTAATGCTTTGTGCATTTAATGTAATGAAGCTTACTATTTGAGGTTGTCCACTAGTGCGTTGGATCTTCCTCATTTTTGGGACCATACTTTAACATGATCTTAGAAAGGAATGGACGGTGTGGATAAACAGATACATCACGGTCGGCCCACACAGATCTTGTCGAACTCTTAAAGGTTGGGGGATTTTTCTCACAAGCTGCCTGTGCTTTGTTACATGTACCAAAAAATTGTTACTTCAAACTATTTCTCTAAGAGCCTATTTGGTTTTCAGTGGCCGGGTAAATACCTGTTAAAATATATAATAATTACTTCCTCCTGCTTACTTCTCATTTTCCGATGTTTTCACCGTTAGCCGCAAAACCACTAGCTATCATTTCTTTAAAGCATAAACTTTTTAATGTACATTGAAGAAACCCTGTGATGGTTGTCGCAAATCTAGTCTAATTATGCCACGAGTGCAGCAATGACATGTAGCGCACCGAAGACGGAATCGGATTGGCTACTCCCCCTGCCACCAGCCAATGGCTGATGGTCGGTCCTCTGTGGGCCCTACAATGATGTATGTGTTTCATCCATTCCAGCCATCTATTTCTCTAGATCATTTTATGATATGAGACGAAAAATTAGGTATATCCCAATCTCAAGTGGAGCACATTACAGGAACAGTGTTGAATGAACGTTGACCATTAAAAACTTATTGGGGGCATAAAAGTTTTGGATCTAACTTGATATTTGGTTTTTCCCTTCATTTGGGTTTGTATGACCTAATCAACAGATGGATGTCAAATAAACAGTACAGTGGGCCTTAGGAGGATTTTAATGGTGGATATCCAATCACTATTGTTTTCCTTTGGTGTGGTCCACATGAGATTTATATCCCTCTCATTTTTTGGATCAAACCCTAAAATGATATGTTAAAATGGATGAACAGCATGGATAAAATACATACATCATGGTAGGGCCCACAGAGCACCGACCATCAGCCACAGGGCTGGTGGCAGGGGGAGTGGCCAATCCAATTCCACCAAAGACGGCACACTTACGGACGCGGATTGCGTCCTACCCCCGTCCGGACGGTAATCCGTCCGGGCAGGGCTCCGTGGGGCCCACCGTGATGTAAGTATTTTATCCCCACCGTTAATTGTTTTTATTTGATTATTTTAAGTTATGATCCAAATATTGAGGTAGGTTCAGGGCTTAAGTGGACCACAAATTATGGATTAAACTTCCACCATTAAAAACTTACTGGGAGCTAGAGAAGTGTCAGATCAAGATGAAATTTGTGTTTTCACTTCATCCAAGTCTGCATGACCTTATTAATAGGTTGGGTGGTAAAAAAACATCACGGTGGCCTTTAGAAATGTTTCAACGGTGGGTGTCATTATCACTAAAACTTTCTTTGATGTGGTCCACTGGATCTGTTTATCTGCTTCAATTTTTTGTATGATATCTTCAAATGATTATATAAAAACAATTAACGGTGTGGATAAAATAATTACATCACAGTGGGCCTCACAGAGCCCTGCCCGGACGGTAATCCGTCCGGGCGGGGGTAGGACGCAATCCGCGTCCCACACTTACACCCACAGAAAATACGTTCAAAACCCATGCAAGCACATTCAAACAGTCTCTCTCGACATAGAATAGGCGTGGTTTTTCACTTTTGAAGAGGATAAATTTGTCATTTTACCACTTAACAAAGCTGTCCACGCTGTAAATGGTCTGTACGGTTTTGAAGAAATAAGTTAAATGTAAGATTTTTTTTGTACATTGACCAAAACAGAGGCAGCTAATGGGAAAAATCCCTTTTTGAATGATGAACTCCTGTAGCAGAACTGTTTCTAATGAAGCTAGGGTGAATTTCAAATGCAAGCTTTTTTTTTTTTCTACAAACAGTCACAGCCTACCTCCACACGCTCATGCCCTCACATCCCGAAACACTCTCGCGCACTGGCACCACAAGGCATGCTCGGACCGGTTACCTTATGTTGAAACTCCTGAGAGTACCACTAAGACATGGCAATAGGTGCATTTTCAAATGCGAACTTGTAACAACAAATGATAGTGAAATTTTTGCCTTTTTTAGTTTTGCATGTTATGGGTTCCAATCTTCGATGGGGATTAACAGATGATCTCAGCCAAGAGGGCCTCTTGGATTGTTAAAAGCCCTTTGATATACATTGATACACCATCTTATAAAGGCTCTAGATTTTAGAGCAAGTGGTTATTTGATATAGTATCGAAGCAAAAGGTTAAGTGTTTTGAATCTCGAGGGCAGCAAATATACCTCCATAATATATTCTATCATGGGAAGCTCGGAAATTCAAGCCCCGAGAATCTCTTAGAAATAAGAGAATTATGGTAAATATCATCATCATAGTGTGAATTTTCTTTTATTTATTTTTTTGAATTTTGTGTGTGTGTGGGTGGGTGTGTCTTGCAGCCTCTTCTAAAAGAATGGAAGCTGAGAATTCAAGTCCCTGAAACCGTAAAAAGGGCATCCACAAATCTAATGGATGCATTCGTCGATTCAATGTTTAAGTTCGTGGAACAACCAATGATGCTGCAGGTACTTCCTTGCTTATATCAACAATCATGCAAGACTAAGGCTGAGATTAATGATTATCAAATAATTGATAAGTCAATATTTGTACAGGTAAAATATATGCTCGCACTACAAAGGAGGCGGATTGCGTACTGACACTCCACAATGATGCATGT
This sequence comes from Magnolia officinalis, assembly GCA_021015155.1. Lineage (NCBI taxonomy): Eukaryota > Viridiplantae > Streptophyta > Magnoliopsida > Magnoliales > Magnoliaceae > Magnolia > Magnolia officinalis. Next base: position 16,565,801 of record JAJHSJ010000001.1, on the reverse strand, counting down.
GCTTCATCCACGTTGTCCATCCATTTTGGATCATTATTTTAGGGCATGAGACAAAAAATTGGCAGATACAAATCTCAGGTGGACTACACCACAAGAAAAGAGTGATGACTGAATGCTCACCATTAAAAACTTCCTACGGCCCACCGTAATGTTTATTTGCCATCCTACCTATTGATTAGGTCACCAAGACACAAATATCAGCTTCATCTAAAACTTTTGTTGCCCTAGGAAGTTTTTAATTGTAGGCATTCAATTACCTCTATTTCCTATGGCATGGTCCACGTGAGATTTTGATCTGCCTCATTTTTTTGTGTAATGCCCTAATATGAGTTTTCAAAATGGATGGACAATGTGGATAAAAACAACTACATCACGGTGGGGCCTGCAGAGCACCATCCAGTAGGCAATTTGCATTCCACGGGTAGTAATTAAGGGGTTGTTTGGCTCTCTAGAATCTCAAAAGATGGAGTGTTTTCAGGACAGATTCTTTAAGAAAAATTTTGTCTATCATGTTTGGGTAAGAGAAGGAAACCTAAAAATAACTATTTATATGAAACAAATTCCCACACTCACTTTGAACTATAACCCTAAATCCTAAAATAGCCTTAATTAACTTTTAACAATTAGAAGTTTTGTGTCCTAAGTCCTAACCAAGTCATTTTAAAGCTACCCGCGCACCTAAAATCAGAGCACACACACGACACGGCTGTACACAGCCATTAATACTGGAGGTACTATTACCATGCTTGTGCCGGAAGTTTGTACAATATCATTGGGATTTTCAGTTTTACAAGTGGGACACATGATGCAGTGATGAGTCATTCAAACCATTTATATTGTGGCCCCAACTGTCAATGGCCCATGCACCATGTTTGAGAAAGAAATGATTTTGTATTTATTTATGTTGGGAGAAGTATGGTTCAGAGTCTCAAGGGAGCACTTATTTTTAAAAATAGAATCATCATCATCACCTAAGCCTTATCCTAAGTAATTGGGATCCACTACATGAACCTGCTTCACCATTCCACTCCATGAAGGGCTATAACTTCAGTTAGACCATAGGTCATCAAGTCTTTTTTACGCAGCAGGGATGTGGGCCGGACGCAGCAGGGGTGGTGTCCGGACGACGCAGAGGCGGTTTCGGATCAGTGTAGCTCTGATACCATGAAAACCGAGAGGAGGTGAAGATTTTCTGTATTTGAGACAACCCAAAGGGGTTGAATATATAGAGATTACAATCATCTATATAAGGAAAAATAATGAAATCGGAAATCGGAATCCCCTACATATGGAAACTAACTATACAAGGTAAGGGAGCCTGTCTAACACTACCCACATCCTTTTAGACCTTCCCTTGCTCCTTTGGAACCTTGAACTTACACTCCCAACCAACACGGTTCTTGGTCTCCATTACACTTGCCCAAATTATCCAAGTCTACTTCCCCTCAGTTTATTACCTATTGGTGCCACTGCTAAGTTCCCTCAAATAAAATCATTTCTAATTCTCTCCCTCCACATCTTACCATCTATCCATCTCAACATCCTCATTTCAGTTACATGTTCGTTGACTGCCCGACGTTCTGTCTCATGAAGAACAGTTGGTTTATAGCTACCTTATAAAATTATCCTTTCTATTCGAGTGGTACACAACAATCACATAAAACACCAAAGGCACATATCCATTTCTTCCACCCAGCTTGAATTCTATGGGCAACATCCTTCTCAATCTCTCTACTCTCATGAATTGTCGATGAAGGATACCAAAAATGGTTATTTTGGGAAACTTCTTGGTCAACACTCCTAACTAATTCCTCGTTTCCACTCCTATTGTCACCAAAAATGTTTTAGTCTTAAATCCTTTAGATTATAAAGCGCCCCTCCATCAATCTAGCTTCGTGTTTATGCCCTTCCTCATCTTATCGACCAAAACTATGTCATCCACAAGCAACATACACCATGGGATCTCTTCCTTCAAATACATTGTTAACTCGTCCACAACTAATGAGGATTATCTAACACACCAGAAGTTCTCAAGACAGGAGGAATCTTAAGGCCTGTTTGGTTGCCAACTAAAAATGATTTCAAATCATTTTACTGAACAGATATTATGATTTAGAGATTTATATAAGCTATGATCCCTAATGCATAATTACTGTAACTAAAATAAGATGAACTCATGTTTAAGTGGCAACGAAACACAACAAACAGGCATCTAATAAAGCAAATACAGCAATGGTTCACACTCAACCAAAGAAAGGCCAAAAAAATACCAATAGGATCTTCCACTATAAAACACATCATAAATAGGCCTACTTGGGCAAACTGAAAACCTCAATGGTGTTGGATAAACATTCCACACAAGCCTTGTGTAATACCTCTAAATGCAATGGGGCACACAAACACATACAAGTTACATGAATTTTCTAACACATCAGGCATGCATGCCCATAGACAAAGCACACATATGCATTTGCACGTAATCATAAACGCAAAGGTAACCTCATTGTATCTCTAGCTATAGCTGGGTCATCACTCCCTTTTTTGTATTTTGGAAACTTGGTTCTTTTTATTTAATGCAATCTGTTATTCCTTATAAAAAATCATAAATGCAAAGGCGCACACAAACACAAATTTATAAAATCCTACCTTTTCTCACCATGGTCTCTCTCATGTCTGTTAAACCCCGTTATTGATTTGTCACAGGGAAATTTTGCACCAGTCAATGAAATTGGCGAAACAGTGGTAGTTCCAAGTATTGAAGGAGAGATTCCAAAGGACTTCCCTGAAGGTGTTTATATAAGAAATGGTGGGTATATTAACACAGTGCAAAAGCAGTTTCTTAAAAGCATAAGTAGATCAAACGAAGAACTCATTTTTAAGAACTTCAATGTTAAACATGTTAAAGATCACGTAGAAGATCTCCTAAATGTACTTAAAAATCGAGGATATTATTTTTTGGGTTCCTGTGTAAATGGATTTTCTTTCTTTATTTTGTGTGAGCTCAGCATGCAAGAGCTTGTGAATGGTAGTTGCTGGGTATTCTATTCCCCATGAGCATCTTCTTCAGCACACACCTGATCCAACATGTCATTTGGATGAAACGCAGGTCCAAATCCCCTTTTTGCAGATAAAACAGCAGCGATATCAATATTCGGCAAATCCAGTTTGTTATGGTTTGAGGGAGATGGGATGCTCCATGCCACTTATTTTAGCAAAGACAAGAGAGAAAACTGGGTTGTTACGTACAAAAACAGATATGTGGAAGCTGAAACATTCATGGTAGAGAAGGAGAAGAAAAAAGCCTTATTTCTTCCAGCAACAGAAGGCGACTCTCCTGCTGTTGTAGCTGCCTATATACTCAACTTGGTAAGTCATAGCTATTCCAGATGTGTTAGGCCTAGCAATGAAATCTAAATTAATTGGTAGAGTTGGGTTTATGTGCTCATCCTCTTCCTTGTTTCATGACAGCTGAGATTTGGCAAAGTAAATAAGGACTTGAACAACACCAACTTGTTCAAGCATGCAGGGAAGGTTTATTCCATCACAGAGAACCATATGCCATATGAGGTTGATGTCTCCAATCTGGAAACATTGAATGAATGGGAGTTGAAGGATGCTTGGAATCGTCCCTTTACAAGTCATCCAAAGGTTTGTTTGATCTCTACCTGGTCAAGATATGCTAATCCAATATATGCACTGATGCAGGAGAATTAACCACTTGCTCTAAAAGCTCGAACTGTTAGAGCATGGTGAATCAATCCCTTTATCTCATAGCCCAGGCCCTACATATCATGGGTTAGGACCTCGGCCGAACCCCCCTCGTGGGCCCTAAATCACATGGGTACCGCCTCACACGAGCCACCCGCCTCACACGGGCCGCCCACCCCGAGTGTGCCCCTGCATCCCACAGGCAACCCCACTCGAGCCCGGTGTGAAAATGCCCTTGCATTACACACACAGGCCAACTCCTACACACACAAGCACACATGCCAAATTGGCATAGGAATGCAGCATCTGAGACATTCATCAAGGGGGACCACTATGTAAGAAACAAAATGGATGGCTAAACCCTTGTTTTCCAGGTGCACATTTGTTTTATATACTATGACCCACCTGTTGGGTGGAATGCCCTGACTTTTGGGACAGGGTATAAATTACAAATGCAACCACATGATGGATGGTTGGGATGTTCACTAAACATGCCAGCCTTACAATCTGCTGGCAAAGAGATAGGATTGGCTATATACCTACTATAGGATAATTAAACCTCTACAGATGTTGATCTCTTATTTCTAATATATGTTGATTTGTACCAGATAGATATGAAGACTGGAGAAATGGTCACCATGGGCATAGATGCTAAGAAGCCATACTATGTTTTAGGCATAATATCAGGCACGTGTGCATTAATTAGCTTGTTTTCATGGAGATCTTTGTGCATTCATATCAGACAGTACATGCTGGAAATTCAGACGATAAATGAACGAACATGGGTTTTTGTCTTCAGCGGACGGGAAGAAACTGATTCACAAGGTTGACCTGAAGTTTGAGAAAAGCACCCTCTCTCATGAGTTGGGTGTCACAGAAAAGTAAGAATTTCTGTTATTTTCCATCACAATCAAAGAGAATATACAAAAATACATGTAATAAGTACTGAGTTTAGCACCAATTGTTGACCGAAAGGTTCATGAAAATACCCATGAAAATCTTCTAACAAAGAATGCTTTGCATTGCAAGGGACTTTCTATCATTATATTTGTATAGATTGAGAGGTTTGTAAGTTGAATTGCTTAGGATGGATGACTGAAATATAGTGAATCCTTTGCAACCAGCAAACAATTACCAAGTACTAAAATCAACAATAATTGAGAATAACACTAGATCATTTTCCTTTCATCTTTCTTTTGCTTTCCTTGCATAGATGATAATCTTATACTTGTTTCCTCATGGTTTTCAGCTACAACATTATCATTGATTACCCTCTGATAATAGATGTCGGTAGACTTATCAGAGGTGGCTCGTGAGTACCCTTTCAAAGCTTTCAATCAATCTCTCCTCATGAACTTGGTAAAAAAAAAAGAAACTAGCCTCGAAACTTCTTTGACAATAAAATCATATGTAACGAGAATGCAGATTAATCAAATACGAGAGAGATCAGAGAGCACGAATTGGAGTCATGCCTCGATACGGTGATGTAGAGTCTGTTGTCTGGTTCATCATAAAAAACCATTGCACTTTCCACATCATCAATTCCTTTGAGGAAGGAGACGAGGTGCGCTGCCAATTGAAATCTCTACATCTGATTCTTTGGTAATTATGATGAGTAGGATGACTGATTCATTAATACAGGTGGTTGTGATAGGGTGTCGAGCAATTGGTTCCATCGTCCCAGGCCCAGATCATGGAACTGATAAACAAGAATGGTTTAGAAGAGCCTTCAGGCCTGTATCAGCTGTAACCGAAGGATTTGACCCTTCCGTCGATGGAGTAGTATTTCCCCGTCCCTATGAGTGGAGATTGAATGTGAAAACTGGTGCAGTAGAAGAAGGTTATCTCACAGGGACAAACTTTGCCATGGATTTCCCTACAATCAATGACACCTTCATGGGTATGAAGAACAAGTATTGCTATACCCAAGTTTTGGATTCAATACAAAGCTCTAAAACAGGTAACTCAATCTATTTTGTGGCTTTTATTTGGTATCTCACCTTAGTTCTCAATGCAGATGCATAGGCCTTGACTCTTTGTAAACCATCATCGATCCATACAGGGTTATCTGCGTTTAACTTGTTTGCGAAGCTATACTTTGAAGAACGAAAGAAGCCTGTGAGCAAGGTAGAACAAACTACAACCTTCATGTTTAAAGCAATTTAGGAGGTGTGAAAACTAGATGAATCAGGAAAATGGACTGGTACACTATTTTATTTGCAAACTGACAAGAAGTATGCATTGTCCTGTTTAGATCATTAAGATAATCATGACTCAGTCCTGATTCATCATGAGCATGTCGCCTTCATTTCTTAAATCAGTTCTTAGTTTTCCATATTCGTTTCAGATTCTTACGTGATTTCTTAATTTCTCCCTCTATTCCTTTGATTATTTTGTTCTACCATTCATTTTTATTGTTATTAGCCATGCTATCATTATGTTGTTGCTTGTTACTAATTTTGGTGTCCTAACTCAAGTTGAAGGCATGAGCTTTTTGACATCAACTGAGAGATTATGATGCCCGTATCTTCTAATGCTCAACTTACTTCTTGTATGAAATGTTTTCCAGGAGGGGGAAGATTGGATAAAGGTAGAATATCATGTCCTGGAGGAAAACCAGTTCTGTTCTGGTCTTCACTTCATTCCAAAACCTGGAGGCATTGATGAAGATGATGGTTGGCTCATTTGTTACGTTCATGATGAGAAAACAAATATCTCCCAAGTGAGTATCAATCGTCTAACTTCTAGCATACTTCAAAAAACTCACTGACTCACTTAGAAGTCAACCAAGTCAGCCCAATTATGTAGGCCGCCTTGTATTAGTGTAAACTCCAATTCCATTGGCAAGCTTGAGATATTCAGCAACCAATAAAGGCGAGATCATAATTTGAGAGACCGATTTCAATGACTGAAGTGAGTTTTGAACAATGACTCCTAAAATGTAGGATATATTCGTAGATCTAACAAAACCCATTTTTCTTTTTATATTGCAGGTTCACATAATTGATGCAAAGAATTTCACTGAGAAGCCTGTGGCCAAAATAACTCTACCTCAAAGAGTACCTTATGGTTACCATGGAACTTTTATATGTAAATAAAACACTGAAAAAACTTCAGTTCATAGAATGGAACTTTTATATGTAAATAAAACACCGAAAAAAGTTCAGTTCATAGAGTTTTACTCTTATGTGATTCGAGGTCTTCTAGGTATGTCTAGTCCAACTCTACATCCTACATGTCGGTTAAGCCCCTGGTTACCATATGAAGTTTAACTCACATACAAAATACAAAAACCACAGTCCCCTGGTTCACCATCCATTAGTTCGAGAGAAAAAAAAAAAAAAGACTCAAGAGTAAAAACTAGGTAGACATATCTTTCAACAGGGGAATTCAGTTGTCAAGTTCTGGTCGGAGTGACCCGAACTGCTTAGTTAACAGTGTAACCTACTGAAAAAAGAAGAAAGATTTACATAAAAGGAGAGTAGGAGACAGACATGTCCATCAAAAGAAAACTACTCCCAAACTGCAAGCCATATGCTGTACAAAATTACAACCAAACTCTGACCAATTCTCAAGGCTCTAATCCCTGCTTCATTAGAGCCACTAACACCAATTTGATTGATTTATTTATTTGTGTGTGTGTGTGTGTGGCACGGAGGGGTTGGGTTGAAGAGAGAGAGAGAGAGAGAGAGAGAGAGAGAGAGAGAGAGAGAGAGAGAGAGAGAGAGAGTAGTTGGATTGGTTTCAAGACTGACAAGATCCATGGATATTACAGCTGAGATTGGTTTCAAGCCATGGATATTATCAAGATTGAAGACCTCCGAGAAGGTTCATGAGGATGTGATTTCCTTAATCCAAACATAATTTGAATGAAGTCAATTCTATTGAGTTGTGAGATGCTTCACAAGGTGAATACAGCTCTTGAGACATCACTCTATTTCAGTTTTTACACAATAGTCAAAGATCCAAAACATAGTGGATTCAAAAGAAAGAGGGGAACAAGAAAAGGAATACAGCAAAGAAACAAGACTTCTTTATCTTCTAATTTCAACTAGCTGGGTAGGGGGACTTAAATCTTCTCACAACTTGTTGGTGAAAGGTGTAATACTTTGTAGTATTTAATACCACATATATGATACAAACCATACAACATGTGGTTCCCAAAATTAAAACATGAAAACAACTACAATTCAAGGGTATTTCTGTCTTGTTTTTAATTTAACGTGTCTTCCATTCACTTTTTTTCTTTTTTTGGTTAGCTTGTTAGTACACACAACACTGTTAGTAGACACTCCACTGTAAGCCACCCCCACTAGGGAATCGATACCAAGACCTCAGTGTTGAAACAAGGGTATCTTCACTCAGTCTACCACTTGAGCTATGGATCAGGGTCTTCCATTCACTTTCTAATGAACAGAAATTAGGGACGGTTTCTAATTTTTCCTCATTTACAACAAATTACTGAATTATTTCAAGTCGTGGAAGTGGAGAATGGAGAAAGAGTTTGCAAAAGCTCATACGCGATCACTCTTATAGTAATGTCTTTGGATATATTTTCTTATTTGTGTTACTCTTTCCTTCTCTCCCATGGTTTTTAGCTATGACATTGTCATGGATTACCTGCTCATCAAGGAGTGGAAACAACTATTCCTTGGAAGTTGCATTTGTAAACAAAGCCATTCATAAATCAACTGTTGGAAACACCTTTCCAACCACATAAGCATTGAAAACCAACACCTTGACGCCATGTGCTAACCTTAATAAAAGATTAATTTTCATATGAATAATGACAGTCTAGTATCTGAATTTCGCATCCCAATTGCATAGAAACGAGTCATGTAGGAAAGTAGTAGGAAAGTAAGACTTCATACTTCTATTTCACATCACAAAAAAAAAAAAAAAAAAGCTGCATAAAAGTACGGCATGGAATATCATCTCTGAGCTGATGCTGCAGGGTACTTACTGGAAAATGATGTCAAACCTGTGTTGTTTCCAAGCTTAAAGGCATCCATACCAGCATGCTGAACAAACTCTTCAGGGGTCATGTGGGAACCATGGCATGCACAAACGATCCTTATGTGGCTGTTTCTATACCTATACGGAAAGCCTGAAATGGGATTTCCACTTAAACTAGTACAGTGGTTGACACCCATGGCAGATCTGAATATGAACCACACACCCCAAATTTTAGATCAGAAGCACCACCTGGCTTTATAGCTGAGCCTTCATTGAGAAAGCCTTCTGCAGCCAGTTGGTTCGAAACTCCTTTCATGCGGAATTTTGTGTTGTTTCTCTTTGATTCTCCTCTATCTGAGAAGATGAACATGTACTAGATTCTTCAAGGACATGTGATTTGCCACCAGCTTCTGCTAAATCAGTTATAATAATAATAATAATAAAAAAAAAACAAAGACAAGAAGATTACAAGCTTGGCCCATGTCCCTTAAAATTAATACTAGCATTCCATATACTGTGTCTTCTATTATTTTCTTTTCCTTCTAGCAACCAATACTCAGTGATTTGCTCAGCAATCAACATTGACTGCCTGAAGGGCCAGACTCTCAATTGCAATGACTCATCCACCATACATGTTGCATAAATGTATGCCAATCTAGATCATCCAAAATGTGAGTCCCATTGTTGGGGGGCATGAATCCTGAAAATCACACTGATCAGACAATTAACATCAAATCGATGTCCATCAAATGGACCTTTAAAAAAAATAGGGCAACATGCAATGGTTAACATTATACAATTAGCATGATTACGGGCTATGCTTCATCCAAAATGGGGCCCACAAAATAACAGTCCATAGTAAGGTACATTTATATTGTGGTGAATAACTTGCCACTGTTTGAGAAATGGTGGGGAAAAGCACACCATGGTCAACGCTTTCCCTAGTTATACAACACTGGACAGGATAGTGGGCAAGAACTTCATTCAAGTTGCATAAATTTCCTGCCTAAATCATCTAATAAAATGAAAATGGATTAATCTTCCATAGTTGCCAATATGCCCCATCCCTGGGTATTGCACCATCACAAGCCTTATATTACTCATGATACATAAACACTGCCAGCATAGACCTGACAATGATAATAGGCACATATGATTCATAGACAATAAAAGCCAACAGAAGTTGAATAAGCAACATCAACAGCAACGTTAGTACATATGTAAAAACATAAAAGGCAGAAGAGAGGGGAACCTTGCGATGTATTTATGTAATCTTTAGAATGATTTGCATTTGGTACTCTATCACCAAACTTTCTGCTAGTATACCCAAAAAGCTGTTGAGGATGAGAATCCACCCCCTGCGAAGAATCTATCTCCAATGCCAGTAACTGCGGAGTAACCAAAAGCCACTTGAATGTCAGGATTGATCGATTGGATTCTGGGTTGCTCACCATTTGCAAAAGGCATCAGTTGCATAATACTAGGTGAGGAATGTAAACAGAGCGAAGTTGAAAGCTTTTGTGTATTTAAGACAACCCAGAGGGGTTGAATATATAGAGATTACAGTCATCTATACAAGGAAAATAATAAAATCAAAATCTTCTACCTATAGAAACGAACTATACAAGGTATACTAGCTATACAAGGTATATGTGAGTCGGTTTAACATCCCTCCTCAAACTAATGCGGGTCATCGACAAGTAATAGTTTGCTAACTAGAAATGAGTGACGTGCAGAAGTGAGGGACTTGGTGAGAATGTCTGCAATCTGATTATGAGATGCAACATGTGGAAGAGAAATGAGCCCAAACTGAAATTTCTCGCGGATAAAGTGACAGTCAACTTCAATATGCTTCGTCCGTTCATGAAAAACCGGGTTAGAGGCGATCTGAATGGCACTTAGATTATTAACATGGAGTGGAGTAGGATTCTGCAAAGGAATGCCCAAGTCGGAAAGAAGTCCACGTAACCAGACAAGCTCACTACACGGAGCAGACATCGCCCGATACTCGGCTTCTGTGCTCGATTTGGAAACAGTGGTCTGCTTCTTACACTTTCAAGAGATGAGAGAAGTGCCAAGAAAAACACAGTAGCCAGTGGTAGATCTTCGTGTGAGACCGCAATCGGCTCAATCAGCATCCGAATAAGCACGAAGGTCCAGAGTCGTCGTGGAGGAGAGGAACAGTGATCGATCTATAATTTCACGTAGGTACAGTAGGATGCGCAACACCGCAGTCATATGAAGAGTCCGAGGAGCAGAAACAAACTGACTGACGACTTGGATAGCGTCTGAACGGTCTTCTGATCCGTCAATGATGCCAAGGTGAGAAGATCCTTGGTATATTTATGCTGGCTGACCAGGATCCCACGTTTAGAACGTGAAATTTCAAGACCAAGAAAGTATGTGAGATGGTCGAGGTCTTTCATTTTAAAGGATGATTGCAGAACTTCCTTTAAGCCGAAATGTCAGTAGCATCGCTATCAGTCAGAAGTAGGTCATCAACATAGACGAGAACAGTGACAATCCCGCGAGCAGTGGTGCGCAAAAATAAGGATAGGTCATGACTACTTTGAGTAAAGCCAGCACTTGTAACAACATCGTGAAAGCGTTGGAACCATGCCCGAGGTGCCCATTGGAGGCCATACAAGGCTTTCTTTAGGTGACATACCTTATTGTCAAGGATTAAAGAGTTAGGAGGAGGTTTCAAATATACAGTTTCTTGGAGGTCTTCATGAAGAAAAGCATTTTTCACATCCATCTGAGCAAGTGGCCAAGAGCGAACGGAAGATATTGCCAGAAGAGTACGAACAGTTTTCATCTTGGCCACGGGAGCGAATGTCTCATCATAATCAATTCCGTATTCCTGTTTGTATCCCTGAGCGACAAGTCGAGCCTTGTATTGATCCAATGATCCATCATACTTGAGCTTGACGAAATAAATCCATTTGCTACCAATTAGCTGTTAGTCAGCGGGTCGAGTGACAATGTCCCACGTATGATTATCATCCAATGCCGCAAGTTCTTCTGCCACAGCCTTCTTCCAACAATCATGAGTGACTGCCTGTGAGTATGAAGTAGGAATAGAAACAGTATCCAGAGTAGCATTCATGACAAACATAGAGCATATCAAGCGCTCGATGGACACGATCGGAACGACGTATCGAGGTAGGTTCAGGAACTGCAACAGGTACAGTAGGTTCGGGTTGAGTAATAGGTGGTGGAGCTGTACGTGGTCGACGCGAGTAAACCTGCAACGAATGAGGGAAAGTACTCGAGGCAAAAGGAATATCAGGAAAGGTGGTTAGACCAGGAGATTGGGAGGCGTGAGGAGGAAGAGATGAATGAAAGGCAATATGTTCAAGAAAAACAACATGCCGTGAAACCCGAACATGACGAGAAACCGGATCATAACATCAAAAACCCTTCTGAGTTTCTCCAAATCCCAAGTACATACATTTGATCGATTTTGGAGATAGTTTGTTACGCTCACGTGAAGCCAGGTGAACATAACACACACACAACCAAAAATACGAAATGTGGAATATGCGGGAGGTAAGCCGTTGAGAACAAAGTATGGGGATTTACTGTTCAGAACGTTGGTTGGCATCCGGTTAATCAAGTAGACTGAATGTAACATTGCTTCCGCCCAGAAAGAACGAGGAACACTCATAGTTGTCATTAGGGTGTTAGCAGTTTCAACAATATGTCGATTTTTTCGTTCAGCCACCCCGTTCTGTTGTGGAGTATCAGAACAAGTGGTCTGATGAATAATCCCATAACCCTGAAGAAATGTACGAAAATCAATTGAGAGATATTCCCCCCTGAGTCAGAGCGGAGAGATTGAACTGGAACTCGAAACTGAGTCTCCACCATAAAGTGAAATATCTTGAATTTTTCAAAAACCTGTGACTTCGAGTGCGGAAAGTAAATCCAGGTGTAACGTATGAAATCATCAATGAATATAACATAGTATCGTAAACCAGAGAGAGACAGAATTGGTGAAGGACCCCAGACATCTATATGCACTAGTTCAAACATAGAAAATGATTTTGTAGTACTTAGAGGAAAAGGAATGCACTTACTCTTTGAAAGACAGCAAGATGAACAAGAATAATCCAAAACTTTTTTATTAAGAGAAATGTTTCCTAACATGCCAGAAGAAAATAACTGAATTAACCGATCAAAATGTGGATGACCCAGGCGAAAGTGCTACAGTTTCCACAATTTATTTACTGAACAAATATCTGATGAAGATGGAGAAAAGAAACAACGAGCCGGAGTGACAGATGGATCAAAGTCCAGTACATACAGACGACCATGCCGCCTACCCATCCCAAGTACCTTCCCCGTTGCCAGATCCTACACAAAACAACAGTTGAGAAGAAATATGACTAAGCAGTTATTGGATGTGAGTTGACCAACTGAAATTAAATTGGAGGAAAGGTTAGGGACATGAAACACATCACGAAGGGTGAACTGGCGATGAGCAGAAGGAGAGAGTCAATGAGCTAATGGACTGAATAGGTAGTCTAGTGTCATCCACAGTAGAAATAGCCTGATTGTCGATGTAGGAACGAATGTCACGAAGATGGAATACAACACCAGTCATATGATTGGAAGCACCCGAATCGAAGAACTATGTAGAAGATGGGGAGATACCTGACATACCAGTCACAGAAAGGGCCTGAACGATTTGCTGGAGTATTGCAGGAGTCAAAGGTGATGAAAGATCTTCGGCAGAAACAGTAGATGCAGAATCACCAACAGACGGCTCAGAAGAAATAGTCGCAGCAGTAGCAGAAAGAGCACGACCATGGCCACGACCACGACCACCACGTCCACGATCGAAAGAAGATGCATAGGCACGTGTACGGCAGTCCTGAGTACCATGACCAGTCCGTTAACAATAAGCGCACCATTCTTTGCATTGAGCGACAACATAACCCACCTTGTTGTAGCCGCGACAAGTCAAAGGAGTGGAACCACGTGTTGGTGTAGTGGTGGACACAGCAAGCACCATATTAGATGATCCCGGAGTTGAGGAAGGAAGGGAGAGAACTTTCAGTCGTTGTTCCTCAGCCAATAGATCATTAATAACCGAATTCAATGTAGGAGTAGGGCTACGGTTCAAGAGAGCAGCCCGACAATGCTCGAATTCCGGATGCAGCTTCATAAGAAATTGGCGAAATTGCGCACTCTCGCGCATAGTTTGGAATATCTTAAAGTCATGAGGAAATGTTGGATCCATCATAGCCATCTCAGTCCACATTGTGACAATTTTGGAGTAAAATGATTGAATGTTGTCATCACCCTGAGTAAGGTTAACGAGATCCTGGTCCATATGGTATAACCGGGCCGCATTACTCTATTGATAAATTGTCTGGAGATGCTTCCACATTGCCTTAGCCGTGCGATGAGGTGTGAGGCCAACAACAATGGACTGATTGACCGAATCGAGAATCCAGGTAATAATCCCTCCATTGTTCATTTTCCAATCAGCTAATTTGTCGGCATTTGTGGAAGTGGGGATAGTAACAGATCCATCAATTAGTCCCCACAAACCACGACCCTTGAGGAAGTTCTGAAAATGGATAGCCCATAGAGAATAGTTGGTGCCATCAAAACTACAACGTGGGGCCTCTGTACGTGATGAGTTCCTGTCCATTGATCGGAAGTAACGTAAGAAAAAAGTGTTAGATGTACCGTACAACAGGAGATACCCAAGGGGTTGCAGTTTTTAGATCTGGCAGAATAGCACCAGCAACAGGGGTTGCTGGATCTGGAAAATCGAGATCTGGAGAAGCTAGATCTGGATCTGGCGGAATAGCAACAACAACAGGGGCTCTGAATCAGGAAAATCTATATCTGGATCTGGCGGAATAACAATAGCAATAGTGGATCTGGATCTGGAAAATCGAGATCTAGATCAGGTGGAATAGTAACAGCAACAGGGGCTCTGGATCTGGAAAATCGAGATCTGGCGCTGGATCGGGAAAAACGAGATCTGGAACAGCAACAGGGGTTGCTGGAGTGGAGCAACAGCAACAGGGGTTGCTGGATTCGGAACAGATCGAGGAATAAGGGTGGCCGAACGACGCAGGGGAGTTGGACGAGCAGAGGAGTGGTCAGACGAGCAAGGGCGACGCTGTAGGGTGGTCGGACGACGTAGTGATGGTCGGACGATGCAGCAGGGTGGCTGGACGATGCAGCAAGGGATGGTCGGATCTGACAGGTGGTGCCGGATTTGGATCAATGAAGCTCTGATACCATGTAAACAGAGAGAAGCTGAAAATTTTTGTGTATTTGAGATATAGAGATTACAGTCATCTATACAAGAAAAATAATAAAATCAGAATCCTCTACCTATGGAAACGAACTATACAAGGTATACTAGCTACACAAGGTATATGTGAGTCGGTCTAACAAGGAAACAATGGTTGGTTACTTAGAAGTAGTTGCATTAGTAGGAACTGTTGGGGATTTGAGCTGCGGAATCACACATATCTAGATCTAGGATAGCAATCCAAGAGCAACAAGCAATCACAAGAGAACACAAAGATTTAACGTGGAAAACCCTTGCGGGAAAAAACCATAGCACAAAGCGACAAAAATTCACTATGAAATAGAAATTACAAAGAGAGAGGACTTACCCGATTCGAACAACCTCGAATCTCACCCTTGCTACACCCTTTAGAAACCCTAAAAACCCTTTTAGGAACCCTTGGAAAACTTTTAGAATGCCTTAGAATACTTTAGAATAGCCCTAGGGACTCTTATTTATAGTTTAGGAAACACCCCTTTCACACCGACCTTAGAACAATCCGGAAACCGCCTCAAACTTACGCAGTCTGCGCGTGGGCTGCGTAACCCTCGACTAGTCGAGTAAGGGCTTCGACTGGTCTAAGGGCACCCTCGACCGGTCAAGCCTGACCCTCGACTGGTCGAGCGGCCTGGACACCTAAAAGAAAAACGCGCTGGACTTTGAGTCGAGCGGGCCTCGACTAGTAGAGCAACCCCCTCGACCAGTCGAGCGGCGTGGTGAATACAAGATTTAAGACATCCTTTTGCAACAGGAACCACCTTAACAGGTAGCAAGTAATGTCCAAACATGGAGTTCAGTTGTCGGGTCAATGATGGAACCCCATATCCCAAGTTTCCAAGTTCAATTGTCGGGTCGATGATGGAACCCCATATCCCAACTTTCCAAGTTCAAGGCTAGATTCTTTTCTAAAGAGGTTGAGACATTTTCTGGCCTTGGGTAAACTTCTCAACCTCAGAGCTACTATCTATATACTGTTTGACATTACCGTCATGCTGAGAGATCTACGTTGATGTCGAGAACTCGGCTTCGCAATCCACCAGTCCTCATTTTCAGCAGATGAACTATCTTTAGTAGTTAACAAAACATACAAGCTCACTAAGGCACGAACTATCTTTAGTAGTTAACAAAACATGTAAACTCACTAAGGTAATGCCCATACAATTCTTACCATGAACATCAGCATACTCAACTTCCCTTATGTACTTCTTTTGGTCCTTCATTTCCTCAATTGGCATATTACACCTTTTAAAAGCCTCTGGCCATGAGTTACCCTCACTCTCAATTCTATGTTGGTTTGTCAGGAAGTTCTCTAGCTGTTGTGCAACCGAGTCGCTTCTCTATGGCCCAAATAAGTATTGTTTGTCAAGTCTACCTTCTCTTTGCTGAGATATGAATCAGATCAATACCATTCTCATCCTCCATTATATTAGATGAAGGTCTATGAAAATTTCTAAGTTAGTCTCTCCTTTTTCCTAATAGAAGTGACTCTTCCTCTTTCCGTTTCCAATAGAGCTGAATTCGGATGATGTTCGCCTCACGGAAGAAATAATAGTATTGCCTTGTGAACAAGGTTTTAAAACTCAATTTTGGAGTTCAACTCATGGATGGACCAAAACCATTGTAAGTCATCGGGATTTGGCCAAAACCAATGAGTTTCACAGTGACTCACTAGGAGCCTACATATGTTTCAAAGAAATGCCCCGGACAAGTAGACTTTATCTGGACGAGTTTTTGACCTTGTTTGTCATGAATTGAAGAAAATTTAGTTGCCACAATATATAGTAGCAACCTGTCGCTCAAAAATTGAAGGACTAAAGAACTATTTTAGTTCCCCACCTGATGGAGAGACTAAACTCAATTTCGTTGCTTCCAACAAATACATGTTGATTTTTAAATGGTGAGTGGTTGTGACTGTTATTCACAGAAAACATATAGTTAGAGTGCCTGTCATGCTTTGGAATCTCACAATTAGTAGTGCTTTAAAGTCCGGAAATAGCTTAATCTGTACTTCTTCTGCTCCAGATTCATGTCAGGCTCCAAGTAAATATAACTAGTACTCTAGTTGGGCAGCTTTTAAGGGTATGTGGTCCCACTACTACAGCTGAAGGTGCTAAAGATCAGTCTAAAGTTTAAATTTAGCCTATTTCACGAGGCGTGTCGATTGGTATCCCAAGCTAGGATTCAATATCCACTTGAAAAAATTTGAGCCACTCACAAGCATTTTGGATTTGGTTGTGGATTTGGGAGAGGATAACAAGGAGGTGAGTTGAAAGAAGCAGACATGACTTCCTCCAATTTAGGATAGAGGAGTCAATCAGATTTACAAAAGAATGCAATTCCACTCTAATTAACATAACTTCGAATCTAATCAAAGAAGATAAAGGTAGAAAAATCGAATTTAATTCTGAATGAAAAGAGAGCACATGGATGTATACAACATACAATGTCTATGATAGAATACCTGTTCTACATGTGTATCTCTAAAGAAACCCAATTCAATTTACCTCAATCACAAAATTAAAATCTGCAAAATACCCATTAGTAGAGTTTTGATGTAACAAGCAACTGAATTTGTTATAAAACAACAGAAACTGAATACCTGCAGTATTTATAAAAAACAACTATGCATTTGAAACAATCATTCAAAGCGGCTAATGTAAAATTCCTGCACTTGAAACAAATCACTTAGGGGCGTTTGGATCATAAGTTACTTTTGATAAGCCACTTATGCCACAAGTAGCGTTTGGTAACCATATTTATCAACCAAAAGGTTAAAAAGCATGTTTGGTTTCCAACATCTTAAGCAATTATCTTTAAAATCTAGACCCCCTCACATCCACCATCCATCATTTGGGGCCAATTTGATATGGGTCATTCATTGTGTGAGCCCCACCTTTGATGTGGACCGTCAATCACATGGGGCCCACCTTGGATGTGGGTCATTCATCACTATGGCCTGACCTTTAATGTACATCATTCATTATGTAGGCCCACCTTAATGTTGGTCATCCATGAAGTGGGACCCACCGTCAATGTTATTGCCCATTGTATGGCCCACCTTCAATATCCACCGCGCATCATGTGGAGCCGACCTTTGATATGGACTGTCCATCATGTGGCCCCACCTCTAATGTGGGTTGTCCATCACGCACAACCCGCCTTGGAAATGGGCCACTCATAATTAGGGCCGACCTTTGATGTGGATCGTCCATCATGTGAGACCACCTCAATATGGGTCATCCATCATGTAGGGCCTAGCTAAAATATCCATTGCCCGTCATGTAGAGCCCACCTTTGATGTAGGCCATCCATCATGTAGGCCCACCTTTAAATGGGTCATCCATCATACCAGCCCACTTTGAATATGGTCTTTTTATCATTATGGGTTGACCTTTGATGTGGACCATCCATGTATGGGTTGATGTAGAGCAGGTTGCAAACACTTTTATGTCTGACATGGACCAGAGGAGGCCGGAGCGATGCGTGCTGGCGTGGTGGATCTCCTTCCAGGTAGGGGGCTGGCTGGCCATTCCTCCTCGCGCCATCAACGAGCGCCTTCTTGTATCACAGGCAGTGTCGTCTTTCAAGCCCTAAGAATTGAACGAACCGACGTTCACCTATACGAGAGTGAGGAAGACATTTCCAACAATCAACTTCCCACTTTTGATGTCCCGTTTGACGATTCTGCTAGTTTAGAAACTAAGGAGAAGGACAGGGGTCGCTAGGTCAGAAAAGCGATAACTATGATAAGGACTGTCAAAACCTTAAAATAGGCACATCTCGTAAACTAAAATGAGTTATTCGATGTACCATATATGATTTTGGGTAGGAGAAGCTACTTTAGCCACTCATTCCGCTATACCAGGTTGTCTACAATGAATTTGTCAGATTCCATTGGATCGACAGATGAAAGTCCTTTTTAATTTCATTTTTATTGTTTATAGTAATTTTTAGTTTGATCATAACTCTTGATCCTTTGAGCTTTAAGAGTCTTACCCAACATGAAAAGGTCTTGGAAAAATTAGGAGAACAAGTAAAAACTAAGATCTATTTATAGAATAAGTAACTCAACTTAAGCAACTTACAATCCAAACGTTCTTGACGGTTACAACAAAGTTAGAGACTACAGGCCAAGTTTCGATCAACGAGACATGGATGGATGACATCCACAATTTTGAGGTGAACCACATGAAACAGTGGTGATTGAACGCACACTATTAAATACTTCTCCGGTCTATGTGTTTTCCTTCACCCGGCTCCTTGTACCCTTTTCAACGCGTTGTATGGCAAATAAACATTACAACCGGTAGTAAGTTTTTAATGATGGGCATCCAATTAACATTGTTTTCTTATAGTGTGCTGCACCTGATACCAAGATCTGCTTGTTTATTTATTTTCTGCTCATGCCCTAAAATAATGATCTAAAATAGATGGATTGCATAGATAAAGCGGTTCCCACACGTCATAGACTCATAGTAGCGACGTGGCTACCGGCATTTTAGCATGACGTTCGTGCCCGTGTGAACATGGGGAGGCGGATTGCCTGCCATCGGACGCGGATTGCCTGCAGAGGGCTTTTGCAGGCTGCGCAGGGATTCTGGGTGAGGCCTACTGCGATGTTTGTAAAAATCAAATCCGTCCATCCGTTTTTCGACCTCATTTTAAGAAATGCTACCTAAAATGGGGAGGATCCAAAACTCAAGTGGGCCACAGGAGATGAAAAAGTGGGGAAAGGAATGCCTACCATTGAAACCTTCCCAGGCTCCACCTTGCTGTTTATATGCCATCTAAACCGTTTATAAGGTTATTTTCACTCAGATAAAGTTAAAACACCAGAAAATTAGACCGTTACAAAACTTTTATGGTCATATAAATATTTCAACATATAAATATTTCAACGGTGGTGACTAAATCTTCACTGTTTCCTCTCGTGTGGCCCACTTGAGTTTTGGATTCTCCTCATTTTTGATCTCACTTCATAGAATAAGCTTCAAAAACGGATAGAGGGGTTGGATTTCGTACAAACATCTAAGTGGGCCCCACACAGGCTTTCGCAGGAAATCCTCGTCCCCTGCCACCACCATGGGAAGCTAGGTGGCGCCATCGATCATGATGTTCTTTGAAACTTGTTTCATTGGTACCCATTTCCTTACTTGAATTTTTCCTTTCATGGAACCTACTTGAAATTTTCTCATGACATGATCGGCAAAACGCATGGGCGGGTGGATTTCTCACGAGCGTCACGGTGTACCAATCAAAGTCAATCCCCACCTCGAACATGGACGGGATGAATACTCAAGTGGAGCACATGGTTCGGCAATCCAGACCATTCATATGATCCATGCAAGAACGTACGTACTCTCCTTATCTAAAAATCTCATCGGTAAGACACTCTCAACCTTCCGATCCGTGGCCTGCAGAAACGGCTAAAGAAGAGAACTACAACAACAGTACATTCAACAGAAATAAAATACAAATACATGATATGTTTACTTCAAGGTCCATCGAAGGAAAGAAACAACAGACCAACGGTCTGGATTACCTGACAACGATCCCACTTATCAGTTCCGGAGACTCGTGCACACCGTACAACGATACGGATGACATGTATCGTACCAGCCCTAACATAAATAAAAATAGCATACACTGGCGCAGAAGTCGCCTCCTTTGGGGTTTATCTCTAAAACCCTTTTATAGGAGGAGTCTTAAAAATGCCCCAACTCTCTACCTTCAGACTCTTCTTCTCCTCCAACTCAACCTCTTCTCTTTCTCTTCCTTTCAAGCTCTCATTCCCTTCTTCTTATATTCTCTGCAAACCCTATACCTCTAAAAAGACTCTTATATTCCCTCTATTCTCAGCTTCTTCCAAGAGAGAGAGAAAGCCTTTCCATCAGAGGAGAAGCAGCAGTAGTCTCAGAGACACCAAGAACAGAGAAAGAACGGCTGAGATGGATGAAAAAGATACCGCCGGATTCAACAAGAGGAGGGCAGAAGGGAGAGAGAAGGGAGCGCCCAAGAACCTTCAGCTTAAAACCAGGAAGTTGAATCCTGTCAATACTATTTGTTATGTCCAGGTGATAAAAAAGATCCTTTTTATGTTTTTTTTTTCTTTTTTGTTTATAAGGTTTTTGGTGTTTCTCTTCTTGGACGTTTGGATTTGGGTTTGTGTTTTTCTCCCTTTCTTTAGGGGGTTTTTTTTGAGTATTTTCTCTGATTTTTATTTAATTGTCTTTCTCTGTTCTTGGACTATGGATTCATGGTAGCGTGTGTGCGTGCGTGCGTGAAACATCTAAAAGCACTTGGTGGGGCCCACCTTAGTTTTGGAATGGCCGAAATTTTGGTGTGACCCCACATCCAAGTGGGGACACGCACAATGGATGGGCTGGATGTCTAAAACACATCTCACAAGACCCTATATACAATCAGGAAGGTTTCAATGGGAGGGCATCCACTCTCAACCGTTGTCTGTGGTGTGGCCTACCTAAGTCATGGATTGGCCTGATTTTTGGCCCATGGCTCACCTTGGAAGGGTTAATCTGATTAATAGGATGGATGTCCGTCACACATCATGGTGGGGCCCACAGAGCTCGACCTCATACTACCATTTCCGACACTTACATATGTATAAAGTTTGAGCCTTTTGTTATAATGGGTTATAAAATTTTCCAAAAAAGGTTATTTTGGATTCGGTTTAGTGATTTTACCTTGAAATTTGGTCTATTCACAGATTTTGGGGACTGGAATGGATACACAAGATACTTCGCCATCCGTTTTGCTTTTCTTCGACAAGCAAAGATTTATATTCAATGCTGGAGAGGTATGTGTGAAGAAATATTTGCTAGAAGAACTTGTTCTAACTTGTAAGACGTGCTAATGTATTTATTTCCAGCCACACAAGCTGAAGAAAAAAGCTAATCTGATTGCTATATTCTTTAAATTTCCAATGTTAGGTGAACTTTTTTTCAGTAGGAATTCTGATTTTATTTTAAGATAGTTTGGAGCTTGGTCTAGCATTTAACTCTCTCTCTCTCTCTCTCTCTCTCTCTCTCTCTCTCTCTCTCTCTTCCTGTATAAATGCATTTGATCCCAAATATAGTAGCCATTATAAATGTGTAATTTATGTCAAGATTCATATTAACTGATAAAAAATTCAAAATGTTGTTTAAATGTATCGCATTGCTGCATAAATTTGCCACAATCCATTCCCAATTCGGTACAATGTCTACCGATATCATCAACCTTGGTATGATATTGAATTCCTTTAGAGCATATCTGGATTGAAGCTAAACTAGGGGAAGCATTCAGTTACATTGACAAGACATTTGCACTTGCTTGGAAATGTCACGCTTCTTAAATTATTCACAAGCGGTAATGAAGCTCTTATTTTTGCAACTTTAGCCGCGGCTTATATAGGTGAATTTATGGAGGGTCGTCATTGACTAGCTTCTGAAATAAGCTAGTCAGTGGAGGATGCTGTAGCAATATATATATATATATATATATTATATATTATATATATATATATATATATGTATATATATATATATATTTCAAATGGTGAGAAAAAAGTTTGCTATTGATGTGACATTTTAAGTAGCAATGTTGGTGGGAATTTGTGGGATGGCAACCCAAATACTTTCATATGCAAAGGAAAAGCATTTTCTAGGACTTCTCTTTAGCAAAACAAACAAGTGCGAAGGGTTCCCTTTACCTAACGTTGATGTTAGTTTACCATCTGCTTATGCCACAATTTTGCTTTGTGTTACCTTCTCCTAGTTTACCCCCAATCTAAACACGACCTTAGACTTATCTAGGAAGGTACGAATTGACAATATATTCTGATATTGTGTGTTTGTGTTGGAATGTATCATGATACAAGCAGTATGTTCGTGTCTATGCTTGTAGGCGAGTGAGAGTGTATGAGAGGAGTGGGGTGTGTACAAGGCAGGCGCTTGTGCCAATGGATTAGGAGGGGTTCAATTGTGATACACTTTCTCACACAAGTCTTAGATGCATCGCAAACACCGTATCAATGATTCAAGCCTGTAGCCCGATGGTAGGCATGGTGTGTTTCAACATTGAGGTCTCGGGTTTGAGTCCAGCTTACCTATAAAAAAACTATCAATATGTTTCTTTACATAAGTGTGGATTAACCCATTTAATGCAGGGGCATTTTCACACCGGGCTCGAGTGGGGTAGCCCGTGGGATGCGGGTACACACTTGGGGTGGGCGACCCATGTGATTTGGGGCCCACGAGCCCACGAGGGGGGTTCGGCCGAGGTCCTAACCCATGAGATGTGGGGCCTGGGCTATGAGATAAAGAGATTAATTCGTCATACTCTGACAATTCGAGCTTTTAGAGTAAGTGATTAATTGTCCTGCATCAAATTGGTATCAGAGCAGGAGGTCTTGTGTTCGAGACTCCTCACCGGGGGTGATTAATGCAGAGACATTTTCACACCGGGCTCGAGTGAGGTAGCCCGTGGGATGCGGGGACACACTCGGGGTGGGTGACCCATGTGATTTGGGGCTCACGGGGGAGGTCTCGTGTTCGAGACTCCTCATTGGGGGTAATTAATGTGCTTTTCACACCGGGCTCGAGTGGGGTAGCCTGTGGGATGTGGGCCCACACTCGGGGTGGGTGGCCCATGTGATTTGGGGCCCACGAGCCCACGAGGGGGGTTTGGCTGAGGCCTTAGCCCATGAGATGTGGGGCTTAGGCTATGAGATAAAGGGATTAATTCGCCATACTCTTAACAGTTCGAGCTTTTAGAGCAAGTGGTTAATTGTCTTGTATCACCATTTCTGCTACCCAAGCTAAACCTTATTGGGCTGCAAGGGTAGAGGCTTGATCCTGGTCTGTATGCAAATAGGAAAAGCAGTAAAGACAAATGAACAACAAATAACTAGGTCAGTAACTTTCATGCACAAAACTCAAAGTTCCCAAGGACAATAGAAGAAACCCTCTCCATTAACCTATCTTTACATACATTTAAGATAGACCCACATATTAACTATGGCAATAATAACATGTCCCCATAGGACCCATATCCCATGTTTAGATACATTTGATTAGACCCACATATTAATTATGTGTTAAAAGCATGTCCACACAAGACCCATGGTTATCATGATCTATGGATATGATCATCAATTCATTGGTTAAGATCACATCATTGGCTTTTCAAGGCACACAACACTAACACGGAGGGCCTTCGACTAATGACCCCACTAGATGTGCCCTTAACACCTACTTTCCTTTATGTATCGAAATGCATACTTCTGCATCATATGGCCCGATGAGATTATTGCTATACATTCCTAATAACAAACTACACATTTTAGTACTTTGAACCTTGGTTCATTGGTCTATTTGATCAAGATACCCATACTTGGGAATATTGGTACAACCCAATTGTCAAGTTACTGAGATCTCAACACCAGAATCGCAAAGAAATGAACAAGAGTACACCTACAAGAATAATGGTGTACAGAGGGAGATAAATTTATTGATTTCAAATTTCTTCTCTTTCAAAAGAAAAACTCACACAGAATATTTTAGACTTCCTCCTCCCTCCTTACAGACCTTAAATGAATCTTTAATAAAAAATCCCCCCCCCCTCCCCCCCCCCCAAAAAAAAAAAAAAAAAAAAAAAACTGCTAGATTGATATGAAATCAATCTAATTGATTTCCAATATGTTTAATTGATTCAAATCAATTTAATATACCTAAGATAGCGACAAGCCTAATAATGGTAAGCGCAAATATGGAAAATTATCCTCAAAATCTTCAATCACATCTTTAAATCAGCCCTATATCATCCATCACATCCTCCTATATCTCTCACAAACAGTAAATTATACCTTTTAATATTTAGGCCCCAAATCTATAAATATACAATCCAAAATCAGCAAGTGTTGGGCCTTGCGGTAGGTCGTTAGCCTATGCAGGCTGTGGGCCCGACCAATTCTCCTTGATTTTGAAAGAACTCGTTGTTGAGTTAGAAACCAATCATAACCGTTGGACTTATACTGCCTTTATGACTAATCTTTTTCTTCTTTGGTGGAAGCTGGTGGTGCAACCTTAAGTGTTGGCTTGGCACAATCTTTGTTGGAATCAACTATAGATGAAGGCTCTTTCACTTACACTTTCGTGGGTGCTAACTTGTTTGTTGTAACTTTAAAGTTCTTTGTGGATCCTAAACCATTTGTCCCTTTTTCGTGCCACAATCATCTTTTACAAAGGTGCTTCAATTTGAGTGTTGATACTTATTTGCATGTCTATTAATGTGACTACCACTATCAATTGATCCGTCAATTGATTCACTAGTAAATTCAAGTGTAGGTCCAACATTAATGCATTGATCACTTCATATGTTAACTTTTCCTTTGACTCCATGGACCTCTTCACTGTTTTCAAAATTTCTACTTCAATTTGGGGGCACACTGTCACATTCCAACTATTGAAAGATTCGATCGATGTCTTCATAAGCTAGGGCTGCCCGTTATTGGTTAGGACTTTGGTGAGGACATTTTCTTACCTGTCCACATGCTCCAACTTCAGTCTCCAGATTCCCTCTATGCTAGAGCTCCCCTACTTGATTAGTGAGATTGCCTACCGCATGTGTAAGTTGATCTACATGCTTGATGTGTACATGGATCAATTGGATAACTTGCTCAAACTCTTCTCGTTTCATTCTGACGTAGAGTCGACAGTTCCCAATGATCACCTGCTCAGATACCAAAATGGTGCAACCCGGTTATCAAGTCAATGTGATATCAACACTTGGATCACAAAGAAATAGACAAGAGTACACCTACAAGAATATTTGAGTATATAGGGAGAAATACTTTTGATATCAAACTTCTCTTACAAAACTCAAGAAAAACTCACACTTAAATTTTTTTTAGAATCATTACCCCTTTCCAAAATTTTATAGAGACCCCTTTTATGGACCTTAAATGAATCTTCAATGAAAATCCCCGTCTATTAGATTGATTTGAAATCAATCTAATTGATTTCATATATGTTTAATTGATTCAAATAAACTAAACATGCCTAATAATGGTAAAAACAAATCTAGAAAATAATCCTCAAAATCATCAAATGCATTTTAAAATCAGCCCTGCATCATCCATCACATCCTCCTGTTATCTCCCACAAATAGTAAATTGTAACTTTTTATATTTAGGCTGCAAATCTATAAATAAACAGTCCAAAATCAGCTTGTGTTGGGCCTCACGGTGGGTCGTGGGCCTGCATCAAATATGCAAGCCTGCTTTTGTTATGACACTAACCATAATTTTGGTACCACTGTTGGCATCATTGTTGGGCTTAATCACCTCCATCAACTATGGCCCTGCTGGCATTATTATCATCATCACCACGGCTGTTACACGCACTCTTTTCCATCTTCTCTATCTCAATATTATGTGGGATCCCTATAAATATTTCCAAATGAATTCTTTTCAAGAGTGGTCTGCTTTTTTCTGAATGAGTTCTTTTTGTTCCAGGGGTTGCAACGTTTCTGCACCGAGCACAAGATTAAGTTATCGAAGGTATGAGATGCCACTCCATCTGTGAATTATTGAAACTGTTTCCCAAATTGGACGTATACTGACTGTGTTCTGTGTTTTCCTTCAGATTGATCACATGTTTCTTACTCGTGTTTGTTCAGAAACTGCAGGCGGACTTCCAGGTTAGCACAAAGTTGGCTTTGATAATAGTTATTGGGGCGTCCTCAAGTGGTACCGGTACCACCATAAGCTTGCGGTGGTACTTGGCGGATGTGGGCCTGCATGATGTATGAAATCCATCCAACCCATTCATCGGATTTGTCTAGTCATACTACCCCCGTGATCCAAAAATCAGCCTGATCCAACAATTACGTGGGCCACAATGCAGGGAAAGTTTTGAGAGGGTACATACACCCACCTGAATATCAAAACAGCCTGATTTTCAACTTGAACCTTCATCCAAACCAGATGAAGGGTCTGGATGATGGCCTGGACTTCATATACACAATATGGTGGGCCCTTCACACAATTCAAGGGTGGAAATTCCCTCCCAACTTGTTCCCTGCTGTGTGGCCCACCTGATTCACAAATCACCCTAATTTGAGGGCCCTAGGGGTACTCTTGACTCATATGATTGGCTTTTGATTTTATGCATTCGTTATGTGGACCCCAAATCTGCCCAGTACCATTGGGGCACTGCCCCTTAGTTATTAGCTTTTCCAGTTTATCATTATGCTTTATTTTATTGTGTTAAGAGGATCAAACAAACTGTTCTGGGTAAAATACCAAAACTGACCATTTAAAAAAAATAAAATTAAAGTAACTCCAGCATTAAAGCTTATTCTAGGTTCTGAACTGCAGTGAAAGATGTTAGAGTGATTGACTGACTAGTTCTCTATACCAAGCAGGTCTTCTATTGACTTTAGCTGGCATGGGAGATGAAGGGATGTCTGTAAGTAACTCTGCAGGCTTCACAAAACTTTTCTTTGGAGCAAGCAACTCTAATTGCTATCAAGGTATTAAAACTTTGTTAAAGCCAAGTCGACTCGCCTGAGGCAACTCGGTTTTGCTAGAGAACAAACTAAGTGACACCCCTGAACATTTATCTGTTCCAGACAACTTGTTACATGGCTAGTTGGTTTTTGTTGAAACCAGATGAGTTATGCCAGTTCTGTCCTTAGAGGAAGACACTCTGAAACGAGTTTTAAAACCTTGGTTGGGGCTATGC
Organism: Magnolia officinalis; assembly: GCA_021015155.1. Classification (NCBI taxonomy): domain Eukaryota; kingdom Viridiplantae; phylum Streptophyta; class Magnoliopsida; order Magnoliales; family Magnoliaceae; genus Magnolia; species Magnolia officinalis. The sequence continues at coordinate 16,538,069 of JAJHSJ010000001.1, read as the reverse complement.
ACCTTATGCCATCTCATTTGGTTCTACCGTAATCTCTTTTTTTGTGCTCTCATTATCGTAACTTTAGTTTCTGTCTTGAAGGTCAATGTATGGGGACCCTCTGATCTCAAATATTTAGTTGATGCAATGCGGTCGTTCATCCCGACTGCTGCCATGGTCCACACACGAAGCTTTGGGCCAGGGTTCAATGCTGCTGGATCTGCTTTTTCAAAGTCTGATCTGGGCAAATTTACAGATCCCCTAGTTCTCATTGATGATGAAGTTGTCAAGATATCGGCAATTCTGCTGAGACCAAGATGCTCAGAAGTGATCCAAAAGGAAGATGTTAACGTGTCGAACTCAAGTGCTGTAGCTTTAGAAGAAAACATGGACTGCTTTTCAAAGCCTCTTGCACCATGCACGCTAAGTTCAACCCGAAGAGCAGGACCCATGTTAAAACCTGGCGATATTTCGGTGGTTTATGCCTGTGAGTTGCCTGAAATCAAGGGAAAATTTGATCCTGCAAAAGCCGTTGCACTTGGATTGAAACCCGGACCAAAGTATCGGGAACTGCAGCTCGGAAATTCAGTTATGTCAGATCGTCAAAACATTATGGTGCGTTACGTGAAAGTTTTCTACAGTCTTCTTGCATTTGGTTTGTTATGGGCGATGCAACAAGGATCTCCAGTTCTTTTAAAAACATACCGTTAGACAAATATCTCATGGGGGGGAGCTGTTGATTTAGTTTCTTTTAGTTTTTTTTTTCTTCGACAAGTGTCTTTTAGTATGAATTGTATGTTATTCTTATGTCAATATTTGATATGCTTTTGTTTTCCTATGTTTTATGCTTTTATGAATTTATATTTTGATAAATAAATATATTTTATTTATAAGTGTATGGATGTGTCAGCTTGTCAGATTTTCTAGCATATCCTCATGTCACATGTCCTTTTTCTAAGTTATTTGGGTATGGGTAAACGTTGTTTTGGTTCTTCTGTAGTTCATGATCTCACATGCTTGACGGAATTTTCTATTGGTCTTCACTGCATGTAGGTCTTCACTGCATGTAGGTCTTCCTCACATTGTTTACCATTACAATGTTGATTTAGTATCTTTTAGTTTTTTTTTTCTTCGACAAGTGTCTTTTAGTATGAATTGTATGTTATTCTTATGTCAATATTTGATATGCTTTTGTTTTCCAATATTTTATGCTTTTATGAATTTATATTTTGATAAATAAATATATTTTATTTATAAGTGTATGGATGTGTCAGCTTGTCAGATTTTCTAGCATATCCTCATGTCACATGTCCTTTTTCTAAGTTATTTGGGTATGGGTAAACGTTGTTTTGGTTCTTCTGTAGTTCATGATCTCACATGCTTGACGGAATTTTCTGTTGGTCTTCACTGCATGTAGGTCTTCCTCACATTGTTTACCATTACATGTATTTTTGTGTTGTCTGCCTCTTATCTAAGGGCATCAACATGTGTTTGTATCCAATGCATTTTGGGTTCTAATGATTCCTCATTTGGCTCTGTGCAGGTTAATCCAAGTGACGTACTGGGCCCTTCATCCCCCGGACCGATTGTCCTTCTCGTTGACTGTCCCACATCATCTCATTTGCAGGGATTGTTGTCAATACAATCCCTTAATGATTATTATGCAGATAATGTAGACAAACCTCAAGACAGTATGAAGTCTGTGAATTGTGTGATCCACTTGGGTCCAGCTTCTGTCACTATGACTGCAGATTACCAGAAGTGGATGAAAAGATTTGGTGAGGCGCAACACATCATGGCTGGACATGAAATGTGAGGTTTGGTTCCTATGAGTTCGTTCCTGTCTGTTACTCCTAGTAGTCATTTTTACATAGTATGCTATACTGTTTCTCTGTTAGTACGCATATTCTCTTTGTACTTGTCATCATGCTGTTGCCTCTTTGAAAATTTTGGACTCCGAATAAATTCATCTTTTATATATAAGAAATGAAGATTTGATTAATAAGATGGAGAAAACAGGGGCTATTTTGGGTTCAAGGCTTCAAGCCCGTGCCCTTGTCGTAGACAGACTGCTACTGCATTTCAGCTTTCAATATTGGGTTCTTGTGCTCAAGCCCATATTTACATATCAAAAGAATGTGCAGCCATTCCTTTAAGTCTCATTGACACTTAAGAACCATGAAGAAGGTGCAGTCATTCCTTTAGTCTCATTGATGCTAAAGAACCATAAATGAAGATTTTAGATTTGCTAGTTAGTGTACTGTATGTATTAGTGGTTCTCATAATAGTACGATTGTGCTTGGAACTAGGAGTTTGCGTTTAAAAATTCACCAGTTGATTTTGAGCTCAACTAGGGTGGCTCTTCTTTGCCTGCCTCTGAGTACAAATCCAAACTCAAAGGGCTACATTCTCATTATTTTTTGTACGCCTCCTATTTGCTGCAGAAATATGAGGCCATGTGAAACATCACCAATGGCAAGGTGAGGACTATAGTTCTCACCGAGTAGTGATATTTTTCAGTTTTTTTTTTTTTTTTTTTTTTTTTTTTTTGTACAATATCAGTTGTAAAAGAAGATTTTAAAGTCATTAACCTTTTGTACCAGTATGTGCTTTTTCACCTTCATCCTTGAGTTTACATATAAAAATGTGGTTATTTTGGTTGCAAGAAAGTCGTGTGCAAATTCTTTCCCTTACAATACTTAAGTGGAAAACACCCTTGGGTTATGACTACAATGCACGTGCCATTTACTAGTAATTAGATTGTGTGTGTCCATGTTTATGCATGTATATAGGAAGGTCTCAACTACAACTAGTTTGGGGTGTGGAGCCCACCGTGGTATGCGTATGGCATCTAACTGGTCTAACATGATTACCTACAGATCCAACCATCGAGTGGGCCAACAAGTGAATTTCAAGGTTTTTGGGTGGTATACTTCAATTTTAACGGTGCATTAGCTAGTACTTGTGGTATACTTCGAGATGATAGGTTTCGTTTCTAGGGGGACCACTTATGCATCGTGTGGGACCCACATGAAGGTTAGGTCCATTTCTAAAATAAGTTGAAAAAATTTAAGGGTTTCCATGTGTGAAACTTTTGGAATAATTCTCAACCGTCCATCATATCTTACTTGGTGGCCCGTACCACCCCAAATTTAATCCATTCATTGGTTTTCTGTCTTGAGTGCAACCCTACTTTGTGGACCAGCCCCATAAACACTAAATCAAACCTCACATTCACCCCGTCCATTCATTCAAGATCCATTGAATGAACGACCCAATCAATCACACAGATTTACACACTTGAGAGACCAAAGGACCCCTGACGATTGAATGGTGGACATCACTTGAACCCAACCTATTTCCCCCTCGTTGGACCACCCTAGATCATGCCAAACCTCCCAAATCGGTCAGGGTTACAACGTGTAACGCTGCCAGAACCGTCTTTCTTTTTCTTTTGTTGTCGCGTGTGTCACCAGCCTAGGATTGGCTGGAATTGTGGACCCCACCTTCCGTTTGGGCATGCATTACATAGAGACCAGAGAGAGAGAGAGAGAGAGAGAGAGAGCAGCGCTGGCGCTGCTGTTTCCTTTAAACAATGTTTGACGCACTTTCAAATTGATGGAATTTTACTAAAGCTTCTCTATGGCTCGATGGCCTTAGAAACATGTCCAAACATGGTGTATTCCAAAAAGCAAACCTATGAGATTTATGGGCAAAATAATAGGATCATAATGGTAGTTACGGTTCGATGATCGGGCGGGCCATTAAGGAGATATAACATGAAATTGCGATGAGTGGTTGGATTCGAAGATCCATGGGTGAAATCGTAGGTGTACGATTCTAATGAGTCAAGTGATGTTTGGTTAAAATTTCGTCACGATCGGATGTGTAAACATTCTTTTGAGCATGACCTAAGAAGTATATGCATATAAACCCAAAGATTATTTTTTTTCTAGGTTTTTAGTTAACACTTAAGGATCCATTGAAATGAAAAAGTAATGGTAGGAAAGGTTCATATGCATCTTACTAAACACGATGGTCGGTTCACATCCTTGGATGGTCATGGATGCGTGCGGATCTAATGGTTCTAAGATGAGATCACTAAGATGAAGTGGTTCAATGAAGACAAAAATGGTCAAATAGCTAGATTTAATGTCAACTTGGTATTTCTACGGTCAGTTTGGTAATCAGATGAGTGTAATATTGAATATAAATGACTAAAGATGACATTTAGTGTAAAAGCGCATGTACATGAAAGTGTACACATCAAAATTTCTACATATATAACAATTAAGATAGAAAAATCAAAACATTACACATGATGAAAGGAAAAGGCTAAACTACCCTTTAAAATGCACAGGATATTATAGGCAACCCTTTTGGATGGATTCGATGTCATACATACACCATGATGGGTCCCACACATGGCTAGTTGCATATATATATATGTGGTTCACAAATCCAGCCCATCCATTATGTGTGTCCCACTTGGATGAGGGGTCGGACCAAGTTTCAGCTGCATCCAAAACTCGAGTGAGCCCCACCAAGTGCTTTTATATGTTTTAGACATGTCTCATGGTTTTAGATGGTATGGCCCACATGAGTTCTGTATACAGCTGATTTTTGGGATATCCCATACCCTAAAGGGGACCCATGAAATGCACGGTGTTGATGTTCAACACACATCACGGTGGGGCCCACACAGTTCGACCTCATGGGAACTTCCCATGAGGTTGACCTCATAGTACCATTTCCCTATATATATATATATATATATATAATATATATATATATATATATTATATATATATATATATATATATATATATATATATATATATATATATATATATATATCTGCCACTTGGAATTTTATGCTCTCATTGTTGGTCCAAAGCCTGGTAAAAGAGTAGGATTGCATCAGGTTGGCAGCCAGTGTCAAACTTTAGCCACATTTTTTCTTATGAATCCTAAGAGTCGAATGGTGGAATGGGATTTGTGTAGCCGACCCTATTTAACTGGGATAGGCTTTGATGGTGATGATAAAATGTCAATGACTTTTCAATTGACTCACTCAGATAGAGTCAGAGATCAAAAAACAATTGCTGAGTCAAGTCTGAGTTTTTTAACATTAGTTGAAACTACAGGTGGATTATGTGTCAAATTGAGGGTGGCCATAATTAACCTTTTGAGTTTGAGCACAGTAACTGCAAATGGACTTTATGCATCTGTTCTCATTTTGCATTGGTCTGAGTTTTTGAACATTAGTTGAAACTCCAGGTGGATTATGTGTCAAATTGAGGGTTGCTATAATTTTAACCTTTTGACTTTGAGCACAGTAACTGCAGATGGACTTTATGCATCTGTTCTCATTTTGCATTGCCACATTTTTCTATTTACAGCAAGAACATGGAAGTTCCAATTCTCAAATCCAGTGCAAGAATTGCATCACGGCTTAATTACCTGTGCCCTCAGTTCTTCCCAGCTCCAGGATTCTGGTCCCTTGGGTACACCGACACCATCAATCCAAACAACATTACTTCAAGTGAGGTTTGTTTGTTATTATTTTCCAAGACTCATTCTCGTTCGGTTAGAACTTAATTTTTTCAGATGTGAATGGAAATCGAGCGGTTAATTTCGTCTTTCTAGGATTCTTCTCCAACACTTGGTCAAAGCCTTTCTGCTGAAAATCTTCTCAAGGTATGATGCAGGATGGCCTTCTAACTCAGTGAGTGTTGTTGGAGTTGCAAACCTTTGCTATTTATTCTCATGCGTATCTTACTACTATATTCTGGACAATATAGTAGTTTTAAATGGCATTTTTGTTAAGATGTTAGCGTGTATTTTAAATCAAGCTGCTTCTAGCTTTCGTGATTTGGATTGCTTGAACAACTGGAAAATGATAAATCAAATGGAATTTCCCCTGCTGCATGATATACTGAATACGACTGTTGTGTTCGGCGCATGGTTTTGAAAACAGTTCTGTTGTGGCCATTGATGGCCATTACCTAGAGGTAATGATGGTGACTGTTATGCGATATGGAGCTGTGATGCCCAATTTGGAAAAAATGGCTTGTGACGGGCCGATACCAAGGTATTTAAAAACGGTTACATAACAGCCATTACGGCTACCATTACCGTCATTGAATACCTTGGCCTATACGGGCAAATACGGTTTTTTCCTTTATAAAAAAATGACTGCCAAAGGTTTGTTATGGCCGTTATGCAACTGTAATGGCCATTGTGGCCCGTATCATAATGGCCACCATTTTCATTATTGAATACTTCGGTCTAACGCCTCTAATTGTCCCATGGATGGTTATCTGATTCTTTTGAATTCTTTGATGTTGTTGAAACCCAAGCTTTTTATCAAACATGAAAAAAAAAATGTTGTTTTCTATATTTGGCGCATAGTATCCAATGGAACTCACATTACTAGATCTTGATTTTTGTCGATGTTGAACTCCAACTGGCTTCTTGAGATGAAGCCCACCCGATCGCTTTGTCTCACCTTTTGTTGTTGAAGAGTGAATTGGTACAAATTGAAGGCTCTAACAGGGCAAGGGGAAGGCCTAAAAGGACGTGGGTGGTGGGGGCAGCAAGAAAAGACAAATGACCTATGGTCTGACTGAAGTTACGACCCTTGATAGACTGGAATGGAGGAGAAGGATTCATGTAGCTGACCCCAATTAGTTGGGATAAGGCTTAGATGATGATGATGGTGATGATGGCCTTGTGCCATTGAATACTCAGAAAACGAAGAAGAGAAAATTCCCTTTCCTTCTTGAAGCACTCGTGGTTCCACTTCATTTTGGACCAGAGAAAGCTAATTTACTTTCTTCCCCATTGCCTTGAAAATTTGCTCCATTTTGGAAAGAATCCAAGTTTATGATCAGATAAGCATTAAAATTAAGCTTCCGAACATCAAGTGGAGGACCTGCCCATTCACTAATCTCCTACACGTTGAGTCGTTGACCTTGAGCCCACCACCTTAGATCCTCATATAAATTATTTTACCTGCTATGTCTCAAATTCCTTCCTCCCGGAGCTCATTGGAGGACTGAGTTTGTGCTTTTCTCCTCATTTCAGAACTTCCCGTACTGCCCACATCCAAATGGGAGCATTTTCCGCAAAATGTGAGGTTCAACAGGGATATAGCCATCCAAAATTCCAAAACCCAAACACCTATTTTCAGATATCTTCTCAAATTACCAATGAGATGCCAATGAGATGCCAATAAGATTTAACACTCTTGGATGAGCTATTGATTTGAACTGCGAAGTGTTGGTGACATGCCTGCCCATGAGTGAAATCTGAACATTGGTCAACGACTGAGATTGACCATGGTTTGGCTAGATTTGGGCACTGGGGTGGTCTGTTGGAAGCAAGATCACATAGTGGTCCTTGTGCCAAACTTGAGCTGTGAAACCAGTGATGTTATGACCAACATGGTCTTGATTGGTAAAACTCCAGGATTATTGGACTCATGTGTGTGATATTCGATTCCTTCCATGCATGTTTAAGACTGCATTAAGGGGCGTTTGGATCATTCATGGGCAGTGATCGCCCTGTGGAGGTCACTGTTTGGCATCATCCTGGCAGTGTAGAGTGACCAGTGTTGGTGGTGTGGGTTTGAAGTTTTTTATCTCACCCAAAGGTGTTGGATTCCTTGGATTCTGTGTAGTTGGCATGTACTGGCTTCATGAATGGGAGAATCACTTGCATGTCATATCGACCCAAAGGAGGGTTCACGATGATGCACAATGTTCTCTCCAAAGCTGATAACTTAGGCCCATTGTCACTTTGGGAATCCTGATTGAAGGCTTTAACCGATGAGATGATGGCTAGCATGGTATATTTACATGACATTTAGGTTTCTTTTCATGCTTAATTCTGTAAGTAATGTGTTGACATGAGTGAGCATGTTGTAATTTTTCTGCCATGATCCTTTACAATATTTTTTTTTTCGAACATTGATATTTTATTAAAAGAAGGCAAAAGCTTAAAGAAAACAAGTGTACTTCAATTGAAAAAGCTACAACTTACGCCAACAAACCGGAAACTGAACTATGACTTTAGACAATATTGTGATTTAGCCCTCCTAAACACTTCAAACACTTGCCCCCGATGGTTCCTAAAACATCTTCATTCCTTTTTAACCATAGGAACCATATCCCCGCTAGCAAGCTAAGACACCAAACTTTCCTCCCAATTTGTCCTTTTCCCCCACCATGCCACGATAGAAAGAAGTGATCAATTGACCCCGGCATCACCCATGCTACTTCAAACATTTTGAAGAAGCAATCCTACAAACCTTTAGCAAACAAGCAATGGATAAAGAGATGATCCACTGATTCCTCATCTTGGAAACACTTTAAACACACATTCGGGAGAACCATCCTACACATTCGACCAAACAACCGCATTGGAAAAAATGACCTGTATCTGCCGTTAACGAAACAAATTTATTATTATTATTTTTTTTGAAAGATAACGATTGCATTAATAAAAGAGAAAGATACAAAAAGAAGAGGGAGTCTGCAGAGATTGCAAACACCCTAAACACCTAAAAAATTAAGATCGCTAGCCTTCCAAAGTCTACAGAGGAGGCCCATTCAATTAAGAGACGCTTGGACTTGGATATAACTGCGTCGATCGAATTAGCGACATCCTCAAAGCATCTGCTATTTCTTTCAATCCAGACGGACCACCAGATAAAGAGAATAGCCATCCTCCAAAGCCTGGACTTCTTTTTGCCGATTTTCACCTCATGCCAAGCGAACAGAAGTTGGTCCACCGATTCGGGAACGCACCAGAAAATATTAAACCGAGAGCAGAAATTGGACCAGATTCTGGATATGAAAGAGCAGTGCAGTAGGAGGTGATCAACTGATTCTTCGTCTCTCATACAGCAGAGACAGATGTTAGCTAACGACATCCCTCTTTCTTTTTTTCTTTTTTTTTTTTCCAGATTATTTATGGTTAGAATCTTCTTCTTACTGACTAGCCATCCGAAAATGACGATCTTAGGAGGGCCGAGTATCTCCAGATATGCGATGGGTGAAGGGGAGCGGAGCCGACCGGATTGTTGTGAATCAGCTGATAGAGAGATTTAATAGAAAATCTACGAGACTTTTCCAGTCTCCATATAAGCCTGTCAACGTCTTCCTGTGAGGGCCTAGCGGACTAGAGATCTTCCTCAAGGCCGAATATTCCGAAAGCTCCCAATCGTTCAGATTCCTTCTGCAAAGAAGATTCCAAACTATGTTGTCTCCTACAACAGAATAACAGTCGGCCATCGATATATCTTTACGGGGGGCTAGAAGATAAATATTGCGAAATCTGTCCTTTAGAGGGGCCTCCCCCAACCAGATATCTTCCCAAAATCTGATGTTTGAACCCTTCCCTAGATCGAAGTCGACACCTTTGAGAAATGTCTTTTTCGTTTTCAGGATGTCTTTCTAGATAGCCGACGCCTTGTTGTTCGAGGAGTCTTTTGTCCCCCATCCACCCTCTGATTTGCCGTACTTGCTTTTGATTATAATGTTCCAAAGGTTTCCTTTTTCCAACCCTAGTCTCCACATCCATTTCCCCAAGAGGGCCTGATTCATCGACTTTAGGTCTTTTATCCTTGCACCTCCTTCCTGAATTTGGCTGCACACTTCTTTCCAATTTAAAAGATGAAATTTCTTTTCTTCCTTGCCATGCCAAAGGAAGTCTCGTCTAAGCTTTTCAAGGGAAACCAACACCGGACCCAGGCATCTGAAGACCGACATAAAATACAACGGTAAATTGGATAGGGCCGCTTTAATAAGGGTGAGCCGACCTCCCAGCGAAAGATAGCGGGCTTTCCATCTGGCGAGATAAGTCTGGAACCTTGCTATGACTTTCTCCTACTGATGAATAGGAGGCAAACCGTAGCAAAGGGGAAGACCAACAAAGAAGAGGGGAGAGAGGCTGTCGTACAGTCGAAAACTTCAGCAAAAGAGTTGAGCTCCTCTAGCGTCAGATTGACCCCTTTCATTTTTTATTTTGCTAAATTGTCATGCAGGCCAGAAACAACTTCGAAGCATCTAATTGTAGTGCGCAGGAAGTCCACCTTATCAGGGCTTGCTTCAGAGAATATCAGGATGTCATCTGCGAACTGGATGTGAGAGATCGGGTGCGGCATACCTTTCAATCTGCAACCACACAAAAAACCTTCAACTTGGCCTTTGTGCAGCAGCTTGGACAGAGCTTTACCAACAATCAGGAATAGAAAGGGAGATAGGGGATCTCCTTGTCGTAATCCCCTCGAGCTTTTGAAGAAACCGTGGGGAGAACCATTGATAAGGATGGAGAAGAAGGCTGAGCCTATGCATGCTTTTATCCAACCTCTCCATTTGACCCCAAATCCCATCCGCATCATCATGTAATCCAGAAAGCCCCAATCTACGTGATGATACGCTTTTTCGATATCCAACTTGCAAATGATATTCTTGGACTCGGATTTGGGGCTGGAGTCCAAGCATTCATTTGCTATAAGGGCGCAATCCACTATTTGCCTACCAGGAATGAAAGCACTTTAATTGCCTGAAATGATCTTGCCTATCACCTTCTTGAGCCGGGAAGTTAAAACTTTAGCAAGGATTTTGTAAGGCCCCGCCTATCAGACTGATCAGCCTAAATTCTTTGAACGCATACACCAACAATCTTTGGAATCAGAGCTACGAATGTGGCCCCCAGCCATGTGGACAGCTTTGATCTGCTATGAAATTCATTACAAAAGTCTAGCATGTCTATTGTGATAATCTCCCAGAAGCGTTGAAAAAACAAAATGGGAAATCCATCAGGGCCTGGAGCCCTGTCATTCCCTAAATCTTCGATTGCCTTCCACACTTCCTCCACACTGAAAGGAGCTTTGAGCTAAGAAGCGTCTTCTGAGGAGATGGACTCCATCTACAGATGATCCAACCGAGGCCTACGCCATTCTTCTTCTTTTAGCAGCGAAGAGAAATATGAAATGGCCTCCTCCACAATGCTGTTTTTATCTTCTAGCCGATCACCATTGACCACAATGCTACTGATTTTGTTGATTCTGGAGCGCATGTTAGCAATGTTGTGAAAATAGGAAGTGTTCCTGTCTCCCTCCTTAATCCATTTTGCTCGGGATTTTTGCTTCCAAGAAGTTTCCTTTTCAAAAGCCCTCATAGAGATGGATTGGATCAGCTGAATTCTTCTGGTTAGCATATCGGTAGACATTGGAGAAGATTCTGCTTCTACATTAATCTTCTGCAGCTCTGAAAGGAGGGAGTCCATCTCCAATTCCCTAGCTTTGAGATCCTTTTGCTTCTACTGCTTCAAACAGATCTTCAGCTGTTTGAGTTTAGATGATATTCTGTAGCCTGTGAAACCTTGTACCTGGAAACCAGTCCACCAATCATAGATCATTTGATGAAAACCTTCAATTAACAACCAAGAAGAGTCGAATCTGAAAGATTTCGGGCCCCAATTCTGTTCATCAATAGAGAGAAGAATAGGATTGTAGTCCGACCCGACTCTAGGGAGAATTGACTGGAAACTAGATGGGAAGATGTCTAGCCAATCTGGAGAAATCAGGAATCTATCTAGACGAGACTGTATTGGGGAGGCTCTCCCATTGGTCCATGTAAATCTGGACCCAATCAGTGGGAGGTCCAGTAACTCGTGATCATCAATCCAGCAAGAAAAAGCGGCCATCGCAGGAGTGATCTTATTCCCCTGGGATTTTTCTTCAACACAGCTAGTAACATTAAAATCTCCCACGGAGGAGCAAGGGCCAGCAAAGCTCTGATGGATAAAACTCAATTCTCCCCAGCATTCTTTTCTTTTGGCATCTTGAAGAGGACTGTAAACCGAAACTATTAGGAAGAGACGACCGGAAGCTAGCTCTTTCAGAATAGTAGAAACCGAAAAGGAGCCAATCTGGTTGGACTGCATAGCCCACTTTGACGATTGCCAAGCCATCAAAATGCCACCAGAGCTACCTGAGGAATTCATAACCAGCCATTGGACTCCACTGGACTTCCATAGAGACTCCATCAGGTAATCATCAAATTGGGGAACTTTGTTTTCCTGAAGGCAGATGATGTCTAGGTTATTCCTAGTACAAATTTCTTTGATGAGTTTTCTTTTCTGCTTTGACCCCACTCCCCTAACATTCCAAGAGATCATCTTCATTGGGCAACAGATCTGCCCCGATTGCCCATTTTCTCTGAGTTGTTGCTATAAGAAGATTTGACCCTTTGGTAAGCGAGACGAGACGCTACAGTTCTCTGTTGCTGCAAGATCTGGAGAGACAACGACGGGGGGATTTTGTGTCCGATAGGGGCCTCCCTCAAGACTCCACGCACTGGAATAGGGCAATGAAATCCGCAGGGCAATCCCCAAAGGATAGCCCTAAGGCCCTTCCTACGTGATTGATTGCGTCCCTAATTCACTTCTTCCTTTGGATGGTGTCAATCAACTTGGCTCTGTGAGTATCATCTGGGAAATGATGGGAGCTCCCTGGTTGGAGGTCCTTCACCGTTCCGATTCAAAATTGCAAGGGTTCGGCTTCGATCACTACCTCAGAGGGATCTTCCTGAAATAACGTGAGGAGCCCTTGGTCTGTCCAGTCTGAGAAGGGCGAGATGGGAGAGGACAGGATAGAGACTGAAGAAGGGGGATTCTCCTACTGCATGGAGATGTTGTCGTAGTCGACGGTGTCTTCACTCGCCCACGATCTAGTAACGACGTCTGTCTGGATAGCCTGTCTCTTTTCTTCGGCCAGCTGGAGCGGGATCGTCGTCCCATTCTGGAGGGGATGATGAGATTGCACGGTTCTGTGGGAGCATGACTCGAAGCAGCGATCGAGTTTTGATATCCTAAGGATACAGGGTCCGAGTAAGACGAATCGTCGTCGGGTTCGGGTCTCGACCAAGCGAGAGAGAGGTTCTCCGCGACCGGACCACATGGCAGGCATCTGCGGTCTCTTGGAATGCGCTCAGACATGTTGGAGAAGGCAACAAGCATTTGGAGACGTGGCGAAATCTCCTTCGAAGGAGAGGAGGGGTCACACGTGCCGAGTAGCACGCGTCTGGGGTGATTAAGAGTTGCCTCACCACGTGTAACCGTCTCTTCGACGGACGGCGCTTGAGTCACGGGGAGAGTGCCACGCGTCTGGAGATGTGATTGGACTCAGCCAGAGTCTTCGAGAGCGCCAACTGGTCCGAGAGGGCTTTGGTTTGGTGCTACGTGGGAGCATGGAATTTGTGCTCCTTCCACAAAAACGACTGTCCTGGAATAAGGATATGATTCCCGAAGCTTCCAGAAGTCACCCCATCTCGGTGCTGGATTGTTCTTAGCTTCCCTCTGAAGCGACAGCTTGATCTGTCTGCCTTCCGCTAACACCTGGATGTGGGGTGGGAGAGGATCTCCCTTATTTCTACGGACCCGAACTCTGGCCACAGCCACCTCCTCTCTCTCCCTAGTTTTGGGGTCCAATTCGATAAAGGAACTTAAAACTGAAGCCACCGTTATGAGGAATTTGTACCAGAGTTAAAGTGGGATTCCCCATATGAGAATCCAGACGTCTTCTCCCCCGAAAATGGAGAATTCTTCCCAAGATTGCACCCTGATGATCGGTCCGTCTTTGTGAAGGGCTCCTGCCATAATCAGAGTGCTCGGATTGAAGTCCGAGCATAACCTGATCCACAGCTCATTGTAGCCGATGGGGTTGACTGTATATTTCTCCGGCTCGATTCCCGTGGTTGCTGTATAAGTTCGAGATGAACTCCGTTGTTGGTTTCGATCTGGGCCAAACCTAGCTCTTTGAACCAGTAATGGCATCCCTCCGAATTGTTCACCATGTAACATAAGAACGGCTCTAGAGAGTTCTTCCTCTGAGCTCATTCGAACAAGGGCAAAACCTCGGTACTGGCCCGTTGATCTGTCCCTTGGCATTATCATGTCCATGACTGTGCCTGCTCGTCCGAAGACTCTTGAGATATTGATTGGGAGCCATCCTGCAGGGAAACCTCTGACGAACAATGTAGGATAGTTGGTGGTAGATCTCGTTGTGGGTACTGCAAGGGCTCCTTTGTATTTTTTCTTTACAACTTCCATCCACTCTTCTGGATCTTCTTGTTTGTGGAATCAATTCGAGTTTCCTGGGTCTGTTTTCTTCTTCGTCAGGTCTTTTGACGTCGTCATCTTCATTGGTGTTGCGGTGTCATCGTCTTCACTGCATCCAAGACTTGCGGTGTCGCCGTCTTCCTCATTGGTGTGGCTCCTGCTCACTTATTAACGAAACATTATGTTCCCTATAAAGGCCATAACAGCCCCGTAATGGCCTATTATGAGGCAGCTATAGGTTTTTCAGACTTTTTAATCAACATTATGGGGTAGATACAGGTTTTTCGGGTTTTTTTTTTCAATAATAAAAAAAAAGACATGATCCATATTGTAAAGGTAACGGTGGTGGCCGTTATGGCCACCATTACCGTTATGGAACACCTTGAATGAGATCTTAAGCATGCATGGAAGGAATCAAATATCACGCATATGAGTTTTTAAAAAAACCCATGAAGCTTATTGATCAATGCCACTTCCACTCTTTGAATATGGTCCCAAGGACCATTATAAGATCTTGCCCTCAATGTATTTCCCCATGTGATTTATGGTTTGGTCTGTCCCAGTTTCTGAACGATCATATTAATTTAGACAAGTGAAAAAAAAAAAAAGAAAAAAAAGAAAAAGAAAAGAGGAAAGTTGTTTTTTTTTTTTTTTTTTCAAAATTTGGCCTTTATGGCTGTATTGTCAAATATGGCATTGTTGCTGATGCGAACCATTTTTCTTTTTCAGTGGGCCTATTTAGCCCATATCATGTTATCATATCAGGCTGTTTTTTTCTGTTTTTTTTTTGGAACAATGATCATATAATATAAAAAGTTTTTTTTTTTTTAATTTCAAAATTTGGCCTTTATGGCTGTATTGTCAGATATGGCATTGTTGCTGATGCAAACCAATTTTTTTCCGGTGGGCCTATTTAGCCCATATCATGTTATCATATCAGGCAGATTGTTTATTTATTTATTTATTTTTTTTAAAATAAAAAAATTATTATTTTTTTTAAAATAAAAAAATAAATAATTTTTTTTTTAAATAAAAAAATAATTATATATATATATAATTTATTAACAATGATGATATAATTTAAAAAGGCTGAAGCCAGAACCTACAATATATAGATATAGATACGATATGGCCGTTATCAGCCTATAAAATACTGATTTTCAGAGCCATGGTTCAAATCCATCCCATGACTTAGTAGAGTTTGTTTTGTACTTTTACCTCTCAACCCGTGGTCCTGAAAACCTTGTTTAGGTCATTTTATTGGCTAGTTTACCTTTTCTTTAGGACATTGTTTTGACGTTTTTCTTATTAGTTTAAATTGTGACTCTCTTTTTTCTTTTTTCTTTTTGTCTTGATAATGTCAAGCTATTAGAGATAAATATGAGGAAATACCCAAAAAGGAGATTGCAGCAAGACCTTTGTGGCACATGCCAATATGGCATGCATGAGAGGTTGGAGCCTTTCATCATTGTGGAGCCAGTTGTGAATGTCCTGGCCCAAAATCAGCCTTGTACACTCATCAGGTGGGTCATAATTGATGCTGAATATGGACAGCTGGACTTCTTTTTTGCAACTGCCCATGTTCCTCATTCAAATCTGGTCCACATGATGTGTGAACTGACCTGAATTTTGGGCCAGCACATGTTCACTGTCGGAGCAATCTGATGAATGGACCTGATGTTGCACAGATTTGCCATGTTGATACACATGTCAGAAGGATCTTACCAATCTCCTCCCCACCGGTCTCCTTAGCATTTCTCACTATCTAAATGCTGTCCATCTTTTCCCTCTAATTAACAAAGTAATTTTTTTCTGTGGGCTACAGTTCCATTTGCGTCCTTATGCACAGCTTGGGCTGGACAGATCTGGGATTCCAAGCTTACAGTCTCCCACTGAGATTGTTAACGAGCTTCTTTTAGAGATACCTGAAATAGAAGATGCTTCAAAGCATGTTAGCCAATTTTGGCACAGTTCTGAAAATGTTAAACAGACTGTACCTCCTACGCATGACCATCTTATCATGATTGAAGAACCATGGATGCATGTGGACACATGTATATCTGATAAAGGCTCGGCAACACAAGCAACAAGTGCATCTCAAGGGGAAATTTCACATCTAAATGGCAGCACGACGTCCAACGTTAAGAATGACTCTGATATTCCTAGTTGTTTGGAGAATATATCAAGAGAAGACATGGAAATTGTCCTTTTGGGCACTGGTTCATCACAACCATCTAAATATCGTAACGTTAGTTCTATTTATGTTAATCTCTTCTCGAAAGGAAGTTTGCTGTTAGATTGTGGGGAGGGAACTTTGGCCCAGCTGAAAAGAAGGTAATAGCTTGTTCAGAAGGTCGTCTACACAACACTTATTCATTGGGCTCCATTTCTGTGCACAAATTTCTCCCACCATCCAAAGGCATTGGGCAGGAATCCAACATGTATTTCAAAAATGGGTCTCGCATATCCCAGTTTGAAACTTTTGGTTCCTGCTTGCCATCTTTGGATGGTGAGAGATAGGTGTGCTTCATCTATCCATGTGCACTGTGCACATGCAAATTTTCCCTTTCGTCTTTTCCTATCCATGCAGTGCATATTCAGATATTGTAATTTCCTATGTTCAGGCTTGGCGTTAAGGGTGCTGATGATGCTGTTAAAGTTCTAAGGTGTATATGGATTTCCCACATTCATGCCGATCATCACGCAGGTCTCGCTCGGATACTTTCCTTGCGCCGTGAGTTGTTAAGGGGCGTACAGCATGAACCATTGCTTGTTATTGGGCCGAGGCCGCTGAAGAGATTTTTGGATGCATATTCTCGACTCGAAGATCTTGATATGCAGTTCTTGGATTGCAGGCACACGACAGAGGCTTCTTGGGATGTTCTTGCTAGTTCTCTCGAGTCGGGCAGCAATGACTCATCAAGTTCTATCTGTGTAGGAAATATAAACACGAGTGATGGGAGAAAGGTCACGCCCCAAAATATTGAAACAACTTTATTTGCTAAAGGCAGCAAAATGCAAAGCTTCTGGAAGAAACCAGGGAACCCGGTTGACTCGGACATGGATTTCCCTACACTGAAGAAATTACACGAAGTGTTACATGAAGCGGGTTTAGAGGCATTGATAAGCGTCCCTGTTGTGCACTGTCCACAGGCATTTGGCGCCGTCTTAAAAGCTGCTGAGAGAATCAATGGTGTAGGGAAGGCTATACCGGGCTGGAAGCTGGTCTATTCTGGTGATACAAGGCCTTGCCAAGCGCTGATAGATGCATCTTATAGAGCGACAGTTCTTATACACGAGGTGAGTAGCCTGATAGATTGAATACTCCTCTTGTTTTTGTTCATGCAGTCTTGGCAGTGGTTGAATATGGTACATATTATCAATTGAGGGTTTTGCTAGGCCCCCACCACATGCCTGTGGAAACCTTCCATCCACACACAATCAGACATGCCTATATGTCACACGTGTGAATTCTGAGCTTTCTGGCTGGTGGGCCACGTATTTATATCTTCCGGCCTAGATACAAGCAGTTTCACTCTGGCGGATAAAATGCGCAAGACAAATGAATGGCTAGAAAATTGTTTTAGCCATCCATTTGAGTGGTGGAACAGACTGATTTTTGGTCCAGAAGATCTAGTGAGCGTGTCCACCTGATTTAAAGCTCAGATTTCACTCACATGCCTTATTGGCACTTGTGTTTGCTTGTGGTATGTGGATGGGCACACTTAGCAGAATACATCAATTGAAATGGATAGAAATGGGATGGCATTTGAAAGAAAGGGCATCTTTGTTCAACTGAACAAGGTTACAGATGGGACCACCTCTTAGAAGTGGTTCATCTGCTGGGCCTGGTCATGGATAGGCCATGCCCCATATTCTTTCCTATCAGATAATCCCCATTGTCAGTTGGTGGCTTGCAAATATAAATGACGACCAATGTCTACATTCCATGGAAAACTTGCTACCATAATTATTTTCATAGGCAGCTAGGTTTGAACCTTACATGTTAGTTTCGAACCACAATCACATGCCATTGGGCTATGGGCTTGAGACCAAAATTTTTAGTGGAGATATATTAGGTAGGCATTTTCAGCAATCCACTTCCAGTTGGCATATTACTATTTTGCAATTATAATAACCTCCTTTGGATGAAATGGGGCATTAGAGGATTTCGAACCCAGGTTGGTCTTTCAACCACAGCTTCCCATCTCCACTAGATTAGTTGCCTGATTTTCTTCTTTTGTGAAATTTTTATGTCAGAAAAATGTGACAAGGTTAACTCATTTCCAAGTCACGCAGTACCATTGGTATAGCATGCACGTCCTTTGGGTTCTGACGGGTTTGGAACCCATGTTTTGTCTTTCAACGGCATGCCTGCCAACCCTGTCAGCATCAATTTTTTATTTTTTATTTTTTATTTATTAAAAATTCTATGGTTCATGTTTTTTATTTTGTTTTTGTTTACTTTCTGGTTATCTCCCATTAATTATATGACACCCTACATTGGTTATCTCCACATATACAGCTTGTTTGTTTTAAATAGTTGATCAAACATTGAATGCTTCGTCAAAACTAAATGGTAGGTGAATCGAACTTGGTTAAAGATTATGCAGAGGAAGATTTTAATGTGCTTTCAATGAATACTGGGATTTCCTCTGGTGTTGCTTTCAATCAACATGCTCGCGTGCATACACACAAACACAAGGAATTGTTCAGTGACTTCATATATTTAAAAACTATTGTTATTTGTGCGTGTGCATGGCCGCACTCATGTGTATAATAAGTACAATACGATACAATGTAATAAATATAATATAATAAACATCTTATAAGCCACGATGCATGCATGGGGAAGGGAGCCAAATTGACACCCTCAATCATGATCCATTCAAGAGCCCAGGTAAAAGGGAAGGTTGATGTCTGGTGGGCATCCGATGGTAAAACTGTTGTCAATCTCCAGTTTAAAAGCCGACCCCAAATTACTGGGAGAAGGCTAAGATGATGACGATGATGAAATATTGGTTAAGATGATGGCAATGATGAAATATTGGTATGCGCTTGGGGTTATTGAAGCCCCAAATCCGGAGTTCTGCTTAAAATATGATACTTCTATGAAGATTATGAACAAGCGTAAAATAGTCCATGATGAAATGTATTTTGCATGTCATTGTTGCAGGCAACCTTTGAGGATGGCATGGTGGAAGAAGCGGTTGCGAAGAACCATAGCACAACAAAGGAGGCAGTTGAAGTGGGTGCATCTGCTGGCGCGTACCGCATCATCCTCACACATTTTAGCCAGAGATATCCAAAAATCCCAGTCTTTGATGAGGCACACATGAACAAAACTTGTATAGCTTTTGACATGATGAGCATTAACATAGCGGACTTGCCTGTACTTCCAAAGGTTCTTCCTTACCTTAAACTTCTCTTTAGGAATGAGATGATCACAGATGAATCAGATGATATTTTGCTCCCTGTAGAGCAGGCCGATTAATTTTTTGAAATAAACAATGTTGTATGATTTTATGCTTTGATTTGAGTAAATTTTGCCATTTTTGAGCCGACCTTATAAGAAGTACAACTTGTACTGTTCCATCTGCTGTGTTGGTTGAACCAATGCTAGTTTGTGCATATGCATCGGTACTAGTCTATCACAGATGCACATGCATACATGCGTCTACTTGTGTGGAGCATGTGCATCTGTGCATGTGTGATTGGGTGCTTGCACACGTGTGCCCGGAAGTGGTTTCCGTCTTTTTTAATATTCATGTGTGTGAGTGGACATGGGTGTAGAAATATGGCCTTCTCGATGCAAGCAAAGCTGTGTAGTGACTAGCAATCCATGGCATATCATGCATGCTGGTTATGGACATGCTGTTACTGACTAGTGATTCCTGTTTACCAAACACTCATGTGGGGAGAAGATAGGTTGTGAGACATGTAGGGTCAGGTGATAAAACATTAGTTGTGGCACTTCGGACCCATGATAAAACATAGTTTTTCATGCTTGAAGAGTGATTGTAGCACATACGCACATGGGATGCTTGAACTTGAGCAGTCCCAATGTATCATGCATTTGCACTGTGAGAGTGAATTGCAAGGTATCATTGATAAGTAGTTCAATGGTTCTGCTGCTCAAATTCAAACAATCCATTCCATGAAATGTAAAATAATGCAAAGTTAGCATGTTTTAAAAAGGTGGAATAAAGATGAGGAAAACTTATATGTAATTTGACGAAGATGAAAATACAATATTTTATGCACTTACAGAAACAACAAGCAAAATAGCTTAGTTCGTGACACTAAATAAAAAGCAAAATAACTTAGTTCATAACTCTAAATGGTCTGAATGATGGCCACCAGATCAATGGTTCCAATCAACCTAGAAAGCATTGTGTAGGTGATGGGAAACTAAACATCTGTAGCACATAGTGGTAGACCTTATTATACAAATTAATAAATAAAAGGGTGTTGAAAAAAAGAAAAATTGATTAAAGGGGATTCTAATCATACCCTTTCTTTTTCATTATAAACCGTCCCCTCTTTCGATAAAGTGCCAAACTGCCATCCTTAGCATGTGGCCGTGTGTAAGGTTCGCAATGGGCTGAGTAGCCTGTCCAGACCCAGCCCATTTTTTGGTCTTGGCCTTCTATGCATTACCCTATCAATTTTCAATTGGGCTTGAGTCATTTTAGCAGAGCCCTATATACTCAATGTTTATTTCTTTGTGCATGTGTTGTCCACTTTCAACTGATCCATTAGTTACATTCAAGTGCGAATAGGAATTTTATCAATTTCTGGGCTGGACCCATGTCAGTCTTTTGGCCACTACAGGCCTTGGATCATAGGCGTCAACCGAGTCAGGCCTAGCCTAGCCTGCCCAGTCCATTGCCACCCTTAACTGCATCGGCGGGACTGGCAACGGCTTGGGTTCGGGTGGGGCCAAGGTTTGTGCAAGCCTAGCCAGTAAAGTAAAACCCAAGCATGAGTCCGGTGCGAGACCGACCCGAGCCCGGCCACTTGGTTTTGTGGAAAATGTGGGCTGTTCATTAAATGTACCCAATCATGCATGATATTGAACAAAAGCCCTTGAAAAATTAAGTGGGATGGGCCAGATCAGGCTCATGTAGGGCTTAAATTTTAGGTTCGGCTTGGCCGTCATGCCTTTTATGTAAACCCAAGCCCAACCTGATGGGCCAGCCCTGCACATGTGAGTAGATATATAGAACAGGGGGTGTAAATATCATCCCCTTAATCAAATGGAGAGAAAGGATGAAATGTATAGATCGATCTGGACTTTCCATTGGGCCCAACATACAGTTCATGGGCTAACATGCAAAAAATACAACAGATGAGATGCCCTCAACCATCTGATCACTATCTGCTAATGTGGACAGTCAATATCATTTAATCCACCTATTTGTTGGCCCATCATGTAAATTTTTTTTAAATGATTATAAGAATCACTTTTGCTAGGCAATTCTTGCTAGTTGGAAAAGGGATGGCTATAAAAAAAAAAAAGGCGAAAAAAATGAACGGTTTGGATCATCAGATCAATATAATTTTTGAATAATAGCTCGTGGAATGTGGTGTGAATCAGTAAAATGTATTTGGAAGAGTGTATTTAGTGTGAATTGAAATTGAATTCACACCAAATAAACCAAATGCCTCTTGTTTTGAAAACACACTGAGCTGAGATTTTAATTCATACCAATTCCGATTGGCATGAAATCCAATTTATATCAAATACACTATTGATTAATTGAATTATCCAAGTATTATTATGCAATCGGTGGTCAAAAAATGGATGGACAAAATAGAAAATTGGCCGTGACCCACAAAGGTGAATCTCGCAATCAGGGTGTATGGCCCATCTATGATGGATCCCAATGTTTCAACGGTTTGGATGGCTGAACATGAATGCCACGTGTATAGAGCAGTGTGAATGAAGATGAATATCCGTGCTCTGCCACCTTATCATAACTCCACTGCTTTGCTGTTCCTCCTACTAGCCAGCCGTTTAAAAGAGCTCAAAAGGTGGATTTGTGGGCAGAAAACTAACGAACTGAGGGTGAATGAAACATATACCCCTGGGAATACTTTAGCCCCGGTCAAGACGTTGTGCTAGCTTGCGCACGTGGCGAAAACCAACCACCTTACGTGAAGTTATTTCTTCCACGCGGATTTCCTGCGAAAGCCATTCGCAGGAAGTTCCTGCGCTGGGAACTTAGGTGGGGCCCATCGTGATGTTTGTGAGAAATCCACCCCGTCTATCCGTTTTGTGAGCTCATTTTAGGAGTTATAGTAAAAAAAGAGCCGGATAAAATACTCAAGTGGGCCAAAAACGTGAGGATTGAACGACCATAGTTAAAATATTCGTGGGGCTACATAAGTATTGAATCAGGATAATATTTGTGTTTCAGTTCATCACAGTAGAAATGACGTTATGAACGGTATGGATGGCATGTCAGCATCACTGTCGACCCCAGGGGAGTTTCAACGGTAGGGATTTCCCAACCCACCTTTTCCTTTAGTGCGGCCCACTTGAGTATTGGATCATCCTTAAATTTGGTATAAAGTCTTAAAATTATATCAAAAAACGGATGGACGGAATGGATTTCTCAAAAAAATCACAGTGGGCCCCACCTAGGTTTCCAGCGCAGGAACTCCCGGGGAAAGGCTTTCGCAGGATATCCGCGTCCTTATTTCTTATCGTGTACCACTGGTCGGTGCGCACGGCTGTCTGCACTCGAAGGCTTTCTTCTTCCAACAGAGCCTCATCCCATCTCTCTCTCTCTCTCAAACCCCAAAAATCACAACAATCATATTGTCCGATTCGTCTCCCTGCACGCACAGGATCCAAGCACTTCCTCTATCTGGAGTTGCTGCTCGGATCGGGTCATTTGGTCCGCCGATTCGAGAAGATTAGAGGTTTCTTCCCGATCCAGTTCGGAGGAATTAGGGTTTCGATTCGATCTGGGCTCAGAAATCCTAATTCCTCATCGTCCGGAGGTTCAACCCCGTGAATTTCTTCTTTCTAGGGTTTGTGGATCGATTCAGAACGCCGTTT
This sequence comes from Magnolia officinalis, assembly GCA_021015155.1. Classification (NCBI taxonomy): domain Eukaryota; kingdom Viridiplantae; phylum Streptophyta; class Magnoliopsida; order Magnoliales; family Magnoliaceae; genus Magnolia; species Magnolia officinalis. Next base: position 16,514,887 of record JAJHSJ010000001.1, on the reverse strand, counting down.
CCTTGTAATCCAGATCGGAATATCGAAGGAGTTAGGGTTTCTGATGGATTCAAGCAGAAGAGCTGTGGAATCTTACTGGAGATCTCGGATGATTGATGGCGTGACATCAGATGAGGACAAGGTCGCTCCTGTTTACAAGTTAGAGGAGGTTTGCGAGCTTCTGCGATCTTCGCATGTCAGCATCGTGAAAGAAGTTTCCGAGTTTATCTTCAAACGGCTCGATCATAAAAGTCCGATGGTTAAGCAAAAGGTAAAATCTCCTGTTATTCTGATTTTCCTTCGAAAATTTCCTGCTGATTATTTGGTCTTATCCTCAGGCCTTTTCATGTTAAAAAATTATAAATCAGATGATTTGTAGTTGATGCTGTTCCCTTGTAGATCAGTAATTGAATTTTCAATTTGATTAATTAAAGCAGCAAAATTCAGATTTTCCTTTTTACCTTTTTGCATTATGCATTTAGTTTTCTGACAGTTAGGCTGAATCTGGAAATGATTTGGTACAAAACAATGAAATATATGATGCTTGGCCTGAACTAGTAATTTTTCAGCTCAGGGTGGCATTGGGGTGGGGCCCACCTTTCATTTAATCCAGGCATTATATCTGGTGCCCCCACTATGCATGTGTGATGCTACAAAACTTTGTGCATTCCGGCAATCTGTGGCATGCAAATGAATGTTTAGAAATAAAATATGGCCAATGGTTCATATGTGATGAGAAAGAGGACCATTAGTTACATGCAGACAAGGACAAGTATGGAGAAATCTTGTAATATGACGGCTTTGGTATCCTTTTGGCTCTCCTTTCATAAACGGCATGAGAAGTGGATTCATTCCATACATTACCTTTGACATTACTATACGATTGCACATCAAGATCCACGTGTCCAGGTTCTTTAGCTTTATTATCATTTACTTCCACTCTCTTCCTCAACTCCTCACCCTCCTCCTCCATTACATTACGTCCCCTCTGTGTACGACTACCTTCCTTCTCCTTATTAAACTCCTCCATCTCATTCGCTAACTTTTCTTTGTCCTTGAAGAACCATTCCTTGTCCACAAAGAACAAATCCTTCTCCCTCCTCAGTAACGTTTCCCTGTCATCGATGGAGATTTTTGGTCCATTTCCCATCCACTGTGGAGCCTGCATGATTAATAGTTTGGATAACTGATTGGTGAAGTCGTGCAATTGGCAAAAAGAAGAAGAAGAAGAAGAAAAGAATAGTGAAGTTGTGCATGGAATGTTTGGCCAAACTAAAATGTTGCTACTCCAGGCTGAGAATGGTATAATTCTTTACAGGAGACATGCAGCTCAAGCGTTTTCCCAGAATTTATTTCTGTTTAAGTCATAATACATCTGAGAACCGCATTCCATCTGTATTTATGCAGGCTTTACGGCTGATCAAATACTCGGTAGGGAAGTCCGGTGTGGAATTCAAGAGGGAAATGCAGCGGCATTCAGCGGCGATACGTCAGTTGTTTCATTATAAGGGCCAGTTGGATCCGTTGAAAGGAGATGCCCTCAATAAGGCTGTCCGTGACACTGCACATGAGGCAATCTCAGCAATATTTGCTTCTGACGACAACAAGCCAGCCGCCCCAACAGAAGATATCAACAGGAGAATTCAAGGTTTTGGGAATACAAATTTTGATATGCAGACAGAAGATAAGAAGTCATTTCTCAGTGAGGTAGTGGGTCTTGGAAGTGCTTCGATCAGACAAGGATTGAGTACTATCACTTCAGCTCATTCACTGAGGAAAAATGACAATGGGAGTTACAGGAGCCCGAATCTGAGAAAGTCGCTGACAATAGAAACTGATAGTCCAGATAGACACGAGAGAGAAGAACCCGCTAGGGGAAGTTGGGGTGCTGCTGGGGGCTCTAAGAATGTGGCTGCTGGACCTTGGACTCAGGATTCAAGAGTTAGCATGCCGGAAACTACTAGTGGGGACACTGGTCCAAGTCATACAGGCGGAAAGAGTCGTGAGGAGAGGCTCTTGGAGACCATTGTTACCTCTGGTGGTGTGCGTTTGCAACCCACTCGTGATGCTCTTCAGGTTTTCCTTGCCGAAGTGTCAAGAATGGATCCTCTCACTTTGAGTCACGCACTTGAGTCAAAGCTTCAATCCCCTTTATGGCAGGCATGCTCTTTTCATCCATTTAGTACTTCTAGTTATTGGTTAAATTGCATATTCTCCTATATGTTTCATGGAGATAATTTTATGTAGTTGGTTTTGCTTCCAAATTCCTATAGGCATTCATTGCATTCAATCCAAATCTCAACCGGAAGAAGATTGTGTTACATGAGCGCTTGATCTGCCTTCTGAAACTGATGAAATGATTTATTTTTTTTAATTGTTTATTGTCCTGAAAAAATAAAAAATAAAAAAAAACTTGTGAAGGAAATTACACACACTCCATGTTAGCCACCCCCGCTAGGGATTGATACCAAGACCTCAAGTGTTGAAACAAATACATTGAGTTCAAGGCTTTCTCTTGACAAATTGGCATTTTCGGCAAGGAGTGACCGACCAATTCATTTTCAACAAACTGGCACATTGTATTTGTTTGGCACATTCATTCTCTGAAAATACATTGAGCACACTCCATGTTAGCCACCCCCGCTAGGGATCCTATTTAATTCATGGAGTGACTGACAATTCATTTTCAACAAACTGGCACATTTTCAGACTACCAGAAATTGTGCTGAATGGAACAAATACATTGAGTTCAAGGCTTTCTCTTGAAGTTCAGTCAAGATGGAAGAACTTTCATCTTGCCTTTGGAGTTCCATTGCTTTATTTTAACTATGTCAGAGCAGCATTATGGTCGCATAGCAATATTTTTATTAAGCATTCAGTCATCATCATGATTCAATATTTCTCTGAGGTTTGTTTTGGATTTAATGTTACTTTCAGGTCCGCATGAAAGCTGTGTGTGTTCTTGAGTCAATTTTGAGGAAGAAGGATGATGCACCTTTTGATACCATAGCATCTTATTTTAATGAAAGCAGAGATTCTGTAGTCAAATGTTCCGAGTCACCCCAGGGTTCTCTGAGGGAAAAGGCAAACAAGGTATGTCTTTCTTATACATGCGTTGGTTGGATATTTAAACTGTGCTTGGATGCCTTTTTCCCACATTTTCTTTTTATTATGTGTTTGGTGGTGGTGTATTTAAATTTGTGTTGTGAGGAAATTATTCTTTTGGTTTGCCTCTAGTGAACTCCCTCAGAATTCAGTACATTTGGATTGTCGCGGGTTTCAATGGCGTTGTTCTATATAGGATATCAATGAGTCAATGATCAGTCAAGAAATAAAAAAGGGATGTGGAAAACAATAATAGCATCTTTATCTGTTTTTCTTTTCTTTTCCTGATTTTGAAAGACTCTTATTCAACCGTGCCTGACCTCACTTGGTTTCACTTGAAAGTTAGGTATCAACAACAATAAGACTGTCATGTGATTTATGGTTCGCTAATTTTCTAGTCCCTCCTTTTTATTGATAATATTCTCGTGCCTTTCCAAACTGAGGTATTTTTACATGTCACCATTTGCTGTTGGAGGTCAATAGAATGTGTAGATCACTTGCTGAACTGTTGCATCTTTAAGTGATGATTTAAATTAATGTGTTGGTAAGAATATTCATTTTAGTGCTCTGTTCATAACTTCAAAATCATTGCCATTTTGAGCCTGTACATGTTGGAGGTTGGTGGAAGCAATTTGTATCCTCGGTCCTTCAGTTATTTTCTCGTCATTTGGTTAATAAATAAATGTCCAGGTTGCCATAGCTTACTAAACAAACTGCTCCTGCAGTAATCTGATTGAATATAAGGCCAACTGTTGTTGATAATATCCATAAGTGTCTCCTTCCTTCCTGAAATGACAACCCTACAGAACTTTTTTCTGCTCTTCTGATGTCAATCTCTTGGTTACCTGAATTTGCACATCTGTATGTTCTCCTCGCTGGAATTCAAGACACTTCACCAGCTGGAGATAGTGTTGTGCAACAAATTTCTACCTATCATTCTGTTTAGTTTGCCAGATGAAAATTTAGTTCTCTCATACCTTTAATAACTGCTGCTACTTCACTTTCTTGTGCTATACAAGAGAGTGTTGAACCCTTCGGCATGGGTCAAATCCAATGATAGTTAAATGGGGTAGCTAGATTCCCCAGTGGCAAATTATTAGGCAAAAGTTTATTCCTAAAGTTGTAAATGATCTGAACCTCTGCAGCAAAAACACTGCTAATCTCTTCTTGTATTTTCTCCGCTATTGGAAAAGAGAGTACATAACGCATTTGAATAGATTCTATATTTGTTAGATGTCTCTTCAAACTCCCTGACTGAGATGGTTTAGGAAAGAAAACTGTGATTATTCTGAATGGATTAGATTTCTGGTTATACTTTTCCCAAAAGGAGATATCTGCCAATTTGTGGACCTGCACGGTTTTTCATTGATCTGTAAAAAAAGAAAAAAAGAAAGAAAAGAAAAAAAGAAGACCCTTCTAATTTCAGCGATTATGTTATCCGATCTTGTTTTGTTGAATTTCTTTTCCATTTTCATATTGATTTGCATTATACTTGAAAGTTGAAACTAAACTTAGCAAAAAGATCTTTACTTCTTCTTCTTCTTCTTATGAGTATCTGATCTTACTACTGCTATGATCACCCTCATCATAGCCTTGTCCCAGCTATTTGGAGTCAACTTGCAACTAATCTTCTTTTACAAATTACAAGTATCATCCTATCATAATAATAAACTCAGTAATACTATGAATCTATGATACGTTTTTATACACTAGAGAAATTATACATGGTCGATTCAAAAAAAAGAAAAGAAAAGGAGAGGCATTGTACAATTATTTTTTTTTAATACGGAGTTTCACTCACTATGGTTAGCTATGGTTAGAGGAATAAACCATGTATGTATGATCTTTATGGAGATAATACATTTTTTAGTTATTTGTAGGTATGGTAGACAGGTCATGTTAGCAATTCAATGAAATTAAATTTTCATCTAATTCCATTAATCAAATCTAAGTAACATGATTATCAATGGCTTTTAATGCATAGGTCTTAGGCCTTTTGGATGGAGAGCACAACACTGGGTCAAGTTTCGTGGGAAAACCATCTACTGTCAAAGCCGAGGTCGTTACTGTTCAGATGCCAGACTTGATAGACACGGGTGATCTAGATGACTATGGAACAGAAGATTCCACCCAAAAGCAAATCGATCCGAGTGTTGCAAATGTAACAACATCAGCAGCCCCTGTAGTTCACGATCTACTTGGGGACAGCTTGATCCCTGGTTTAAGCACCAGTGAAAATGAGAATGAGGACCCATTTGCCGACGTATCATTTCACACAAATGGAGATAGAGAACGTGTTGATGACCTTTTCTCAGGATTGACTGTTGATGATAAACAGAGTGCTAATGAGCTTAATGCGCCAATGAACAAAGTTGGGGCTGAAGTTTTTGATATTTTCAGTTCCAATTCTCAACAGCTTCTGCAGGACTCATCAATGCATAAAAAAGATGTGAATGATTTGATGGATGGCTTGTCTATCAATGCATTCACCTCAGAGCAAAACCAACAAGGAGCCTTTGGCAGCGGCACCAGTTCTGATGCCACTTTTGTAGATCCAGGCAGTCAGCCAAGCCATCCCGTCTTAAATAAGGCTTTGAATGATTTGCTTGGCTCTCAATCTGTTGGTGTGAGCCTGTCACACTCACAGCTGGGCTCATCGTTCCCTGCTGTTCCCATGCAATACAATATTCCTCCTAATTTCATGTACAATCCAGCTTTTGCTTCCCAGCCAATAAACTACAGTGCAATGGGCAATTTGTATGCTCAGCAGCAACTGCTGGCTGCCATGTCAAACTTCCAGCACCTTGGAAATCTCAGTACTCAAGTAAACACTGGACTTGGACAAGCTACAGGGAACGGTATGGAAGGAGGATATACTTCAGCCCTCCCCGACGTTTTCCACCCAACAAACAATCAAATCCAAAGTCACAGTGTAACAACGAACAGCTCAAAGAAAGAGGAGACGAAGGCCTTCGATTTTATCTCGGTATGATTATCACCTACTGTTGAAAAATCTTTCCATGTTCCATTGATGTTATGTTCTTTTGCATGCTTGTCAAACCCATGGTTTTAAGAGTCGACTCAGACTTGACCAGACCTGATCTGATTCGACACCATGAGTTGCCCCTGACTCAGGCAAATGGTGACTCGACTCGAGACTGTGAAAGTAGGTCCATCTGAGTCACCAAGTCTTTGAACCATGTGTCAAACATGGACAAGCATTCATCAAATTTCTTAAGACCAACCAATAAAAAATGGAACTCAAACTTGGGATGGGAGCATATGACATTCTTAAAAATAATCTATCCTTGTTACATAGATCACAGATGATTTGGCATTCATTATGTTCGAACACTACACTTGCAGGATCATATTTCAGCAGCTCGTGATCCGAAGAAAGTGATTTGAAAGCTTTACCGATAGAAGTACTTGAGTGCTTGATTGTCGAGGCCATAGCAGTAGTTGCATGTCAGGGCGAGCTGATTAAAGAAGGTTTCTGTTGCTCTGGAACTGCAAAAATATTCTTTTGCAATAATCGAACTCTTTATGCCCTGAAATGAATACCATGAGGTTGGAGCTTACACTTTCTTTTGTGATTATTTTTCTTTTTCTTTTCTTGTTGTGTTGCATTGTCCATTAGATAGAGGCAGAATGCATGAACAGAAAATACAAAAGAAAGGGCCACAGTATGAAATGGTGGGTGTTGTATCATAAGATGGAAGAAGGTTAAGTCATGCGGATGATGTTGTTAGCTGTTTTTTTTTTTTTTTTTTTTTTTTAAATTTTTAAATTATAAATTTAAATCTTTTTCATCTGTTTCTTATTAAGATCATCATTTTTAGCAGGGCAACTGTTCCATGTGCATTTGCCACACTTACTCGTGGAACCTTGTCCTCTGTACATGTGGAATTCATGTAAGCCAATCTGGAGCATTGACATCATGGGCCCCATCGTGGATGAAAAATAGATTGAAATCACACTGATCAGCTGGTCTAACGTGGGTGGTTCACAAGAAATTGATCAGCCAACTTCAGCTAGAATAATCAGATTATTAAGTTTGCCCAAACGGTGTGATTGTTTAACCGATCCATCCACAATGGGACCTATGTTTCTGGCATTGAATTAGCTTTCAAACGAGCCCATTATCATGGGATTTGTGGGCCACATTTCATCACTAGAGAAAGAAAGTAGAATTTTGCTAAAAGATCTTTAAAATACACCCTTCCTTCTAAATAAGAAAGGATGGTTTCTCTCATTTTGAGGTGGTGCCCCAGAAGCACTAATAATCAAGGTGCACTAATAATCAAGGTGTTCTGGAACCATAACGGTGGCCGTAGCGGCCACCACCGTTACGTTTACGATACGGGTTGTAACGGCTGTTACGGTATCTTTTTTTTTTTTTTTTTCTTTTTTAATTTATTGAAAAGAAAATCCTGAAAATCCTATATTTGCCTCGTAATGTTGATTAAAAAGTATGGGAAACCTATATCTGCCCCATAACAAACAATTATGGGGTTATTATGGCCTTTATAGGGGACGTAACGTGCCGTTAATGGTAATTACAGGTCTTTTTTTTTTTTTTTTTTTTATAACGGCTGTCACGGCCGTAACGTGCATAATGGTTACCATAGCTGCCTTTATGGCCCCATAAAAGCCTTTATGGCACACCATGCTAATAATGGAGTCTTGAAGACCCTGCTTTTTTCTTGTGTTTTTCTTCCCCCCTTCATTAGGGAGGAGTGAATTTAGTTTGACGTAGATGGAAGTAGTTCATGTGGATGACATTCCAATACACTCGTGGGGCACGTTGTACACGTGTTAGATCATAGTCACTCATCAAATTGGGTCAATGTTAGATGCTCTTGAAAAAAAATGGGCACGTCTGACTATCAGGTGAGTACATTTTATTTTATCAAAAGAAAATGAATGTTCAGAAAACTTAGGCTGATATTGTGGCCCATTTGATGACTAGAATGACCTCTTTTTTTTTTTTTGTGAGAGAATTATTAAACGTTGAACCCCACCTTATGGACGACCTGGATCTCGTATGCATATGCCATGTTGGCTTGTGAGTTTGAAGCGCGCGTCTACAAGACCTTCCCATTCAATGCTATTGCATGACCTGTTAGCACGTGAGGTTGCCGTACGCACGTCTACAAGACCTATCCGTTCAATACCCTTGTATGACCTGTACAACCCTTTTTTTTTATCTTTTTTTTTTTACACACGCACACACACCCCCACACACTCACGCTAGTGGAATTTCACCACCTTTGGGTACTCGAACCCGTGACCGGGAGTTGAAACTCCCGAGAGTCTACCACCCGGGCAAGAGTAAGGACCCGATCTGTACAACCTGGTTTTCACGTAAAAGCTCCTGTCGTGCACGCCAATTTCTATGCACACGTGGCACACATGTGAGATCCAAGCCATACATTAAATTGGACAGTGCCTTTGGCCAAAAATTGGACGGCTGTCAATGGACAGGGCCTGGGCCAAGCAAAATAAATTTTTTGATTCCGAACGGTTCAAAACCTTTATTTTCTCGTATGTTGGCACATGAGTTAAGCATGCATATGGGCGAATGAATGTTAAGAGAAACGTGTTTGCATGAGATTAGAAATGGTAATAAGAACAAGATTCTCTGTTGAATGATGGTTAGGTTGGCCACTCATGCAAGTAGATGTTGGACTAGGGACAACTCTCAGTTGTCCATTTATTTTCTATTTATGGCTAATCTGGTATGGTCCATCCATATGGGGTCATAAATCCACTTTCAATGTTTTCTTTTTATTTTCAAATGGTAGACTGAGTGGTCTTGGTATCGATTCCCTAGTGGGGGTGGCTAACAGTGAAGTGTGAACTGACAGTGGGGTGTACTAACAAGCTAACCAAAAAAAAAAAAAAAAAAAGTTATCTTTTTATTATTTATTTTAGGACAAGTCTTTCTCTGCACCCGGTTTTCTTTTAGAACAAATTTCTGGGAATAGTTTTTAAGTCAGATCTCCCTTGTTTGCAAATCATCAGGGGCCCATGTTTGCAAAATCCAAAGTGCCAACTAAGCGTCTCAATGGCCCACGCCCCAACCATTTGTCTGTCCAGGTCGTCTGACAATGTGTGAGGCCCATGTTATGAGCAGCTTCGATCTTGCCCTCACCATCTAATAGTCCGATGAGGTTTGGCCGGTGTCAAAGCTCTGTGGGCCCACCATGATGTATGTGTTTTATCCACGCCCTATATCCATTTTGCCAGCTCCCAAAAAATGAGGCAGATCCAAAGCTTTGACACATACATCCCCGGGGTCATTGGACGTCAATGTCTCCACCGTTTCCTGTGGTGTGGTCCACTTTTTGGGCTTTCAATGACCCCGGGGAATATCATTTATATCATCTTACCCAAAAATAAAGCTGATTCATTCCTTGGGTAGGCAAGAGAGTACTAAATAGATGGATGGCTAACAAGCCGTCAGTTTGTTTTGTGGGCCATGGTCCACATTAGGATGAATAGAAACCTTTCTAGTGTACTTTAATAATGTTAGTTTTAGACATTAGCAATTTTCTGTCCTTGTCTACTCTCATTATATATGGTAGAAGCTGACTCTGGTGTGCATCTTACACCCTATACAAATGGGTGGAGCATAGCCTGGAATTCATGGGACCTGCACTTCTGCCCTATGTACCGTCTATAACAAGCCCGAGGATGTAATTACCCATTTAAATTTAATGGCCAAGATGATTTGAGAAAATAGGGCAAAGTGGGCCCACTAGTAGTCAGAGCAAACAATGGCTCATTAATTAGCTGTTGCGCACTAGCACCCTTTACGTGATAAGCATGAAACTAGCTATATTTTTCATACCATAGTCTTTGGAATTTCCTAAAGGGATCTGCTTGTTAAGACGCTGAGGTGGTGCCAGCACTAGCACTCTCACCAGCTCCACCATATATATATATTGCTATTTTATATTTAGTTTTTCTATTTAACATAGTTTTTTATTATTTTAATTAAAAATTTAGAAGTAACATATAGCTTCCACTAATAACAGAATAGGCAAAGTGGGCTTCGGAGAATATCCGAAGTCCTCTGGAAACAGAATTCCCAGTTGCTTATAATCTTCCCACATCAAATCAACCACGGAAGCATTTTTTTTGTAACACACGCGCACACACACCGCCACACACTCACACCGTAGTGGGATTTTACCACCTATGGGTACTCGAACCCTTGACCAGGTGTTGAAACTCCTAAGAGTCTACCACTGGAGCAAGAGCAAGGACCCTAAACCCTAATCAACCATAAAAGTTTGGTTATGCATATACCTATTGTGTGATTCTTAAGATGGAGAAGAGATTTTTTTATATATATAATTTTTTTCTAAAAAATAATCATCATTTCAAAGATAAATTTTAAGATTGACATTAATCTTTCTTCAATCTCCACCCTTGAATGCATCGTGGGTCCTTGGTAGACCTGTGAGTCATGCTCCTTCATGGGTCCTCGACATCATACCTTCTTCAATCTCCACCCTTGAATCTGCTCTTTTCTTATCCTGCACAAAATAAGGTGTACAATTCATTAATCCATCATCACTTTGTTTCTAATTCAGTGAGTCATGCTTGATAATGGTAACCAGCAGATCCATTTGCAACTCCTATTGAAATGTTGCCCAAATGGTATTTCTTTCCCATATTTCAAATCTTCTATACAATATTTCCTAAGGTCACTCATCCAGGATCCTTGGGGAAGTGTATTAAGTTAGCCCGTGCAAACAGCTTGATGCATTATCTCATATGAGATAAGACTTAATATGGCAATGCCGGCATATGGATTGCCCTAAGATGTCCTCATGACAAGCCGTGCGATCAACGAGTTATTAAGCAAAATGGACCCGAATCAGATCAACCTGTCTAAACCTTAGGTCATTTTGAATACTTAAATGGATGTGACTTATATCAATACTTGAAAATGTATAATGACATATGCGACACATGTGCAGTGGTTAAAGATATATTTTAGTGTTTAAACAATATATAATATCACATGCATTCAAGTACATTTTGACAGAAATAACAAATGCGTCATACAAGAAAATATGGGCCATTTTATTGTGGTACTAAAATTTATTTCCACTTTTAATAAAGAAATAATATATTGGAGGCTTGACCTAACGAGTCGTGCCATGTTTAGTCAGGTACTTGAAACTAGGCTCAATTAGATTTATTTATTAAACCTAAGCCTTGTATAGGGTTCAGCTAACAACCCTCTTAGACCAGACCGGTCCTGACTCAAAAATAAAAATAAAAATATAAAAGCAAACCACGAACAGGTCGGAGAAAAGAAACATACCTCAGTTATTTCCTCCACACTGGCATTTTGTTGATTTGCAATGTTAGATTCCAATTTCGCTGCTACTATTAAGATAGGCTCTTTCAGAACCACACCTTCATTCTCTCCTTTTTCTGTATTGGTAAGGCAATAAAATCATCTGTCAGCTGAAACTCCTAAAGAGACTACCCCTAGAACAAGAGACCTTTTTTTTTTTTTTTTTTTGGTGTTGACTGTCCAGCTTGTTGCGACGAGATTCTTTTTAAGTGATCAGAGCCATGGACTTATGGTCAACTCAACTGATGTTGAATCATTAGGTCCGTGTGGATTTTGTACCATGGTCAACCTACCAAAGCGGCCAACGAACAGACCGTTCAGATTGTTTGATCATGGCTTCATGTGGGCCATATCCAACGTTTAAACATAGACGGACCCTGCCCCATCATTCGACGTGCTTCACTCCATGGTGTCGGTTCCGCCCACCGCACGAAGTAGATGGATGGTTCCGATCATCCTAAAAAGTGCGGGCAAACTCAAAACCATACATCCGAGCTGTGTGTGGCCCATCCGTGGTGTGTATGTGGAATCCAAACTGTGGATCTGGTGCGTCTTCCCATCTTCACAGTACATCCCAAGAATCATCGGTAACACACCATAGAGAAACGTACAATCACTACTAAACGTGGTGTGGCCCACCTAAGTTTTGAAATAGCCTGAGATTTTATGTGTGACTTCATCCTGGTGGCGTGCACACGATTAATGGGTGGGATGGAATATAAACAAACGTTTCTACGGTTGGGCTTCACACTCCTGATATCCCCCACCGTTCCTTTCGGTGTGGCCCACCCGAGAGTTATGAATCAAAATGGATTTTTTCTTTCTAAAAATCTATGCGTAATTACGAATATAATGGACGGATTAGATGACAGATGAGAAGGCGCACCAGATGCACGATTTGTATACCGCGTACACATCAGGTGGGCCCCACACAGCTCGAACGCACGTGATCATTTCCCCAATAAAATGGTAAACGTACCTTCTCCTTGTTTCTTTCTGTTATCATCACTTTCGTCAATCAAGCTATTTTCACTCTCGCCGTCCGTTTCTATCGCGTCATAAACCTTCTCATCCCCACCGTCGATCAAACCGTGCACCGGCTCGAATCTCGGCGAGTAAAATTCGTTTGCTTCCCCGATGATGGCAGCCGCCTGCTCTTCATCCTTCCTCGATGAGAAATACCGATCGGGAGAATCCCTCGACACCAGCTTCCCACATTCGTGCTCGTCTCCGGCCTTCCCAAAACCCATCTCCTCCTTCTCCGTATTAACGATGATGTCCTTCACGTCGGCCATCGCCGGCTTCTCGTCATCGACGTTCTGCGTCTCGGATTTCTCCAGTGATTTCACGCTGCTGACGTCAGTTTCCGGGATGGTAGAGAGGGCATTGCTTCTGCCGCCGTCTGACTTCTTCCGTCGGAGAAAACGGTGGCTGTTGGTGGTGTTTCCGGTGGCGACGTCGTGTTTGGACCCGTTGCAACCCATTTGTGTAATTTTGGTTTTTCTGAAGGGTATTTTGGGAATAGAAGAAGAATGCAGACAGAGAGCAAAAACGATAGGTGGCGAGCGAATATAGAAGACGAGCACGGGAATAAATAGAGTTTTGCGATCCCCGCGGGCACTTTTTCTACACGCACCTTCACAATGCACACGTGCTAGAATGGCACATGTTTGGACCATTCCAGCTTTCTATGAAGTGGGCCACACTGTGTGGAAAACAATGGACGGTTTAAAGAGGATTTGCCGACTGTCCAATGGTACACGTGTGACCGCGTGATGAGTAGAGAACGGCCTGATTGTCTTGCCAGGTCATACAGATGGTGGGACCCACCTTATGGACGGTTACGATCGTCGGGACACTCAGCACGTGGGCCCCATTGTGAGATCCGGATACTTAAAAGTCGCAATGGATGCTGACACGTGTCCGCGAGTGGATTAATGAACCTACTCGCAGAAGCGACGGTTCTTTTCCATTGCACGGTTGGGCGTCCATGTACGTTAACAGCTGGGATTTAGCAGCAAACGAGAAGCTGTTTTAATGGAAAGAAATCAGACCGATCTTAGATTTTTCTGTTGGAATATGACAGGTGAGCAATGTTCTACTTGCCCTAATTCAAGTATTGTTTAGTTCTAGAGAAGTCCTTTTCTGAACGATACTCCAACCGTTGGTTGAATGGGCCATGGTCCAAAGCCACAGTAGCAATCGTGGGAATGAAGTGCTTTGCTACATCCCACATTGAATCAATCGACTGTCACGTGGAACACACTCCTAGATGATCAGTGATCGGAACCGATCAACGAGTGGGCCCGGGCCATCCTGTAGATGGTGAAGATTTGTGAGAGGCACGATTTGGACGGTGGAAAACGATTCATGGAGCTTATCCGGACTTTGAGAGCTTCCATCTGGTGGCCCCTGATGTGGATGGACAGCAATTCAAGAGCCATACTGGTTGGATGATCCTATCCATTCAATTGTTAGCCTCCTATCTTTCTTCTAGTCGACGTACTATGTGTGGCTTCCTATGCGATGGACCACACATGGTACGGCGTCGGCGACTAGACGAAAGATTACAATAACCATTGCCAACATGTATGGTGGATGATAGGTTAGGTGAAGTTCCATCTCATGAGTTAAATGCATGGGCCCAACTACATGCTCGTCAACAGGTCAGCTCGGTCCAACCTGCTTTTGAGGCGGGTTCAGGGCCAGATAAAAATGAGAAGGGGATTGGGCTCGGGATAGAAAATTAGCCTATTTGAGTGAATGGGTTGGTCTTGGGTCCCATCAAATGTATGAGTATTCACTACTTAGGCCTGGTTGGGAATGCCTTTTGCCCCATATTTCCTTCATAAACACAAACTGGGCTCTGAGGGGTCGGGTCGGTTTTGGGTTTGATATCTCTTAAACTGGGTTGGGGTACGCCACAGGGGAATGGATTATGGGTCAAGTGTGGGTCTAGAAATCTGGCTACGAAATAATATTAATAATAATTATAACGGTCCAGATTCAGGCCTTGCTCTGACCTGTACTGACTTGATCTCATTAAATGGTCTCAAGCATACAGCTGCAGCTCGCAGTCTGTACCAATACGAACCACTTTCATCCACAAATAATACGGTTGTATTGACCCGAACTAGCCAGATACAGTTGAGGCGGTCTTGATTGTCGCCAATACGGTGCACTGAAATGATTTTCAACTCTTGATGCCGGGTCTTTTTCAACTAGTAATATGTTTGTACCAAAATCAGAATAATACCAATAGCACATATTAAGCCACCAGATATATTTGATATCTTTAGGGCATGCACCAAACATACGAAGAATAGATAATATTTTTTAAGAGATTTAATGTTTAAGGTATTTCTGGATAAGCACGGTAACCGTTAAAACAACATTAGTACTGAAGCACGTTTTGGACATTCGACGAAGTTAAAACGACGATCAAGAAGAGATAATTATTCTTTCCCAACTGATTATTAGTAAAGGCGCCACGTGTACAAGTGATATTCCTATACCTCTCTTAAGGCTATAAATAGCAGAGGCAGTTACGAAGAGAAAAACACAATCAAATTCAAAACCAATCAATTAACTAGAGCAGCCATGGGATGCTTAATCTCTAGGAATAATTTAGTTCTAGTTCGTCCCTAAGATGACACCAGACCGACTTTTAGTTGTAGCCAGTAGCTATAATTCTCTTCAATCTACCCCTGCGTGCTGGATTTGAATGAAGATCTTAGCTTTAGGAACTGTTCACCTACGCTCATATGCTGGGCCGATCGTAGTTGTAATTTCCAACATTGCCTGCACCTAGCTCATCAACACGCCACTCTGCGAAGCGCCCTACTATACTTAATTATGTTGGTAATCTCATTTTAGGGATAAATATCGCTAATTTCCACATCCATCCTCTATCCATTTTGTTTGACCATATAATTGCTACACCTTTAAAAGTCCTTGATTCCTAAAGAAAAGAATAAGAAAAAATAACTCATATAAACAAAATTCCCAACTTTCGCCAATCACCTAATAATGCATGCACTCGATAATTAACAGGATAGACGATTGGTCGATTGGTCGAGCCACGATTAATTACCACTCTATCTCAACACCGGGGATCGATGGTCACGGTAGGGATGTACATCGAGTCAAACCGAGTTGAGCTGGCCTCAACTCGAACTCGGCTCGGTCCGGTCCTCAAGCCTGACTAGCTAGCTCGGCTCGGTTCGGTCAGTAGCTCGGGCCGAGTTCGAGCCAAGATCGAGCCGAGTTCACCATTGAGGCATTTCCACAAACACTTGAACTGCGACTTCAAAATCCCACTGTTTTACAACCAGAAGCATGAGTTTTATAGATATTTTATCAAACACCTTCTAAGCAACATAAAAATCAAGAAAAACAAAGAGAAAAAGGATATTTGTTTCATGTACATACCTTCCTTGCCACCAGCCACATTTCGTTGAGTCATTTTATCAAACAGTTGGTGAGCAACATCAATGGCAAAGTAACTGAGTCACCGAACTGGTTCGATCCAAGTTCGATTCGAGCTGGATTCGATCCGAGTCAAGTCGAGCTGGGGCCTGCTCGAACTCAGCTCGAACTCATTTTCGAGCTTAAAAAATCAGCTCAACTCGATCGAATCGAGCTTTTTCGAGTCGAGCAAGCTAACCGAGTTAGCTCGGTTCGTGTACACCCCTAGGTCACGGTTTGAATCGGACCTAACCAGTTCGGGCACCCCCGCAAACTTCACGCGTGTACCGCGTGGCCAAATTGGAGACCAACACAATCGACTTAAACCTGCTCTGGGGCTAATTCCACCGTTTATAAGATGGACATGGATTAGCTACTGACAGGTTGAGTAGCGAGACTCGCTACTGAAGTGACGTCACCAAAGTTATGTGGGCCCCACAACGATGTATGTGTTGTATCCACACCGTCCATCCATTTGGAGTGATCATGTTAGGGTATGATCCAAGAATGAGTCAGATTCAAAGCTAGAGTGGACCCCACCGCAGAAAACAGTGAGGGAGAGTGACGTCCACCATTAAAAACTTCTAATGGCCACAAAAGTTTTCGATCAAGCTGATATTTGTGGTTTCCCTTCTTTCGTGTCTTCTTTAACACATGAACAGGTTAGATCTCAAATAAAGATCATGGTGGACCTTAGGAAGGTTTCAACGGTGGGTGTTACTCTCCTTGCTGTTTTCTGCGGTAGGATCCATTCCAGATTTGGATCTGCCTCATTCCTTGAATCATACCATAAAATGATATTTCCAAATGGATGGACAGTGTGGATACAACACATGCATCGTGGTGGGGCCCACATAACATGGTGACGTCACTTCAGTAGCGAGTCTCGCTACTCAACCCGTCAGTAGCTAATCCGCGTCCGTACAAGATGGGGTCGAGTGTGCAGTAGGCATCCCAAAAATCCTACTCATCACTATATCCTAACCGTTTGTTCAACGAATCTATCAAGGCTGAATCTTCTGAACCGCCAGTTTGTTTTCCTGACCCACTTGATTGAGTGGCATGAGTTCAAGTGCCAGATTATCTTCACAGAACAGACACCCTGAAGCAAAACTCAAGACTCCCACGGTCCCACCTGCCACACGTGTCACAGGCAAAAGCACACCAAAAGAGGGTAGGGGTGGTAATGGGTGGGGTCAACCCGCCCAACCCACTCTTGAGGTAGATCAGTCCAAGCTAAATGAGTAGTGGTTCAGGCTCGGGCTAGAATCTGACTCCTTTTCTTTTCTTCTCTCTTTTTTAATTTTTTTGTGCCACCAAAAAAAAAAAAAAAGACAGACACAACATATGATGTTTAAGACTAGAACACGTTGAATTATTGATTGGAATCCTCAACTTATGAAGTTGGGAGTTTCATAGTTAATTGCTAAGCTCCCATGCATCCCTGCTTGCACCCATACATACGAGTGGGACATTTGAACCAGGTATCTGGAAGGCCCCA
Organism: Magnolia officinalis; assembly: GCA_021015155.1. Taxonomy (NCBI): domain Eukaryota; kingdom Viridiplantae; phylum Streptophyta; class Magnoliopsida; order Magnoliales; family Magnoliaceae; genus Magnolia; species Magnolia officinalis. Next base: position 16,497,455 of record JAJHSJ010000001.1, on the reverse strand, counting down.
CCCATGCAGATAACCCGCGGAAAATCCTGTGAACATTCAATGCAGTTGCCACTCCTGATAAGTGGATGCCCCATTTGACGCACGGCTAGGGTGTCCACGCACAGCCTGGCCTCTTATGGAGGTGCAAAACTCAAGAAGATGTTCCAGGCGGGTTATTCTTTGCATCTTCATCTACATTGGCGGCCAAAATGAGATGTATACACATTTATAAAATGAAGATCTAAATAATCATCAACTCACATAATCAGCGACTTCTCCAGGAGATGCCCGAACTGTCTGGTACCAAGTCCATTGAGGACATTTGGCTTTGGTTGGAACTCTAACAAACTGAAAAAGCCTGCCTTCTCATGGTCGAAGAATACGCGCTCTGTTTGTAGCAGTGTCAGGGACTCATCCCAAACATGTCATGTGGTCCCAATCTTAGATTCAATGTTCTATTGGTAGTCACATTGCTATCATATTTTGGAATTGGGTCAGCCAGGCCATTGCCGTTTGGAATTCCTCTCTGATTCTGCTTAACCAGCCAAATGTCAACTGTCCAGAAGAAATTCATCAGTCAAACAATATGAAACACGAGACTAGAAGCTTCTAAATGTTTTCATTCTGATGGCTAAATGAGGAAAGCTATTTGCATCCATGCATCTGAATGCACTAATCTCAAGTGCCTGATCTTGCTTGCACACATACCAAATTGCCACATCTATGGTACTTAGATTTATCATGCGCAAGTGCATTGCTGCAAATAGATTTGCATTGCTGCAAATAGATTTATCCATGCATCTGAATGCACTAATCTCAAGTGCCTGATCTAGCTTGCACACATACCAAACTGCCACATCTATGGTACTTAGATTTATCATGCGCAAGTGCATTGCTGCGAATAGATTTGCATTGCTGCAAATAGATTTATCCATGCATCTGAATGCACTAATCTCAAGTGCCTGATCTTGCTTGCACACATACCAAACTGCCACATCTATGGTACTTAGATTTATCATGCGCAAGTGCATTGCAGCAAATAGCATTGCTCCTGCTAAAGAAATTTTGACCCAGACACGTACTTTTTTTTCAAGGATGACTGAGACAATGGATACTAAGAAACTATGCAATGGGAAGTATCGATCATGGTTCATCTGGTATGCATCAGTAGGGTAGACATGCTAGGATGAAACCATAGTCCTTGAGGTTGAGGAAAGCACAATTCCACTGAGGTATGCACTTATTTGAGAGCACCTTTCATTTCCTTTGGTATCTCATATTTGGTGCTCCCTTGGAAAAATGTACCTTTCTCATAATTTAGGGTTATCGTAAATAAAATAGGATAATTCACTCTCTAATACCATTTTCTCCCCAAAAACTCTTCTACTCACGCGACTCAAGCCAAGAACTGCAATTTTGAAAAATGGAAAAGAAAGGATGAAAGAAAGAAAGAAAAAAAGAACGCACAGTAAAATTTGCTAATTGTATTCACCAGCAATAAACATGGAGGAGCAATAAAGGAGAGCATGCTGTTACCTAAAAGTTTCAATTAAGTAGGTTTCTCTTCAAACATCGCCAAAGTTGGCAATATGGCTACAGCTTCACCATTGATGACAATAAGCTCCCCATTTTTAAAGCATTTTGTTGAGAATTTGGCTCTGCAAATAAATAAAAGTTCGCACAAATCAGACTCATTTTGCGAAATACCAAAGCTAAAAAGAAAAAGAAAATTTTATCGGTTTACAGTGAAAACATATACATGTATCTCTTCCTGTTTTCTCTAAGATTAGTCGCTTGTACTTCGGCTACAACCTCATCTTCCATGTAAACTGGCAATTTGAACTGCAAGCTTTGTGAAACATACACAGCTCCAGGCTACACATTTATAGAATAAATCCATAAATTAAACTCTAACATATGTAAATACAACAGAGAAAAGAAAAAAAAAAAAAACGAAAAAGAAGCATAGTTAGAAAATAAGAAATAAGTTAATATCAATCTTTTAGCTTATGGAATATCATAAAAGGGGCTCCTAAGCTAGATAATCCTCAACCTCATTAGCCTCTCTACATTGCAGGAATCAAATGATATGTTTAGCCTTGAACTGAGTTCCCGAATCTCACTAACATTAAGTAGGCTGCATGGTGCCAAATGTGAATTTGATTCAGTGATGAAAATGGCGATGAAAAATAACAAGCCAGCCTTACGGGATAGAATGTTGGGCAGTTAAAAAACAACACGTCATAGGACGAGTGAAGCTGAAGTGAGGATATCGAGATGGATGAATGGCAAGACGAGGAAAGAGAGAATTAGAGATCAATGCATTCGAGGGAACTTATGTGTAGCACCGATAGGTAATAAGATGAGGGAAAGTGAACTTAGATGGTTTGGCAATGTGCAATGGAGACAAAGAACTGTGCCAATCAGGCGCGAGTTGATTCAATTGAAGGCTATACAAGGGCAAGAGGAAGGCCCAGAAGAACGTGGGGGAGAGGTAGAAAGAAAAGACTTAATGACTTACAGTTTAATTAAGATATGATTCTCAATAGAGTGGAATGGTGGAACAGGATTCATGTAGCTGACCCCAAGTAGTCAGGAAAAGGCTTAGATGATGATGATGTCTTTGTACTTGCTTGTTTTGCAGTTTGGTTTCATACAGATACAGGTCCAGTTTGCAGTTTGTCATTTGTGGGGTGCATTGTGACCCATTTCACTGGGTTTTCATTGCATCAATCTGTTCAATTCATGGCATCAATGTTTCATTCCCAAACTCAACTCATTCAATTCATGAATCTGATTGGTTTAGCTTGTAACAACGCTTCAGATCTTATTACACGTCTTCTTGGCTCAAACTTTTGATCCATACTGAGAGCTCAAGTAACAAGAGAAGAATTTTGCAAATTTATTAGGTGATTTTAAATATCATGAATTCTAAGAATTTGACATTTCAAGTGATAGAGTGAAATGGCATAACAAGATTCATAAACCTGACCCCAATTAGTTGGGACTCGGGATAAGGCCAGATGATGAGGTGATTTCAAAGATCAGGAGCTCCTCACCATACTTTAGAAACACAAAAACTTTACTTGACTCGGTCGACATCAATAACTCCAAAGAGTTTCTTGAAAACTTGGAAGAGTTTTTTGAGTTTTATCGGTAATATTTAATATTTTAAAAGTAAAAAATATATATAAATGAAGTCAACTTATCCAAGTTCAGCTGAGTTTTATCGAGTTTTGCTGATTTTATTTTTTTTCGAGTCGAGTCGATTCTTTTCTCGGGTTTTGACGAAGCCATCACTATATCGAGATCTTCTCGAGTCTTGGCAAAATCTGGCCAATTCGAGTTGAGTTTTTTTTCGAGTTTGTAAACTATGCTCCTCATTCAATCGGTCACGTAGTCTACATTTTCCCATTTATTATTGGACATCCTATTGTTTCTTTCCTTCCATATATTGCACATGATTGCTAAAGAAGCAAAGGTTTGAAAGCAATCTGCCCTTGCAACCACTGAGTCAGCATACCGTGCCTCACATAGCATGGCCATTGTTCTCGGCATCAACCATACAATTCCAAATTGGCTAAAACACCACCACCAAATGTTGGAAACATGAATGAGAAATGGAGGGATGAATGGTTCACACCGTAGTTGCCTAATTCAGTAAACCCACTCTTGAACTGTCAACTGGCTTGATTGAACAAGCGCGCAGTTTGATTTGTCCTTTTTTTTGGAAGGCCAGTTTGATTCGTCCTAAATGATGGTCTGAAACAAACTATTTGGTAATTGGTACAGTCGCCCAAGAGTTCGATACATACTCGATTAACTCGTGAATCAAATAAACTTGGTTCCATTTAATACGAAGATGAAGAACAAGTAGAAAGATATGGAAACACCATAATCTTTTTTCTCTTCTTTTTTTGGTTAAGTATTGCAAAAGCCCTAAATCAATTGTTGAAAGGACAGAACTCTTACAATGGTTGCATATGGCTAGAGTTTTAATTGCCGTCGTATGAGCTGCAAGGGAATTTCAGGAGGAGTTGCAAGAAAGCCCTAAACTGATAGATGCATCTAGCATAGGGGAATGACTACCTCGAACGCGTACTACTTTTTTATTCAAAATGTCTAATGTACTATACCAGTGGTGTTAATCTAGACTTTCCAAATCACAGGGTCCAGCAGGAGGAACACTGCCGAAAAATCTCACTGATTAGGACTGTATGTAATTAATGGCTATTAAATGTACAGTAATGATAACATGGTTAGTGGTCTAAATGCAATAAGCAAAATCAGAAGGTTAGAACCTTATGCAGGTATTTAAAATTATTCTTGGTGGACTTTGAAGATGCTATCATCAACACCTTACACCAACCCTCTAGGCACGCAGTCGGGCCACCCCACCCAACCCCCTCCCTACATCTCCTTCTTGTGGAGTGACCTAAGAGAGAATCTTCTAGAACTCTCCTACTTCAAAATTCTCCTATCTTCCCCAACCTTATTTAAGACAAAACCCTCCTGTAGCCCCAATAAGATAACCAGCTGCTCTTCCTCCCTGAGGTTCCTTTTGAAGGTAGGAGACCAAATAATTTGGGACCCCACCAAGCTGTAAAGTATGTTGTCTCTTCAAACGAAGAGAGAAAAGTAAATTGACACTATCATCTTTCCTCATCATTAACCTAACCCCCCCCCCCCCCCCCCCCCCCCCCTGCAAACTACCAAGATAAGAAATCAATTAAATAAGAAAATTATAAATGTGCTTCCCCCTGCCTGGTTGGGAAAAACCGGATCCTTACTATCGATAATTTGAGAAAGAGAGGCATGCAGCTTGTCAACGTGTGTCTATGTTGCATGAAGGACGAAGAATCGGTCAATCACCTTCTGCTCCACTACCCGTTTATTAATCAGATTTGGTCGGAGTTTTTCAGCAGATTTAGTATCAGTGGATGTATCCCGGGTTCCTCCCCTCACATGCCAGCGTACTGGCATGGAATCAAGTTGGGCAAAATCAGAAATCGTATTTGGAGAATGTCTCTCCTTGCTATTTGGTGGTTAGTGTGGGAGGAGAGAAACGACAGATGTTTTAATGATAAGCATTCCTCAGCCCAAGCAGTCTGTTCTAGAGCTAAAAAGTTGATTATAAAATGGGTGGTTAATGTCTCTAGGCTTAAGGATTATGACCTTTTGTTCTTAGGTTTTTAGGTTTCTTTTTTAGGCTTTTCTACTATCTCAGCGGTTGCCTTCTCCCTGTAATCCTGTTTTCTTTTTATATAATCCCGTTATCTTTGAAAAAGAAAATAAAAAAAAACAAATGCTTCCTGCCTAATATAAAGACATCAAAGGAAATTACATAATATAAAGATTTAAAAGAAATGGAAAATAAAGATATTTTCTATTGTAAAGATTTGAAATAAAAGGAAAGTAGGGATATGCTAAAAAAATTAAATAATTAAATAATTTTTTTAAAAAAGGAAACGGATCATTTTCTTGTGCACGCGTGTGGAGTGTGCACGTGTGAGATGCGGGTGGTTTCTACAAATATTGATCAATCGGCTTGTGTGGCCATTTGGTTGCATCAACACTACAATGCTCCTCATCCAACTTCCATCACAGCCCACTTTAGCATAGGTTGCCCCCTTCTTGACTTGTACATGGGACATGGTGATGCAACCAAATAGCCACACAAGCCGATTGATCAACATTTGAAGAACCAACCCACATCTCACACGTGCAATTCCACATGTGTGCACAAGAAAAGGCCCGATTTTATTATTATTTTTTTAACATATCCCTACTTTTGTTTTCTTTCAAATCACCATGTTAGGAAACATCTTCACTTTCCATTTCTTTTAAATCTTTATATTAGATAATTTCCTTTGATGCCTTTATATTATGCAAGGAGTAATCTTAGAATTTTTCTTATTTAAGTACTTTCTTATTTAAGCAATTTCTTATCTAGGTAGTTTCCTATTTTTTTAGATCTTTGCTAGTTAAGAATCTTATTTTTAGATTCCATAGATTTTATTGCAAATTGTAATGATTGATTATAAATAAGGCTTAGGCCTATGGAATAAGATACTTGAATGATATTATCTTTTTTAACAAAAATTCTCTCTTTTTAAAAGAACAAAAAAAAATTATAGTAGTATTCGAGGGAGGAAGTGATCTCCAGTTTAAGAATAGAGAATTGTTGAGCTTGCTCACGGTCTTGTATTTGTGGTCTCTAGCATTTGACTAGAAGATTGTTGGGTCCTCTCCCACAATCTCTTTCTTCTTTTCTTTGATCTATTTGCTTCCCCTTTCAGGATTTGCATTAGGTGTGTGATGATCCCCAATGGTATAAGGGCTTAGCTTGACATGTCCTATCAGTCAACAATGAGTCTTGTGTTCGAGCACTAGAAGGGGCAACCTAGACCAGAGTGAGAACCACCACACATTAGTTAGTTTCTTAACATTTGGTGTTATAGCCAACATTTGGTGAGAACCAAATGTTAGTTAGTTTCTAGCCAAACATATTAGTTAGTTTCTTAACATTTGGTGTCAGAGCCAACAACGAGTCTTGCGTTCGAGCACTGGAAAGGGCAACCTGGACCAGAGTGAGAACCACCACAAGATGGAAAGGCCTACCTGGACAAATGCCAGATTGAGTGCTGCCCAGAGTGCACTGTCATGGATGTCGGGTGCGGAGCATTGTGGTATGTTATGATCCCCAATGGCTTAAGTAGCCAGTTTGACCCTGGGGTTTTGGCATATTTGTTGTGTTCTTAACAACGTGTAAAATCAAGAATCTCCAAATGTTTTTTTTTTTTTTTTTTCTTATAATTAATCTACTGATTACTTATTTTACTTTTTTTCATTTATTTAGAAACGTTGATTGATAACAAGAGGGGAGAAGAACACAAGGAGGGCTACTGCGGTTACCTTTACTCATTCGCAGGTCTGATCGAACCAACCAACAAACTAACATAGATAGGAATTCAACAGCAAAGAAATTCAAAGGAAGAAGAAAGAGTCTTACGAAATGAGAAGCGATGATGCGAGGGAAGAGAGCAGCGACCAGCAAACCGTGGACGAGCGGACGGGCATCGAATCCTGCTTCTCGAGCCGATTCCGGACGCAGGTGGATTGGATTTACGTCGTGGGTCAATCTCGAGTACTCAACCACATCTTCTTGGGAGAATCTCCGACTTCTCCTCAATACATCACCCACCTTCAGCAGCTGAGGAATTGCAGCACTGCTAGTAGAAGAATATGAAAAATAATAGGAAGAGAAAAGAGAAAAGGGCCGAATGATGAACTGCTGCTTCCGAAGCATTTCCTGTCTTGCTTCTACCCATTCGTCTGTCTGTGTAATGTAGGATTGAAATAGGGGTGGTGATGATATGGGCCGAGCCCTGTAAGGCCAGGGCTTGGGTGACCATACTGACATGGGCCGGGGCTTGGGTGATGATAATGGCATGGACCCAGGCTTGAAATTTAGGCCTGGCATCAGGCCTGATCTAATGATGAATGGCATGGTCCGGTCCAATCATAGCAAAGGCAACAACTGTACAAGAGCGATGGACACTTTTAGGGCCTGTTAGATTTTCTATGTCATCCATAAATACCTTATAAATGGATAATAATTATCAACTTAAGTAATTACCACATTGTTTGATGGCCTACTTTTTTATGGCTAAAATTGAGGATGCTGTGAAATAAATGTGGGGCTCAACATCAAGTATGTGGCTAATTCACACTATCCATCTGTTATGACAGCTGAATTTTGTGTGTCAACCCAAAAACGAGGTAGATCTAAAGCTCATGTGGACAACACCATAAGAACCAGTCGGAATTGAATGCCCATTGTTAAAAACTTTTTGGGCTCCAATAGTTTTGGATCAAGCTAATATTTGTGTTTTCCCCTTATCATTGTCGGCACGACCTTATAAATATGACAAATAAACATCACTAGGAAGGAAACAACTTTCAACGTTAGAGGCATTAAGTTCATTGTTTCCTTTGGTGTGGGCTACTTGAGCATTGGATCTAACTCATTTTTTTATCATACTCCAAAATGTTATGGTAAAATGGATGGATGGCATGGCTATTTCATATACCTCACAATGGGGCTCATAAATTTAAGTTAGTCCTTTTGGACTGTTTCTCAGTGCAAACTCACGTATTTTAAGCACGGTGAAAGAGTAATAATTACTTAATTAAAAGGGCTGCACCTCACACAACAGGACGGCCCATCTTGATGGATATATTCTATGCTTATACTGTTCATCTCCTTTTTAAGCTTATTTTAGGGCATGAGAAACCTTGCTAAAGCCCACTGGAACGTTGGGTCCTTACTCATGCCTTAGTGGTAGACTCACCAGAGTTTCAACCCAAGTCATGGATCCAATATTACTGTGGTGTGATGAAGGGAGGAAAAAAAAAAAAAAAAACATATATCATCTTGATCCAAAACTTCCATGGCTAAAAAAAAAAAAAAAAAAAAAAGAAAAAGAAAAAAAGAAGAAGATTTTATTAGTTATTCACCATTGTTCTTTATTTGATCTCATGCCCTAAAATGAGATGAAAAAATTGATGGATGGCATAGATATACGATACATACATCAAGATGGGCCCCACAATCAGGGCCACACGGTGTTGGGTGAAGCCGGCCGCACCTGATCCATTGTCACAGTTTTAAAGGCATTTCCGAGAAGCTCTTGTTCAACGTGACTTGTCAAAGAATGGATAAGCCACTAAAAGTTTTTAGGCTGCGCGATTTTACTCTACTTAAAGACTCATGAATACCACAGGAACCTAATGGATTGATGGCTACGTTGCATGGGTGCAGGGACAGGTGACTCCCAACCGTTTCCAAGGGCTATGATAACGGACAGATCCTCTTCCATGCACTGAATGTGCCACCAAAAATCAAGATGGTTAAAGAGTTTTTATTTGATACTTGGGCTGCATATGAAATGTTACACAAACCTTAAATTGAACCCTTTAAATTTTGGGAACCCCCTTTCGTTAAGTTACTACCTAAAATTGAGATTGGTTAGACTATCACATTAGTTGATTTTAAAAAATAATAATAATAAAGTGGATTTCACATATATCTCATAATCACCTTAACCAAGCTCAAGATCCGAAATTAGGAGCGGTAGACTACCTCACATTTATTCCACTTGCAGATACTGACCCAATCTCTCATGGCTCAATGTAAATTTTATGTGTTGCTAATATAAGATAATGGGTTCGAGAAGTAATGTAGTGTGTGTGTGCGTGGGTATAAGAGTGCATGTATTCACCTTTAAAAAATAACTCTATATAAATTATTATTTTTAAACATGCACTCACACCCAACACACACCCACGTACTCACACCACTATGGATTTTCATCCCAATGGATGCTTGGAACCCATGACCTCATGTTGAAACTCTTATGAGCTAGCCTACTCACTCACTTCCAACTTGAGAAATTTTTGAAGGGATTGGCACAAATAGGGTTTGGAGATGGATTTGTGGCAAACGTATTAGAACATGGCTCACGTGTGTACAGTATCCTATCAACTCATCAGGTGGAGCCCACCTTAGACATCATCATGCCTAGGCCAAAACATAAGAAAACTTTGGGACGTGGATTGCCAACGACACCTTCCCAAGTTCCCAAGTTCCTGTTATTTAAATCTAGGTAAGGCCCACTATGATGTTCATAAGAAACCTACCCTATACATTCATTTTACCGGATCATGTTAGAACATAAGCCTAAAAATAAGTTAGATTCAAAACTTAAGTGATTTACGCGATAAGAAAATAGCGATGATTGAACATCCATCATTGATTTCAATTCATTTAAGTGGCAATGGCCTCATGAATAGTTTTGATGTCATATAAAAGATTAAGGGCCCGTTTGGCCGGGTGGAGTGGAAGGGATTGAATGGTATTAAGGTGGATGGCGTGGATTTCTAGGTAATAATGGCATTGTCAGTGGATTGTCTTGAGATTCAGGGGATTGCTATATCCTGGATTGCTATGGGTAGTCTGTTTGGCACGCCCGGCCAATCCCGGGATCGCACCCTCCCGTTACCTTCCAATCCATCAGACCAAACACAACCTTAGGCAAATTTGAAAGTATTAGGATGGATTGGATGGGATTTAAATGTAATGATGGTGTTGTCAGTGGATTGTCTCCAGATCCATGGGATTGGGATCGGATCACCGTCTCTGTTTGGCACGCCCGGCCAATCCCTGGATTTAACTTCAAATCCCTTTCAATACCAACCAATCCCTTCCAATCCGACCGGCCAAACGGGCCCTAAGGTAGGCACTTTTCCCGTTGTACGTCCAACTTAAGTTTTCTTGTTTTTGGGCTCATTTCAACCTTGGGGGAGGGAATGGGAGTAGAGGTGTACAGGAAGTTCGCTCGACTCAACTTGAAAAAGCTCAATTAGACCTGGTTCGAAATTGAGTTCAAGCTGAGTCGAGCTGATTTTTTGAGCTCGAAAATGAGTTCAAGCTAGCCTTAGCTTCACTCTACTCGGATTGAACCCAATTCAAATTGAACTCATATCGAACCAGTTCGATGACCTAGTTACTTTGATATTGATGTTGCTCATCAAGTATTTGATGAAATGACTCAAAAAAGTGTGGTTGGTGGCAAGGAAGGTATGTATATGAAACTAAGATCCTTTTCTTTTTCTTGATTTTTATGTTACTTAAAAGGTGTTGGATAAAATACCTGTAAAACTGAGCTTGAAAAAATACTGCATTGGCGAACTTGGCTTGATCTCGACTCAAACTGGTTTGAGCCACTGATTGAATTGAGCTGAACTCGCCAAAGCTGAGCTGAGTTCAAGCCGAGGTCAGCTAAGTGGCCGAGCCAAACCGAGCTAAGGCAAGTGCGACCCGGTTCGACTTGATGTACAACCCAACATGGGAGGCAATCCCGTCTAATTGGGTTTTAAGTGGAATTGAACGTACCAGATTCAACCAATACACATCCAGAATCCGAGTATGGTGTTTTTAAATTAATCTCGTTTTCGAATGATCGCCTATCTATGGTGGGTCTCGGAAATTGGACGGTTTAATTCATGTTCCTGCATATCAGCTAACACACTGCCATTGTTTATTGTCGTGTGGCCAACTTAAGTTTCGGATTTTTCTCAGTTCTTTGTTCATTTAGAAACATGAACCGGCAAAACGGATGAATGGAGTGGATTTCTCACAAACATCACCGGACCACACCGAACTTCCGACTGCAGTGAAATTGGATTGATCCATTTTTCTATCTCATTTTAGTCGTTGAGACCAAAATATAAGAATATAAAAAGCTCAAGTGGACCACATCACAGGAAAGAGTGGGAATAATGACTTCCACCGTTGAAACCTTGCTAGGGCCGACAGTGATGTTTACTTTTCATCCAACCTGTTCATAAGATCACATAGACGTGGATGAAGTAAAAACACAGATAACAGTGATCCAAAACTTCTTTGGCCCCCAAAAGTTTTTCAATGGTAGAATTTTAATTCACACTGTTTCCCGTGGTGAGTTCCACTTGAGCTTTCGGTATACTTCATGTTTAGGCTCAGGCCTTAAAATTATCTTTTAAAATGGATGAATGGAGAGGATGAAATACATAAATCATGGTGGACCCCACGGAGTTTACTAAGTACGCTTAGCGTACTGAGTTACTACGCAATCCGCTTCCTACTGCAGTACCTTCGTTGTGGGTCCCGCGCCAGCCGCCTCAATGGGTCCCCCTGAAACCAGCCCCGTGGCTGATAGTCGGTGCTCCGTGGGCCCCACCGTGATGTATGTGTTTCATCCATTCGGTTCATCCATTTTTACAGATGATTTTAGGATTAATAAAAAAAATTGATAGGGATATAAATCTTAGGTGGACCACACCACAGGAAAACAATAATGATTGGATATCCACCATTAAAATCCTCCTAAGGCCTACTGTACTGTTTATTTGAAATCCAATCTGTTTATTAGATCATAAAGACCCGGATGAAGGGAAAAAATAAATATCAGCTTGATCCAAAACTTTTATGACCCCCAGAACGTTTTTAATGGTCAAAGTTCATTCAACACTGTTTCCTATAATGTGGTCCACTTGAGATTTAGATATACCTCGATTTTTCACTCATAACATAAAATGATCTGTAAAAATAGATGGACAGCATGGATGAAACACGTACATCACGGTGGGGCCGACAGAGCACCGACCATCAGCCATTGGCTGCTGGCAGGGTGAGCAGCCAATCCGTTCCTGCGTCGAATCTACGCATGTACCCCGGTGGATCCCGCAGATCTGTTAGTTACACGTGCTCCGTGTAACCACTTTGCCGGGAGCTTTGCGTCCTTACTGGACGATTCTTGAGTGTTCTGAGTGATGTCAGTTTCCCTTGGAAGTCGGACCGGAATCCTCTACCACCACCAAGTTCTAGCCCAACATTCTATTTTTATTACATCCAATCCGTCCATCAGGTGCGTTCTTGGACACTTGGACATAGGACCAAAAATCAGCCAGATAGACAACTCAAGTGGGCCACAATACTGGGAACAGTGACGATGGAACTTCAACCGTGGAATGTTTGTTTGCAGTCACATTGTATGTATCTCTAATCAAAACCGTTCATCAGGTCTGGTTCACAAGGACGAGGAGAAGACATAAAAATTACACTGATCCAATCCAAATCTCGGTGGGGCAACTTATTGGTTTTAGCCAAAGTTTTATATTGTTGCCATCTGTGTGGCCCATATGAGTTTTTTCAGTATTATCATTCCCATGTACGGTTAACATAAGGATTCTCACCTGATGCACGGAGTGGATTTCACATCAAAAATATGGTGGGCCCCACAGAGCTTGGGTGTTTTATGCGTTAAACGGGAGTTGTCGACGATTCCTGTCCTCGGAAACCGTAACATTGTCCGGGTGCGCTGTTCGCGCGAGAGGTTTGCTCCAATGCATGCGATGTATTCCAAAAGGATACATCGGCACTTTATCCTTTGAATCTGGGCCATCTTTCAACGATCTAAACCGTTCATATTACTTTTCTTATTTCGCTTACTACAAACCTTTGGCAATTTGGTTATTTTTCTTTGAACATGAACGGTCACTGTAGTCCTTGTATAATTGAAGGGTTGAAATATTTAATCCGAGAATTTTCTTTTTGGGTACCATCCGTTCGAGGGACCTTATAAATAAACCATTCGTGTCATTGAAAATGCCCGAAATCAATGGCAAACGATGGGGATGTATTCCACAAACCTCTTCATGTGGACAGTCACAATCTCATGCCTCTAGTAATGGCTATCCTTCTCCATCCCATTGATATTCGGTATATGGCCCATCTACGTGCTGTACCACAATATCAACGGCACTGATCATCGCATGCTAGTGCGATGCACACAACATAAGCTTTTAGCACTCACGCGCGCGCGGTCTATAAATAATGCTTCGCTCTGCACGTCTCCTCGCAGCTTCTTTCTCATTTTACTTCCCTCCATTGCAGTAATCTTCTTCTCTCCTTTGTATTTTCGCTTCGGACACATCAATCAATGGAAGGTTCTTCTGCCAATCAGCGTTCAGATTTCGGGAAGATGGAATATGGGTAGTCTCTAAAATTCCTTTTAAAAAAAATAATAATAATAATAAGATTTTCTTTATTTTCTTTTCTAAAATTTAAATGCTTTTGATTGCTTGATAGATCTGATTCTGTATTTCTTTTGGGCTTTTGGGATTTGGGTTTTCCTTAGATGCAAGCATTATAGAAGAAGATGTAAGATTCGAGCTCCATGCTGCAACGAGGTCTTCCCCTGCCGCCACTGTCACAACGAAGCAATGGTACTAAAACTGCAGTCTGTCTCTTTTTCTTGCATTGAATTGAATTTATGGGCTTTTTCTTATCTGGGAATCGATGGATTTCTTCATTTGATGCATTTAGAGCATGATGCGCAATCCCCGTGATCCGCACGAGCTTTGCCGGCACGACGTTCGCCAAGTGAGTTGAATTGCACACACACACTCTCTCTCTAGATGATTTTTTTTTTTTTTTTTTTTTTTTTTTTTGAATTAGATGTGGGTAAATGATTATTGGGTTTGATGTTGCAGGTGATTTGCTCAGTTTGTGACACAGAACGGCCGGTGGGTGTCGATGGATTTGTTCTGTTTTTCTCTGTTCTGTTCGTCTTGATCGTGATCTTGAATATTTTATTTTTCTTTCTTTCTTTCTATACACATAGGTTGCACGAGTATGTTCTAACTGCGGCGTTAATATGGGAGAATACTTCTGTGAAGTTTGCAAATTCTATGATGATGATGTGAGACAGTTTATGTTCTAGTTATTTTTTTTTCAATCTTTATTCTTTACTCTTAGGTAGAAAATAAGATTTGTATTGTTTGGTCTGTAGTAATAACGGATGTTTGATCTCGTTGTAGACTGAAAAAAGACATTTTCATTGCAATGAGTGTGGTATTTGCAGGTTAGCGGTCTACAACTAGAGTTCCGTGTTTTGGTTTATTGCATGATCTAGGCGTGTTTGGATGCATTAGTCAGTTGGATTCCGGATGCGATACTTACACTTCTGTTATCTTTCAAAAAAAAAAAAAAAACTCACTTACACTTATTGGTACTTATATTGAAGGACCATGAACCAGATTGCAATTACATTACTTTCAAGTTGGGCTTGGAAGGCATGTAAGTGCAATTTGAAGATTACTTCCTCATTTTGGATACTGAGGAAAGTAATTTAGATTGGTTTGTTTGCTCTCTATTGAACTGATTACTGCAATCCAATTTAACTTTGTATCAAAACACATCTTTATGTTTGTGATTTGATGTGGTGAAGTTGTGAACTGATCTGAGTTTTTAAAACTAATCAGAGTTGGAGGCCGGGAGAACTTCTTTCACTGCCAGAAGTGTGGTATGTTGTCTTCAGAATTCCTTTCATTTATTAATTTGAACATGCAACTCTTTGCAATATTTAGATGTCAATGAAAATGTAGAATTTCGATGGATTCTTCTATATTCAAATTCTCTCTAGACATTGATTGTTTGGTGGTTGGGTTGAAAAGAGTAAATGATGGCACACGTCTTCCATTCTCTTAGATACTCATCAAACCACTGCTTCAAACCTGAATAATTGAGTCTACATGAAATTCATCTGAGTTGAGTAATGCGCTTTACTATTGTAGCATTGTAGAGTCGATTTTGGTGACTCAAGTTGATCAGGTCAACTGAATCTTGACTAAATTGAGTTTTGTTGAGTCATTGTGAAATGCGATCAAGTCTTGACTGAATCAAGCCTTTCAAAAGAATAAAAAGGAAGAAGTCTCGATTGAATCGTGTTTTTGTCAGGTGCTGGCAAAATGTAATTAATCAAACTTTCTTGAATTCTTGAACTACGTGTATGGAGCTGATCATGCCAATCTTTGTGAGATCACATTCTGGTCATCTCATAAATCAGGGCAGATGTATTTCTCATATATACTAATATACATGCATCTCAATATGCATTGCTCCTGTTGTACAAACTTGCAAAATGGCAAACTTGCAAAATGGTCTATATTGTGTGAGAAGTGGACTACGCTTTTCATAGACGAATGTGGCCACACCTCATCATAAAGGCCAATCTAAATATTTATATACATACATTATCATAAAAGAATCACATCCATACATAAATCTCGATATAATCCAATGAATAAATATGTACATGTGTCAATAACGGTATGATGGGCCGCATAAAGTCTAACATGAACTGGCCTAGTTTGCCCCACCACTTGCATAAACCTTTCTTTCCTACATGGAGTCAGCAAATATAAAATATAAGAATGTAAGCTTTTAGTTTGCATCTTGCCCTTTCCTTGCTAGTCTGACTTAACACCCAGACTTTGAGCACCACCTCACTTGGCACCCTTGCACTCTTAGCAGATCACCTGTCAATGCCCTTCTTCCCTTACCAAAACAAAGAACTAGAACTATGGAATTGACCAATGGTTTGAATTACTCAACCATGATCTCCCTTGTCAGAACTGAAAATGCAGGTGTACTTTGCAAAGCCTATATTTCATCTTTCCTGAAAATGTATGAGATGGCATGCGAGTGGTTTCAATGCGACCCTTTGCATGGACAGTCCAATGGGCCCTCAAGAGGAAGGTTGGTGTTTGGTGGGTAGCTGATCACGAAACTTTTGCTAGCTACCATTTAAAAGCCAACCCCAAATTGCTCGGAGTAAGGCTAAGATGATGAGGATTACAATGTATGAGATACAAAGTTAAGAAATTAACCGAATTAGAGCTAATAATAGTTATAGTGAATGCCAAAGTGTTAAGGCAGCTGATCACGAAACTTTTGCTACCTACCATTTAAAAGCCAACCCCAAATTGCTTGGAGTAAGTCTAAGATGACGAGTATTACAATGTATGATATACAAAGTTAAGAAATTAACCGAATTAGAGCTAATAATAGTTAGTAAATGCTAAAGTGTTAAATTAGACAAGAACCTCAAGAGGGGTACTTATTGGCCTCCCTCATTCCTTGTCCATTTTCTGTGTTGCTAGACTACTTTGAAAGCAAAGTGGGCTGTCTGTTGGACCTTATTCATCATGCATCCTGCCCACTTGTTCTAGGTTTTTTGGAAGGTTCGAGTTCAGCCTTACTTGCCCATGGTTTTTTGTGAGTCAAATCAAAGATGGTTCCCTAGTTTCCACATGTAATTTTCCAAATAAAATTGAAGAGGAACCATAAATGTTCAGCCATTGTGACAAGTCAACAACTATTCTTTTATCTGAACAGTGAATGGTGATAAGGAATCCTCTGAACTCTTGTTACATTGAAGACTAAATGCTCCTCCTAACAAGTGAAAAAGAAACCCCAACCCTCATTTTGTAAGCTATAACAGATGCACCAATGTCACATTAGTATCTATCCATCATGTCTACCATGCCAACTTGTATTTCCATTGATTTCTTCCATTAAACCTGTTTATACATGCTATGCAATCTATTTCAATAGGTATATTCTAATAAGAAGAATTTTATGGCCTTCGACCCAAGGATATGCACATTATACTTTGGTTTTCAGTTTGTAGACAAGCGGGACCCATTGTTTAGTGACCATTGGTGTGTATTGACCTCTCCATGGATGAATCATTACCAGAAAAATATCCTTGACAGAACAGTCCTTGCCTTTCAGTTAGCGGCCTGAAAATAGATGGTTAAGAAGAGAAATATAGCAATGGTCCACATTCAACTGAAAAGGCCCAAGATTGGTGGCTAGAATTTTCCAATCTGGGAGATTTTCAGTGCATGGTCCACCGTCCACTCATGGTCGATCACATTACATTGTCCCACTTCCACAAACTGAAACCATGTGTATACTGGGCATATCCTCAGGTCGAGGATCATTTAGGATTTAGACACATAAGTTTGTCTGCACATATAAAAGTGAGAATATAGTTATTCACCCTCATACATCAGTCTATTGGTTTTATTTGAGTAGAAAATCTCCTTTCCCTCAGTTAATAAATAAAGAGTAAACAGGATCTTGCTACTCGATTGGCTTGCGTGATAATCACTCGTGCGTGGAGAACTCAATGCGGCACCATTGTCCCATTTGTTATGAGGTTCGTGTCCTCACAAACTGCGACTTTTTTTTTTTTTTTTTTCAAATAGAACTTGTGCAATATTAGAAAGGTTCTGCTACCATTCTGCAGTATCTTTTTGACTCATTGAAAGCAACAGCGGTTCTGAAATGTGGGCACACAATTCATTCGGAATGTTTAAATGAGATGCAGAAGCATGACCAGTAAGGCTCTGATCACCTTGAATATTGTTACTTATTGTTTTTTCTTGTAGCACTTGAGGCCTAAGGGAAACATGCAATATATATTCTCTAAGCTTGTCTTGAGTTCTGTCACACAGGTATTCATGTCCACTATGCTTCAAGTCTGTGATTGACATGAGTATATACTGGAAGAGAATAGATGAGGAGGTAAGCGGATGAGTTCACATAAACCGTTTGCCACATGCATTTATCATTGTGAAATGTTAAATTACGAGGCATGCTTTTGTTGGCCTTTGGATGTCCCCTTGCTGCTATTTTCCAATAGAAGAGCTTCTTGTTAATGTTCATTTAGTTTCCCATTGCAATGCACCTGTTTATCTGTAATGACATTTTATTGAAAAGGGGAAGCAATGTAATAGACGCTGGCATTAATGGGATTCTCTTGCTTAGGGCTGTTTAAGGTGTGCTTGTAAGCAGTGAATGCAATATTGATTATAATGGCTGATATAATCGATATCTCACCCTTCCTATACGAAACTACCGGGAAGTTATAAAACTCCCTAGTGTCATGCAATATATCATCGATATCGCGTGATATATTGTGTTAAATTCGGCTGCTTGCTGCAGTGAGGTCACTGGTCACTCTCAGCCTCCTTTATTTTTTATTTTTTTATTTTTATTTTTTTATTTTTTTATTTTTTTGTGAAATTTGCACAACAATTTATTGAAAACAGGCCACTTTCAGCCAGTTTGATGGCCTGCTTACTCCATTCCTCTCAAGGTGGAATAGGGTTTCCCCACTATCCAAACAAAACCTATTTCAAAATGCAACTCGTGGCTGTTTAAATATAGTGCAATGCCATTTTGCATTCTTTTCAATATGGTTTTGAGCTTGCTATCTTATTTGAATCAGGGTTTAAGATTCTTTATTACTCTCTGTCCCCCTCCTCGAATACTGAGCTTTTGCTTCTTCGTCTTTATTGATAATGCTCTAGATTTGGGTATTATGAGTGAATTATTTTAACTTTGAATCTTCATCCTCTTTCTGTGGAGCTTCTACTTGCCTGCAAGCTGTGGTTTGCATTCATATATAGCATGGAGGAAAAAGAATCATGTCAGACACATTAAAATTGTGTTTGCTCAAAATGTTTTACAATTGGACTAGCCATCCTAGATGTACAAGAGCAAACAAGGAAAGTGTAGTCCTCAAATTTATAGCAGTTTCAGTATGCCTGCAGAACATCAGCATTGCTTGACTTTTTATTTACAGTCAATGGAGTTGCTTAGGAATCAGCCATTGATTGCAATGCTAAAATATTAGGAACTTTCTAGGTGTTTGTACACAACTGTGCAGAGGTGCTCAAGCAATTGCACTTATATTGATCTTCTTTTTTTGTTTGTAAAATAACATTTGGGTCCATGACTGATACTGTGACCATGTACACTTGTATACTGATATATACATGTATAGATATCCAAGCTATTTATCGGTGACTGGAATTTGTATATGTGGGATGTGTGTGCAAGATCCGGGCTGATCACCTGACATACCCCACCTCAGATGGCCCAGAGCCTAAAAATCTCACGGATTGGACATAATCCTCCACCTGGTTGTAGGATTAGGATCGTCAATCAATGTGAATTTCTGCCTATGGCCTATCCACAGTAGTCCCTCATAATCAACAGTTTGGATCCTAGTTTACGTGTGCCGCTTGTACTGGATAGATTCACCAATAACTTATGTGAAAGAAAGTGGCAACGTTCTCAGTCGTCTCATATGTATGCGTAAGGGCCATAAATTGACTTCTCATTCACCAAAATGGAACATGCTTATCACCGCATGTGTTTACACTTATAATCTCTTGTTCTTGGTTTTTCACTTATGCTAATCATCTCGGTTTTTCTTTTTATTAGATTTTTCGTGGGGATGGTTGCACCTGAATCTCTATCTACACAAAACTAACTTTTCAAACTTCACTTTCTCAGATACAAGAAACCAGAATGCCTGAGGAGTACCAGAACAAGGTGTGCTTTCCTCCCATATCAATTTTCTCTTAATGGGTGGATGCAACTCCTGCAGACCTCTAAATTGCAAATCCATCAGGAATTCCATAAACCAGAACATGCCCTTGCAATGATAAATACCACTGTTGGACTAGCATTAGAAACTCGGAAAAAAAATTCCCATGACTGTCTACAATTCAACGCAATAGTTTCACTCTCCCTGGATGTAGGACTGGTTTCGTATGTTCCCATTTCAGTAATCGATGAAAGAACTGCCTCTTCCAATGAAGACGATGCGCCCTTGAAACTTTAGTACCCAAAAAAAAAAAAAAAAAAAAAAAAATCATCCCTGCTCATTCAGGGTCTTCTTCTTCTTCTTCTTTTTTCTTGTTGTGTTGATGTCACCTAATGTTCTCTTGCATGTTGTTACATGGTGCATACTAATAGATTAAGGGCCGTTTGGTCATTACCAGAGATAACCTAAATATGCACATATAGGCTTTGTTAGGGGTATTTTAGTCATTGCGATGTTGCAATACTAATTGGAGGTTTGATAGGGCTACATGCACCCCTTCTAGAAGCACTTTCACATGCGGCATAGATGCCATCCTGGAAAGTGTGTGAAGCATTTGAGTGGTGTAAAGAGGTGGCCTCCATGAGTATGACCATAAACGAAGTCAGACCAGTCCACTCATCCAGTAAGCCCACACCTATACAAAAATAATGGATGGTGTAGATAAAATTGCCAAAGGTTGCATTGGACTTACACGTGTGGCCCACGCGATGAATCGACTAGCTTGGTTTCTCTATATGGTTCTTCACGATGGGGCCACCTTATCAACTACTCAGATGTTCTACCATTTGTGAGGATGGCTAGTGTGCTGTGTGTACAGGTGTGTGTGCTGGCGAGTTTCATACATAGTAGGGAGGATTTATCATTTTGCTTTATCAATTACTGTGCATGTGCTTTTATTATTATTATTACTATTTAGTGCGTCTCAGATCGAAAGAAAATTTTCAGGTTTGGATTCTTTGTAATGACTGCAATGATACCACTGAAGTCTTCTTTCACATAATCGGGCACAAATGCTGCCACTGTAACTCATACAATACACGTGTGATCTCCCCGCCGGTCATTCCCTGATGGCTAGATTCTGATCGCCAGACGATAGGAATACAGTTCGCAATCCTCAAAGAATGCTGAGGCCCCACAAAGTTACCTTCATGTACTAATTGAGCTTCATTGCAACAGGTACTCTTTTGTTGCATGTAACAGAAGTGTTCATGATAGTGCGCTCCTCTAGTTTCCATCCTATTCTTTTATATTGGATTGCATAGCATTGGTTTGTGAAGAAATGTTTAAGTTGGATTTATGCAACCTTCCATCAAGCATTCATCATCAGTGTAGTACTACTTGGGTTGCTTGGTTTGACGTGTTTTTGTTTACTTGATAGATACATTACTACGACCCCATATATGCATGGACCCATGTGCGAGATTCAAGCCCCACCATCAGATGGGTCCCACCATGCAATGCAGATGTGATCAGTTGTGATAAAGCTTTGAAACAATTGCATGGCCAAAAGAAAATTTTGCCGAGTTTTCCCAAGTCATTTGTCTTGCAACATCTTGGCCTGTTTGCTGAGTGGACTGGCCTTTGGCTTTTGGCAGGGCATCCTTGCAGTGGGACCCACCCAATGGATGGCTTCGATCTCACACATTTGTACCACATTAGCACATAACCATATGGTCCAGAAAAGAAAATGCTAAAGATGATGGGGCAGGGTTTTGCATTCCTGGGGACTCTGGCCATCCTTGGTGAGTCCCCATCATTTTCACATCTTGGAATCACTGAACAATGGGCCCCTCTTTTACAAACAGAGAACCCTGAGTGTACAAAGGGTTGTATGATGTGAAGGTCCACATCATGCACAATGTAGAAGGGCCCACGTTTTGTTAGTCGATGCCATTGGTTTGTTTTGTCCCAAATGAGCCTTGCATGCGGCTACTTCTCCTGTTATGTTACAGCCAATGCATGACATCTTGTCCAAAAGGTGGCCCCCACCATAGATATCATCTAGTTCAAGGATCAGCCAAATCCATCCATCAGGTGGGGCCATTAGATGTTGCACAAGCAGCTTGACACATCAGTACTTTTATGCTCGGCCAGTGATAAGCTTAAGTGTGACTAGCACATGACTGTAATTTCGTCAAGCATGCACAACATCCAACTCGTTCGAAATGTTGGGCCCACAACAAAAAAGAAAAAAGAAGAAGAGGCTAATAAGAAAATCAGGCTGATCTATCCATCATGTGGGACACTGTTGAAAACACAAGGCAAAAAACCACCAATTCAATTTAAAGTACACTTGCGGCCCACCTGTTAGTGGTTGGGCCAACCTTTTGGACGATCTGAAGTCCTCTATACATTTGACACATCGGCAATTATGCGCTCTTTGCAATATATATATATATATATATATATATATATATATATATATATATATATATATATATATAATATATATATATATATTCTTGTTAACTCAGATGTGCAATCGCGGAGATTTTTTAGGAATGCAGTCCATAATAGGGGCCATTAGATCAACGGTTTGGATCGCCACTAATTTCCACACGCAAAATTCCGTATAGAAGTGCAGCCTGGCTCGTCTGTTGAATGTGGATTTGACAATTCTTATCCAGCCGTCCACCTTGTTCTTAAGAAGAATTCTGGGATCCTCGACCCAATTTAAGTATATACTCAATCTTCAGTTATTGCACATGGTGCCCGCCCAAGTTCAGTGATCTAGATCATTCTTCTATTGCATCCCACCATGGATGGACCATGCTCCAAAACTGGCTAAGCTTTGGGAGATCCCAGCCATTCAATCATGAGACTTTTTTCACTCATTATTCTGACAAAATCAATAATGGGAATGCCAAGTGCATGTAAGACTAGAGCCATTCATCAAGCGAGCCCCATGTGTTGGTACCCTGGGTAACATCTACTTATCTGATGGGGGTGCTAAAAGTTTAATATAAAACATTGCTCAGGTTCTTCTTCTACCGGGTCCTTACTCTTGCTCTGGTGGTAGACTCTTAAGGAGTTTCAACACCGGGTCAAGGGTTTGAGTACCCATAGGTGGTGAAATTCCATTACCCGACCCTTGCTCTGGTGGTAGACTCTAAGGAGTTTCAACACCGGGTCAAGGGTTCAAGTACCCATAGGTGGTGAAATTCCATTGCGCATGAGTGTGTGGAGTGTGTGTGCGTGCATTAAAAAATTCATCAGATAGGCCCTTCTGTGGAATATAATAATCTCTTCTTTCGTCAGTTCAAAAATCAAAAGAAAGCTGATAAATGATGTTTCTACTCATATAAGATCGAAGAGGAGACGTCGAGGTTGCACCATGACTGAACTTCCATCTTCTTGGTTCGCTTTAGCTGCTTTACTATGTCCAGCCGTTCTGTTGAATACGGAGAAGGGATCTATGACCATAATAAGGTGTTAGCAAAAAACATATTGGTCTTTTGAGCGGTTAAGATGATAGAATGGAGAGATTTCAGCAAGGAAGACGGATTTACCAAGAAAGGAATGTACTTCTTAATTGCAGCCAAGATTGCAGCGTGGCCCACAACCGATAACTGTCCAAAAAAAAAAAGGAGAAAAGATCATGCACCAAGAAATATCTATAAACAGTTAACAACAAGGGTATTCCTTGGCCACTACATGATACATGGTAGGGTTGCAACTTGCAACTTGGGTCAGGCTCAACCAAGGCTTGACTGGCCTAACATGAACTTTAGGTCGGATCAGGTTGGGTTGAGGTCAGGTTGAGCTTGGGCTGGAAATCTTCAACCTGACCCCGGGTCAGATTGGGCTTGGGTTAAGGCCTCGGGCAATCCAATCCAACCCGAACCCGATCCTATATGAATAACATACAACGTTAATTATATTGGGAAAACACTAGGGGTAATGGATCTCAGGTTGGGTCTGGCCTGAGGTTAGGGTTGAGTATTATTCAATACCTTGTGTTGGACTGGGTTAGTGGGTTGGGTTGAGCCTCAGGCTCTCCTCTCGAAGTTGGGTTAGGCTTAGGTTGACCCTCAACCCAACCCGACCTGCCCGAGTTTCACCCCAAATACATGGAAGGTGGAGCGATGGATCTAAACGGTCCACCGAGTGGGCCTATCTATGGATGGCGCATGGTTAATCACACCAGACGATCTCAGCCATACAAACTGTGACCCTGAGAGAGAGAGAGAGAGAGAGAGAGAGAGAGAGAGAGAGAGAGAGAAGTTGTGACCTTCAAACGGCTGGCAAAATTGTAACAGTTGGCAGTTAACACCATGGTTCAGAAACTCGAAAGGTTTTGACTCAACTCGCCCAAGCCAGCTTGACTCAATCAGACTTATCAAGAAATAAAATGTGATTTGGTCTCAACTCGGTTGAGCCTAGGAAAAAAAAAAAAAGTTGAATTAACTCAAAAACAACTTGAGAAACTAGATGATACTCGACTCACCGAGACTCTAGAATATTTATCATTATATAGTTCACGATCAAGACTTGAAAAAAAAAAAAAAAAAAAAAAAAAAAAAAAAAACTTGACCTACTCACTCGACTCAATCGACCTTCAATGAATTCTTAAACCTTGGACGACAACTCAACAGGAAAACATGATGAACTGCATTGGTTGATTCAAAGGAGCCATCAGTTGGAAACTCTGAATCATTTGAAGTCAATAGTAAAAAGTAGGCTGGTCTGTTTAGTGTGATTTTCAACCGTGGGACACATTTGAAGAGGACTCACTAGATGGACAGACTGGATCCATTGATCCAATGCCTCCACCTGCTAGTATCGGGCACAAAATGTGCTGTGGTAATCCAGCAATGCTTGATCAGTCTCCCTCTTATGATTAGCTTAAATGTACACTTTCTTTCATGCAAATTAGGTAGCATCATCTTCAGTAAAACACAAACTATTGTCATGGAAACTAGGTAGCATCAGTTTGGGTCAAAATGCAAACTATTGTCACTAAAGAAGCCTGACTGATACAACTTAGAAGTGATCCGCTACAGTGTGGAATATAGAAAAAAGAGAAATTTCGCACCTGCATCACAAACTCAGATTCCCCCATGGGTGCCAATGAGGGACGTGCAACTCTTGGTTGTGTTCATCAGGCAGATCACACCATTAATGTGCTCTGGCCCAAAAATAGGCCAACCAATCTTCAGGTGGACCAGACAAACTAGATAAGTTAATGGTTACAAAAAGATAGCCAACCATCCACAATCAACTCACATCAAGGACCCACCTAATGAGCAGACTAAAATTGCTTTGGGGCCAGGGCACATCATTGGCAGGGCCCGGTTGTTGAATTGCCCTGATCATGTACACTTTGCACTGTGGCACCTGTGGCGGTTCTGGGTTTGGTGACTGCGGATGTGTCATGGCAAGTAGTATTCATTCAGAAGAAAGAGAAAGGCACCAAAGATGTACTCACGGGAAGTAGCATAAGGATCGCAACTGGAATAACAGACACAATATCAGCCAATGTTCTCCTCAATTTCTTCCTCTCCCTCATTGTAAGTGCACACCGATGAATTTTCTTCTGGATTAGACCGAGAGCAGTCGATATGTCTATGAAGAGCAACCGAGTTCCCATCCATAAATCCTTTATCATAGATCAACAACAATGCTAAGATTTGATGCTTTAAACATTGTATCCATATATAATTCATTTATAGATTGAATAATGGAAATGGTTAACCTTACAGAGATTGTAGACATCAACTTGTTGCCAGACTTTCTTAACAAGCTCTGGTGCACTGGAATTGTTTCTGCAGCAGGGGGAATCTTCTCTAGGATGAATGCATCCATCCTATCTGAACTAGTATTCTGAAACATTACGATTGATCAGTAATGCTTTAGAACAGAGCTTTCCATACATGTACGCACCATGCCAAAAAGTTCAACATACTAGTAGAGACCATAGTGCCAAATCTCATTCCAGGCAATTTCTCGGCCCGGAAATTTCTTGGGAGATGTTCAAATTTGGAGGACTTTCTCAGGATATTATCAGGTAAATCTTGCTGAAAATGAAATATTTAGTTTTAATAATAATAATAATAATAATAATTTATAATGTAAATATTTATTTATCTAACAAATTCCATAAGTATTTTACAATTTTTTGGGATAAAATAGCAATATTTTAAAATCTTTGAAAATCTCACAATAATATCCTTTCGCGTATTTTCCGCAATATTATTGTGAGAATTCAAAAATCTCGAGGATATTTGTCACACTGGTAGAGACCCACAAGAAACCAGGTGATTCATAATTAATTTAACCGAACAACAAACAAACACATTGAAATATGCGAGATGATCCGACCAATTATATCTTTCATTTTTCTGAGCCCAAGTCAGTTCTATGAAGTTCAGACCTTGGATGTAGGACATTTAGGTCATTTTTTGAACCAAGAGTATTTTTTTGCCGAAGGTGGTTTTCTACTTCTCGGTGGAACATAGCTCGCATTTCATAGGTGAAACACAGCATGAAATTCCATTAGTTATGGACATTACCGGCAGCAGGACAATGGATAAGTGGTGTAACCTAAACAGTAGCTTAATGCATTCAAATCCTAATGAAGAATATAGGTTCCCAAGTTCAAAAATAGAATTACATCAATTACCTTCCTCATTCGAGACATGCATTCAGGCATGTATTCTGTTACCCATTTCATCGTTAACTCATCGACTTTCTCGTGTACTTCTTCAAATGATATAGTTACATTCACAGTGTCTTGATTCCCTGAAGATAGTTCAGGAAGGCTAATTTCTGTGACCTTCAGCAGTTTACTGTTTCATTAAGTCAGCACAAATCAACATTTTCAATCTCATTAAGTAACCGTCATGTTGCTACTACCGATAAAGACACCGCACCCAACTTACCATGATTGATCATAAGCAGCCCAGTAATCTTCCAGACAAATATTGAGCAGATTCTGGCTGCAAATTGTCACAAAACATTAAACATCATGTGTATCATCTGTACAATTCTGTTACTGAAGAGATGCATGTCATTTTCAATACCTTCGGAGCAAAAATGCCACCAAATTTGCATCTAGAGATTGTTGAGTTGACTTGCTGAAGTGACCAAAGCTTGAGAAGACATTGGAGCAAACGTTGAAGACGGCAGGGAGAATGATCTCTTTCTCTGCTTGGATGGCATGCTGTTTTGACCTCTTTCTTTCTTGGTGACTGATACCAGGAACTGCATTGTAAAAGTCAAGCCATCCAATTTCTTCAGTTACTACCTAAGGGAACAAACATGACATTTGAGGACTGCAGAGTTAGTACAGCGCCATTTAACAGATGTCTTCAAAATACATGCAGATAACTGATGCTGCATTACCTCATTGCCTATAACACGCTAAACAGCATGGCAAAAAATACTCTCTTTTGATTTCATGGATTTGTCATACTCTTTCAACAGATTTCTTAATTATAAAAATGAACGTATTTTAGTTTACAACCAAAGGGCCCATCTGATTGGAAGACACCCACTTGCATTTGGGTTGGTGAGAAAAATGGGAACTGCATTAAGTGGGATTCCATTTTCTCACCTTCTCCACCCAAATAGCAAGCACAATAAGAATGGAAAAGTCGCATTCTTATCAGAATTGAGATTTGGATGAAGCGTATCTCATCCACCGCCAAGAGCATCAACTCGCAAATTCCACCCTAAAGCCCAAATTCCAGACCTCCAGTAATAGCAGAATCAAGACTCACCTCCATGAAGAGCTGATACAGTGATATGGAAGACAGCTCAGGGTAGATGAAAAGGCTACCACACTCCAAATAGCTGCAATGAAAGCAGTGAACCTGATATATTATCTAGTTATTAAGGACACTACTGAATTTATTTGGATGTTCTTATATATCAAACTGCAAATGAAACCACCTGAGAAAATCCTTCAAGGGTTCATCAACATCCTTTATGCCCATGCGTGATAAGAATAACCTTGTCCTTTTCCCTAAGAATGCAAAAATACCAAGAGTGGCTAGGTTGCTCTGAAGAATCTGTCATCGTTGTTGGACAAAAACACTCTAAGATGCCATAAACATAGACATTGTGTTGAAAAACAAAAGCCATACCTAATCAAGCAAGCAAGCTGAAGTGCCAGAGGAAGACGAGGTACTTGGAAACTTCTATTTTTCAGGACCATTTGGTCACTGAAAAATGTTCCATTCAGACAGCCTTGTCTGTCAGCAGTAATATTGGGACATGGCGCTAATTTCAATAAAACCAAAGACAAGGCTGTCCAAAAAACAAGCTGTTATTGTGGATTGGACAATCTGGACATGGAATTGTCTTAACCCATTTTCCATAAAATACACGAAGTAATGTTTTGTACACATGCACGGCACATGTGCCACACAAGCCGCACATGTGAATGTACCATAAGTGAGACAGCTTATCTTCAACCACCCCATATATGCCACCTTCAACCTTCAAGCGCCTAACATGTGCCAATACCCATGTGTACACGTGCCACGTGTGCTATCGTGCATGTTCAAGATATTGAAATGTGTTACCATGCATCTTCAAGTAACCCTTATGTGCCACATTTGCCATTATTAACCTACAAGAGCACCATATGTCCAGAGATGACAATGCACCT
This sequence comes from Magnolia officinalis, assembly GCA_021015155.1. Taxonomy (NCBI): domain Eukaryota; kingdom Viridiplantae; phylum Streptophyta; class Magnoliopsida; order Magnoliales; family Magnoliaceae; genus Magnolia; species Magnolia officinalis. The sequence goes on along the minus strand of JAJHSJ010000001.1, from coordinate 16,469,009 downwards.
AATATGTACAAGAGCCACATATGCTTATCCATACAAGGTGTTTGGCAAACAATGGACTGCAACAAAAAAGTACATTCATACGAGCTTTGTTCAGACACCTTTGGATGGACAAATATGTTCGAAAAGTTCTATTCAACACAACTTTGATGGTAACCAAACGGACCCTTCAGGTTTATCTATTCCAACACTTGGGGCATGTTTGGATATGTGGAATCCAAGGCAAAAGAAAGGGAATATTAATAATTATCCAATAATTATTTCCATGATAACTATTGAAACATGGATTCTAATTGAGTACTTGTTTGGGTGGCAAGTGGAAATCTCATAAGACTCGCCTTGTTTCTTGTTCCAAGAATCCAAATTGTGAAAAAGTGTAATGATTGCTTGTCGAAATCCACCCTTTTCTTTTCTTTTTTTCCAAACAACACAAATCATCACATCGAAGGAAAATCCTTTTCCTTTTCTACTCTTTGGCATGGAATCCATGGTTTGCAAACATGGCCTCAAGGAAACTTAGATATTGACACTTACTACATGTTTGGATACAAGGAAAAACATGAAAATCTATGGAAATAGAAAAGGTATTCCATTGACGTGACCTTTTGCATTGTGTGGATAGCAAAGATAATAATGAATCCCACCAAGCAATCATTAGCCTTTTCTATAGTTTAGATTCTCAAGCACAAGATACGAGGTGATTCGTGTTTTTCTTTTCTTCCATTTGTTCTTTACAGTTTCAATTTGTTTGAGGAAGACATGGTGGAAGATGTTGACATGAATTAAGAGCACTGGAACATCATGTTTTTTAATACAATCCTATTCTGGAATGCAGGCAAAAGAAGCACCCTTTAACTCTTTACGGCTAACATTTCAACAGAAGAAACTAGAAGAATACATCAAAACTCACAAGGCTGACCTTGTTTTGCAGGCTTGCAACAACACCCTCTCTCTGGAATGCAGCAACAAGCTTTCTCTGAACCAAACCCAGCCAAAATACTACCTCTGGATTTGTATTATTAAGTAGTGTCTTTGAACCGAAGTGAGCTAGAAACTCTTGTTCAAATCCCGCCACAGATGCTAAGCTATGCACTTTATCCATTGAAACAAGACCATATAATGCATCCATGAGCTCCCCTATTGCATCCGGAAGGGATGATGTGAACGAGGGAGAAGAAATGCGCCCGATACCCAACTTCTTGGCTGCAATACAGCAGCTGGTAGCAAGAATATTCGCTGCAACACCACTGGATTTCTTTGTGCTTAGACTAGATTCCTCATCTAGGGGCCTCTAGTGAACTAAAACATGAAAAAAGACAAGTGCTCGCATGCATGGAAAAGTAGACTATGCCAGAGCTCCGTTGTAGCATTAACATAAATGGAGATATAAAAATACACGCTTGAATCATATGATAATATTCGAATAAACATGTGGTTGCAAGCACAAACCTTTCTGTGTATTCCACAGCCCATCTTTCCAGTAAGGTACTAAAATCTCCTGCTAAAACTGGAAGCAGCTCCATTTTGAACCATTCCACCAATTTTGTGTCCTTCATTTTCAGCTGAGTTACAATGTCATTGTGAAGGATGCTTACTTTCGGAGAAAGGCTGAAGTGGAGAGAAAAATCAGTTGACTATAAACAATCAGACCTATGTTACCATCTAAATTTCACATATTATATAGAAAAACAATACCATGTTGGAGTTGGACGGACATGACACTACCAATATTAATACTGATACTTGGGAGGATACATTATGACTGAATCAAATGGTATCAGCTTCTTTTTTAAAATCCTAATATTTTTAAAAGACTAACGTATTGCAAAACTCTGAAAACATTTTATGGTTATTTAAATTTAGCATGATAGAAAGGCTAAAAAAATACCTTGTTTAATAATAGTAAAATCAACCAGATGGACCAAATGTTTTAGAGTAAACAAGGTATTTTAGTTTGGAAACAATGTTTACTTATGAATTGGAAACCATATCTATATCCATTTCCAAGATTTTGAGAAGTGCAGAGGACATAGATACTGACAAGTGAGAGCATGGATATCCGTATCACCGTTCCCATATCAGTATCCACATCTGGGAATCATACATTTGAACAGGTAAATCTTACATGTTTAGTATACCTTGTAAGTATACTTCCTATGAATAAAGCACTTCCAACAACAATATTCAAGCACAAAACTAGACAACACTCACATTTTGCAAACTGGAGCAGTGTCATTTCCATGTCTACCACAGAGCATAATTTCCATTTCTTTTGCTGTTTGTAACAATGCATACACTGCTACCTACACAACGAAAATCAAAATAAGCTTCATCCATTCCACATTCCAAATGTTACTGAATCCTGCTGACTAGGTCTTAGAGAAATAAGGGAAAGAAAGAACCCAAAAATAAAAATAAAATTAAAATTAAAAAAACTAAAATGAACTAATGACAGCAACATGTCTCCAGCAAATATAATGAAAAACAATAGATTTGCAAGCCTAAGATGTGTATGTTTCTATTATTAGCAATCAATGATTGGAAAGTTAATGCAACCAAATGTGCTTATAAGTATAGACCATTTAATGATTGAAGAAATGGATAATTTCATGATCACTGATTCACTATGGTGCCATCTCAATGCCAATCAAGGCCCACAGATCACAAGTCGACCGCGATGTAGGGGCGACTATCGACATCTAGAACAGGGAAGCCAACGAAGACGCGCTACAAATGAGGATTTTCATAGGAGATTATGACCACCAATTTAAACCCAAGGACGTTTTTTTTCCAAACCCAGGTGGAACTGATGCAACCAAATGGCTAGACAAGCCGATTTATCAAGATTTGAAGAATCTACTCGTATCCCACACTTGTGCACAAGAAAATGCCTATTTTCGGTTTTTTTTTTTTTTTTTAAATTTTTTTTATAGCTTATCTCTAACTTCCTTTTCTTTCATATCTCTATGTTAAGAAATAAGTAATCTTAGATTTTTCTAGCTCAAGTGCTTTCTTATTTTAGAGATTCTATGTCATGAAATAAACATTATTTTTTCCTATTTTAGAGTACTTGGCCAACTAGGAATCCTATTTTTAAATTTCCATAGATTATACATTCAAGATTGTAAGCACTCATTATAAATAAGGCTTATGCCTCTGGAATAAGACATGGTTGAATGGTTCTCTTTGAGCAAATTCTCTTGTTTCTCTAGGGTTGTTGTGTTGTTGTTGTTGTGGTGTGTGTGTGTGGTGTGTGGGGGGGGGGGGGGGGGGGGGGGGGGGGGGGGGGGAGATCTCTGGTGTAAGACTAGAGGTCTGATGAACTTGCACATGATCATTGCATTCTTTTCTCTTTCATGATTCGAACTTCAATCTGGTACATTGAATCTTATTGCAATTAATTCTTCCTCGATCCAGTTGCATTAAAAATAAAATGATAATTTGCATATTTTGATAGTAGCTGCAAACCTGATACGCGATATGCTTGTACCATGCATGCACATCCACACCAATCCATGCCTTTGCAAGCTGTGGACCATTTCCAGACAATTCATGGCATGTTATTGCATCACAAAATCTCCTTGCAGATTGATGCAAAACCTGAAGAAGATAATCTGTCCGACTGACACCCATTTCGTGATTATCACTTATAACCACCACAAGCTCACTGTCACCATCAGTGTAATCCAAAGCTTTAGCAGAAGCAGCTGAAATCTTAACAAAAGACGGTCGCCTCCAATAATGCATTGAAGGAGGTGATGCAAAATAAGCAAACACAAATCTGAACAGAATTTTATTTGTCAATACACCAAAATTTCCTTCCCCTCTCCAATTGAAATCCCATGGTCGAGGCCCTAACGCAAAGACCATTCTGCATTGTATGCCACAAGAGTTTCTGCAACACAAAAATGTCAATCTTAGTAAATTCTTCTCCCAATATTTCAAACTATCAGTAAAAATTAAATTAGGGTCTGTATGTCTAGAAAGAAAACTGTGGTCAACCATAGAAAAAAAAAATTTCTTTTGATGTGATAGTTTCCTTTGTTTGAAGAACAAAAATAATATAAAATAGGGACTTGATTTCTTTTTCCAAAGCATCTCTCAAAAGAGCCTAAAACTATTTCCCCCAAAAACTACTAAATTGATTGCCTCAGTTGATGGGAAAATGCTTTGACCTCTGTTGTGACGTTTAAACTTGTCATTATTACACTTTTCCTTTGTTTTGTTAGATTTATTATTACCCTTTCAAAATGGGAAAACAAACGATGGGTATGGAACATGAAAGCATATGCCATACAAAATTCATGGTGTGAAACAAACAAGGTTTTGGGAATCCATTTCACCCAATGCTAACGTCACATTTCAACATTTTGGGACTCCCTACCTGTTTTCCCTTTCCAGATTTTGGTTTCATCCTGAAAAAATGGACCCTAAAACAAAACAAGGGAAACTAAGCAGTGGTAACAGATTTAACAGGAAGTCAAGATCAGCCTAAAAATGAAAGAGCTTACATTATATCCATCTAAAATAAAGAGATAATTTTCGAGCATAATGAAATTCAACGAGCCAAAGATGAACATTAGCCTTTCTCCCTCTACCTAGTTGTGTAATTGTACACATGGTACACGTGTGTGAGATCCAGGACTCTCATTAGGGAGGTCTCCTCATCAACATTCTCTGGCCCAAAAAGGTCAGTTGGATTATCATAACTGCTGTATTTAAACATAGAATGCAAGATGTTTACCAACTCTTTTCAACTGTCCAGTTCTTCCTCAAATCCAGTGGTTCCAATTTGTCGACTGGCCTTAATTTTTTGGGCCAATGGATGAGCATGCTTGACTAGTCGCCCAGATTTCTCACGTGTGCCACATGTACCAGGAGGCAATAAGTCCTTTAAAAGGGAATCCAAATTAAAACCAGAAAATCTATTAATTTTTTTTTATATAACATCAATTTTAATAAATTGGCAAGAAATGCCATCAGTGGTACTAACTTCTATGAAGTGCCATATGGTGACTGGGACCGTTGATCTGCAAATTATTAGACAATCCTGACCATCTGATAGAAAGTTTTTCTTATTGATTGTAGACCCTTTATGTTTTGTTTCTCAACTTTGAGCTAATAGTCCATTTGCAGGCCATTTCCTATCAAGCTAATAGTCCATCCACATGATGGCCCACAACATCAACGATCACATTTATGGTGAACATGTTTCGCTGGACACTTGATGGAACTTAATGAAGACTACATGCATGAAATTAAGGGAATTCATGAGTCCATTAATCAGGCTATAAAAGATGAAAGGGAATTCATGGAAAAAAAAAGGATGAACTTTCAACATTAATCAGGCTATAAAATAAATGAATTCATCAAAATAAGATAAAGAAAACAGATTTTGGACAAAACCCAAATGAAATCAAACAAAATCCATCAAAGAGGTAGAGAAAGTATATCGAGCAAGTAATAAAAATCAATTCAAATTCACAAGGGGTCGTTTGGCACCATATATCATGATTTTACAGGAATTCAAAACGAAGATTAGATTACATCAAAAAGGGGTGTAAAAATTCGCCAAAAAAGGACGGAGAGAGAGAGAGAGAGAGAGAGAGAGAGAGAGAGAGAGAGAGATGGCGTACATGCTCGACCTTGGAAGTTGCAGAGAAGGAGTGGAAATGGACATATGGGAGATCGTGGCCATTGGATTTGGAAGAGTATGAGAAGATTGAAAGGGTAGGAGATTGCATATTCTCCTCTCTTTCTATCTATCTGTGTCTTTCTTGGGTTTCTCTCCCGCCAACCCTTCGTTTGTTTGAAGCTATGGACTCTCTGTCTCTTGTCTGTACGTCTCGCATGCACGTGTCCCGCATCTTTCCTAGTATACACGTGTTTGCAGTTCTGAAAACGTATGCCCATATTCGTTAAATCTAGACCATTGGTTTGTTGTGTCCCACAGTGGATGGAGGAGGTGATAGAAATATCTGAGAATGAAAGAATCCATTTACCAATTAAAGGATATTTTTCAGTTTAACAGTAGGCCTTGTTCGATTTGATTCTTGACCGTCTATCCGTATGCTAGAAATCACAAGCGTAGGATTCTTCATTCACGGTGGATATAACTTAATCAATGGTCGGGATTAACGAAGCATGGGTAATGCTTGTCAGAATTGAAAATCCTAGAGTCATCTTCTACTGTACACGTGGCAGTGGACCTATCTTGGAAGGGTTATGGTTCAAAAATCTCACCTACCATATAATCCTGTCAATCTTTCTTCACTTACCTGATCTGAATGTTTGAATACTAAAATACAAATTCAAATGGGTCCAATCTTATGAATGGACTGGATGCAATTTTGGAAAGAGAAACACCCAAATCTGGGTGGTTGAGCTGTTCAACCACTTTAGTGGGAGTGGATTGCCTGTGACCCCGGGGCTGTGTGGGGCCTATAGATATGTCCGTGACAAAACCACTCCGTCCATCTGTTTTTGAAAGAGCGCGTATCACATGAAACAGAGAAGCTTGGACGCTTGTCCGTGACAGATGTTCTGTGTCAGGATGATATTTCGTATTTATACCAATACCTCAGTGTTGAAACGAGGTATCTTTCACTCAGTCTACCACTTAGAGTTATGGATTAGGGTGTGATCTGCTTGACTTTTAGAACCGATGGAGCCACCTTCAATGTATTTATTGTATAATCACACGGTCCATCCCTTTTCACAGCTCATTTTATCAAAAACTGAAGCAGTGTAATTCTCAGCTGGACCATAATTTAGGAAACAGTGGTGATTTAAAACTTTTGTGGTCTACCAAAAGTTTTTAATAGTCAATCACCATTATTTCCTATGATGTTGTCTATTTAAGATGTGGATCTGCTTCATTTTTTGATCCGTGACCTAAATAGGGCTGTCAAAACATATGGCCAGCGTGTGAATACATTAAGGTGGGCTCCCCGATGTTGGGTGAGGATAGGCCACACCTAATCCGCTTTTTAAGTTAATGGTGATTAATTAATGTTATTGTTAGTAATAAATAAATAAAAGAAGGAATAATATTATTAAAAAATAATAATAAATAATATATGTAAGAATGATTTTTGTTTTTTTCCAAGTTGAAATAAATCCTTTTATTTGATATTTATTAATATTAATCCAAATTAATAAAATTTAATTGGTTGAATTCCAACCAGTTGGCCTTGAGAATGCCTCTTCTGGAAAAATGGCATAAAATGTGCTGCTAGGGGCGAGACTCCTGGGTCACTGCACCATGGGACCCACCTGATAAATTGCAGGAATCTCCCACACGTGAGCCAAGTTGTTTAGTGAGCCCTTATGCGTGGTAGTCCTGTCAAGTTCATCAACTGGGCCATGCATCTAAACAGGATGAGAGAGAGAGAGCAGCTAGTTTTAGCCAACGGTTCATGTTGGATGTTAAATTAGATTAGTACGATTAGAATAATTTGATCAAGAATATATACTAATATACTCTAGTTAGACACATTTAATGAGCAGACTTGTGTGATTTTGGTCCTGTACGAACCCACTTATAGAAATCGGATGTTATGTGTTATGTTGTCGGGTATGAGGTAGGTTGAAATTGCACATGGTGAGCCCACAAGATATGTGCATAAGTTTGTTGGAGTTATAGAATGAAATCTATGCATTAGAAAGGGTGATTAGGATAAAATAAAATTTTATCAACTAACACAATTACTTAAACTAATATGTTAAATTAAACTAAGTAAAATAATTTAATATTAAGGCTTTCAAATCAATAATAGATCTAATTACATAAACTACAAACGATGCAATATGCTAAGCAACTAATCTATAAATATGATAGTGTACATGTGCGTGGGGATATGATAACTATCAAATCCTAACATTCATATAATCATGCATACATATAATTCATCAATTGATCACGTAAGCATAATTAGAAAAATGCTCAAAAGACGATCCCAAACACAAGCACATATAGTGGTTTGGTTTCCATATTCCACTTCCAACAGACACACTCAATCTATGAATGTACCTAATTTTACTATTGGGGTTTTAAACCAGGTTCACATCTAGCTTTTACAATCCTACACAAGAATCGATTCCTTACGAGACTTATATGGTTTTCTATAGAGTCATTACGAACCTCAGTCTTATACAAAAACATACATGAACACACCTATGTTGGTGGCTTATATAAGGATTTAATTTAAGTCCTACAAAAGAATATAATCAAGTTTAACAATCAAACTCTTAAACTCAATTTAACATAAGGAATAAGTGTACATGGACTTTACCAATGCAACTTTACTTGTCAGTTTAAGCCATGTTGACGTGCCTTCTCGGGATATTTCTTCAATGATCTATCGTGCCTTGAATCAGATTTTTTTAGCTCCCCGATCATTGATGTCGATGCGTTATAAATATTTCAGCTCCACGATCAAACACCTTCCATATGATGCTCCTTTGAGGTGATCAAGGTGATGGAAGTTAGGTGGAATCTCCTACAATTAATAAAAGTGAATTTCTAAGGGATTCTCCTTGATGGATACTTTAGATATTGAAAGACATTGGAATTTGTCAATAAAAATGATATTTAAACTCTAGAGAATGCTTGATATCGTGATTTTCTTATAGAGGAGCATGTAATGCTCATTACAGCGAATAATCACTAAGAAGAAAGCATAAATCTTAATGGGATAGAGCCTACGAGCTTTGGTAGAGCTCGAAATGCACTAAGGTATCTAAAATGTCAAAAAATTTCAATTGTTCAAAGATCCAAGTATAATAATTATAACAAAATGGCTCAAATGGATTTTCAATAGCCAGGCTTGATCAATTAAGTCAGGTATTCAATCAATCAAGCTTGGCCGAAAATGGTCCAATGAACTCGCTGGACTATTTTGGTTATGTTTAATCGATCGAGCTTGATTGCTCAAGAGAAATCAAAAATTTCTCGATCGATCAAGTTTGTGTCTCAAGCACCCAAAGTAAATCATATTTAAGTCAATTGATTGCTGGACGTTTTTTGCCATGTTCGATCAATCGATTGAGCACACCACAAAGACTGATAGTCTTAGGCAGTTTGATTTCTAGCAGCTCGGGATTTCTATAACCTATCTTATCTTGTTTAAATAAGGCTCATAAAGCTCATGGATGATCACACAAGGTTTTTCTATTAAGGCAAGGATCATTTAGAAATTTAAGGATTGTTTTAGGTCAAGGCTAGGGTCACTATGACAGCTCACTTACATGTTCTTCTCTTTCTTGATGCTCCAGTCTTCATATATCTTTGGTTTTCAGCTTCCAAAGGCTCAACCAACTTCTTGACACATAGAAGCACGTGATTGACAAACAAAGTACACAAATAAGTGCGAATCCACAGGTTTTATGGACTTTGCTTAGTCCGTGTTTTTCTAATCCACAAATATTGAGGAGAATTATCGTCTTCGGTTAGTGTAAATACAAAATGTACTCGGAATTCTCTAGTCCTACAATGGGGCCATGGTTCAGTGATTTAAACCATTGGTATACTCAATCTCATTGTTGATGGACCATATCCTATAAATCTCTTTTATAATACAATTCTAATGTTTACATCTTTTAGATTTAGACGATCGAGAAGGAAAATAATGCAACATTCCGGATTGATGTTAGACATGTCTAATGATTGATGGCTAGGATCTTCCAATATGAGTGTTTTTGTGTGTGTGTGTGTGTGTGTGTGTGTGTGTGTGTGTGTGTGTGTGTGTTGGTTGGGTGAGTCTTGGGAAAGGATGTTAGGTGGAGCCCACCTTGATGTTTTTGAGAAATCTACCATGCCCATCCATCTTGCAAACTCATTTTAGCACCTTTAACAAAAAATGAGGCAGATTCAAAACTCAAGTATGCCACAAGGAAATGATGGGGTTTTAATGAGCACTATTGAATCATTCATATGACTACAAAAGTTTTTATTAGAATAAATTTTGTGTTTTCACTTCACCCTAGTGGGAACGACCTTACAAAGGGTTTAAATGGCATATAACCATCAAGGTGTTGCCCCATGAAGGCCCCAAAGCTAGGCATTAATTTCTCTAATATTCCCTCTCGTGTAGTCCACTTGAGTTGTGGATCCACCTCAAATACACTCTTCCCAAACATCTCAATTACTACTGATTCACTCCGATTCAAATTTGCTAGACGACCCCTCATAACAAAACCATGTAATTCAATTTCACATATTTTCAAATTACCACTTATCATCACCAAATCGCAAGTTTCGCTTGTTTACACTCATATTCGGCATCATGACTTGGTCCAATGAGAAATTGTTATGTGGTACTATGATGCACTTGGTATACACTGAAAACGTATTTGCACCCATAGAGATCTTCAATTGATTTATCTGCAATGTTACTTATCCACTATTAATGTGATAGTTTAAACCCTTACACATGCCATTTAAAAGTTGAATCATTGTATGAGACGTGGTTACTATCAACATAATTATTTTATGAGGAAATGAATTGATCACATCAATAAGAGATCTACCGAGAGATCATATCTTATATAATAAAATTTTGACAATAATGTTTTCGACGATGATGTCTCTTTCAATCCTTCCAAAATGATAGATTGTTCTAAAGACGTTCGAAGAAACAGTGGCAATTGGGAAAATTCCGAACATCAAAGAATCGAGCCTTTGTCCAAGCCAACCCGATTTGGGTCCAAACATAAGTTGGGGAAGGAACTTTCACCAGGCCATCCATTGACTGGGACAAACAATGGAAGAGCTCAATGGGAAGGTAAGTTTTAATCCACCCATCGTTCCTAGCATCTAAAGTCATCCTACAGTGAATGATGAAAATGCTAGAAGATGTTCGATCTAGACCATTTAATGCCTCTTGGTGACCTTTGGCCAATTCTGCCTAGCAGGATGTCATCGGAAGACGTGAAGTGGCCAAAATTGACCTGAATTTAATCTCAGATTTGGCTGTATTAATCATAGGAATTTCGACAAATCTATGCCTAATCCATAATGGACCACAGACACCCCACAATGAATAAAAATTTGAGAAACTAAGGAGACTGAGTTTAGTTGGAGTCATTTTGCTGAATCTAAGCCACCAGTACCAGAGTAATCAAAGGAATTCCTATATCCAGAGGAGCACGAAGGATCTAGAAGCAACAAGAAAGCCCTAACGAAGGTTTTACGGCCTCGACGATTTATAAAATGAGCAATCGAAGAAGAACTTGAGGCCCTATACCAAACACATCAATCTATCTTTTATCATTTTCTTTTCTTAGCTTAGTTTAGCTACTACCTAGCGGCTCCTGCTATGGTACCTTAGGAGTAAAGTCAATTTATATCATAATTTTCTGAAGTTCCAATTTGGTTGGTCATACCCACCTCGATTTATCTGTTCTAATAAGCGTATCAAGTATTTATCTATTTTCATTTTGTTTATTCATTTGGTTTCCTCACAAGTTGTTAGTTGTAATAAATATTATTTTACAATACTGAATGAAATCAACAACATTTGGTCCTTATTAAATTTGAGTGTGTATCTTTGTTCATTTGAAAAATGTTTTGAACTTAAAGTATTAGTGAAAGAACAAGTTATTAAGGCTGTAGACCTACGTTTATTGTCACAATGTAAAAAGAACTCATTGGTAAGGATTAGCCTCCTTTCCTTTCACTAATCGCTTGAGTGAAGCATAATTTTGGTGGCCAAGAGGACCATGGATATTCAACCCCAATTTCTAATATGTCCATCTTCATGAAGGGGGCATTAACAATTCAATCAACCCTTGAGTCAACTTGACTCTGGCATGCTCGCATATCCTACTCACACACACGTATATCTAATCTAAACCCTCGGTCACATGAGTGGTCTTGTTAAATTGAATTGAAATACTAGTTCTCTCTCTCTCTCTCTCTCTCTCTCTCTCTCTCTCTCTCTTCCACATACATGCTAGTAAACGCAATTGTTGATTTTAGTTATCGAATTATTGAATTTAAGTAAATTCCAATTATATGCTATCAGACACAACTAATGATTCTAATTCATATAAATTCCATACGATTGCCAATCCATGAGTATTAAATCCTACCAATATTGCTTGAATGCACTCATGCATATCTGAGAGATCCAAGCTGCTCAATAAGCTCCCCTACCCTCTTTTTCACTAACCCTTTCCAACACATTTTGGCTTTTCAAGTAGATCGAATTTCACTTTGGTCGAGGTTTCTTTCTCGCGTACCTAACAATAGGTCAAAAGTTATGAGAATGATGGAACACATCAAGCAGGGCCCTTAAACCACCGGGGATCATAACACACTCCTGGGGTACTAAATATATGAACCTTGGTTAGATCAAGTAGAGTTGGATTGAATTGGATTGGAATTGGTTACCAACAAAATCTTGACCACACATTGTTAAGGACATGACCTCCATCCACCAAAGTCCCCTTGTAGGCCTGCTTGATTTTCCATGTCTACTGTAAATACATTGTAAAAAGGTAATTATTATACTTTGAGCTAGTTTGATAATTGGTGTGTATTTCTACTTTGAAAATCGATATAAAAATATTGACTTAAATTTGTGATGAGTGTGAGATATCCTTGTCATCCATCCATTTTATTGAATAATCCAAAGAATGAGGCAGATCCAATGCTCAAGTGGCCCACACTAAAGGAAATAGTGACCTTAAAATGACCACTATTGAAAGTTGTTTCCTTTACTGGGCCTACATTGATGTTTATTTTTCATTGAACCTATTTGTAAGGTCACATAGACATGGATAAGGGGGAAAACACAAATATCAGCTTCATTCAAAACTTCTGGAGGCCCCAATAAGTATTTAACAGTAGGCATTCGATTCCCACTGCTACTTCCTATGGTGTGATCCACTTAAGCTTTTGATCTGCCCCATTTTTAGGCTCACGCCCCAAATTCAACTGGCATAATGGATGAACAGTGTGAATAACCCACATACGTCACTGTGGATTCTACATTCATTTCACCATCTTCAATTTTAGCTTTCAAATGGGGTAAGCGTCAATGTCTGCATTGCGAATGATACTATTATTCCTAAGGTATTTTATATATGACATGAAAAATCAAACAAACCAGCAAAGTTTAAACCACTTAAGAAAAATACATTAAGGTACTTTTATGAAAATTCACACTCCTAGCTACTGGGGTTGTTAGTGGGTGTAAAATCAATTTTATTTTTAAAAAGCCCAATTTGAAAAGTTTAAAATCCAAGCAGAAACCAACCCTATATTATATGAATCTGGATCCTCTGTGACGCAGGGATGAACTGTGATGAGGTTGATCACCGTCTTCCTCAAGATGATAATTGTTCCGAATCCACTGAACTTCTCTGAACTCCTCGCAGAGGCTTCTTGAATCCACGAGAAAGAAAGCAATCAAAATAAAAAATAATTTTATAAAATTCGAAATTGATTAATGAATGAAATAAATGAGTTCACAACCCTTTAAATAGGGATACCAAGCAATGGGAGAGAAATCAGAAGCAAACTACAACTGAAACTCCTAAAATTCGCAACTTACTATAAATAGTAAACTAGCTTGGCGGTCATGATGTCTACTAGTGCGCAAGGTTTTTGGCCAAAAATAGTAAGTGCCCCATTTGGCTTCACCAAGTTGTTCTCCCAATTATTTTAAGCTCTTTTCACATTCGGCGCAACTCCTAAAGCCCAACGGATGAAGAGTTATAAGCAAACTTAAACTTACTATTTATAGTAAAAATAAAATTAAAATAGGGAACGGCCGTCAATCTAGGGATATTTCGCAAATCAGGCTTGTGCAACCGGGTGTAGTGGGGTTGGGTGGGTAAAGTAGCTCATTTTACCCTAAAATCATATATTTTACGCCCGATAACTTATTCCGAATTGTGAGATACGCCCAATCTAAGGTCCGACGGTGCGGATCACTTCTGTCGTCGACCGGACCTTTTCTGATCCATCTTGGCCACAAAACTGTCCGCGACCCGCTCTACATCACTCTGCTTGCGTCAAGCAGGAAAATTCTGCTTGTTGCAATCTAATTGGGCCACATCATCAGACACTGCATTCAATACAACAGTACTAATAATGTCAGTGATAATGTAGACCAATTACGATGCAAGAAAACAAATACAACACAGGAATATAGGATTTTCCTACTTGTGACAAGCAGAGGATCCGGATTCATATTATATAGGGCGGAAACGCAGGGTTAGCCCCAGGCCTGGTCAAATTCCCTTAGGACTAAATCTAAGTCCAGCCCATAAGATAACAAGAAGTCATTCCTAATTTCTATTAAAACCTATTTAGATGAGCTGAGGATTTCCAAAAATCAATCCAGCCCAACCCAACTAAAAAGTTTTGAGTTGGGCGAGTTGTGCTGACCAGAGCCAAGTCGCCCCCTAACTGAAATGAAGCCTCTCTCCAATGCTAAACTAATCAAGAATACTAGGTTCATTGAACTTATCCATATTAAATATTGAAATACAAGTTTGGAAGTTTATTTCAAATTCATGAAATTCTGTCTGAACATGTTTCCTTGTGATTGAGAGTATCTTTCTCATCATCATATTATCTTTTATTTGTTTCAAATAGTCAAGTTGGACCATCCCATCAATTAAAAACATGAAAACAATAATACACACCATAATTGATACACTGGGAAAGTGGATTCTCTGTCTGGGGCCACAGTGATGTCGGTGACAAATCCACTCCATCTGTATGTTTTGAAAGACTACAATAGGACAAAGATCTAAAAGCAGGTAGATCCAAAGCTCAGGTGAGCCATGCCACAAGAAACAGTGGGGATTAAAGGGCTGAGGTGACAGAAGTTTTGTATGGGATGATATTTGTGACTACAGTTTATCGGACTGGTAATAATTCTATGAGCGGTTTGGATGGCATATAAGTTTTGTATCAGGATGATATTTGTGCCTACAGTTTATCTGAGTGGTAATAGCCCTATGAACGGTTTGGATGGCTTATAAACATCATGGTCAGCTCCAGGAAGATTTCAATGGTGGATGTTCCGTTCCCACTATTTCGTGTGGTATGGCCCACCTATTTTTGGATCTATTTGATCTTTTATCCATCTTATCGTGGTCTTTCAAAACAGATGGACGGAGTGGATTTGTCACAGACATATCTGTGGGTCCCACACAGCCCTGGGCACAGATTTATCTCTGTGGCCGGGGTCACAGGCATTCCGTTTCCATGCACCCAAGGGTGTCAATGGGCCGGTCTTGGGCCTAAAAATCATAATTTTTAATTGACCCGGCCTGAAACAGTTAAAACTCTGGGCTGAGACACCTACCCCAGCCCGGTCTGTTGAGATGCACCGGTGCTAGTAATTGCACACTGTTGTTAGAGCATTATATTAGTTATGGTGCTCCTAGTTGTATGGTTGCACTTGGAGTGTTTAATCAATGGATCCATACCGTCCGTTAGGTCCAAAATACATTTCACTAGTGGTAAACCGATTGGATGATCCAATCCATTAATAAGTTGTCATTCTCTTTATAACTAACCATTTTTTGAGCCATGGATGAGATGGTTACAATTGCCTAATAAAAGTGGCCATTAGGAATCATATAGTGCCTCCAAGAAAATCGATGGCTTGGACTGCTGATTGGACCTATTTTTACACAAGCAATCACAACCATCCATATATAGTAGGCCATTAATCAGATGGTTCAAACCATACAATGGGTACAATTTAACTTTTGCATGGAAATTCTTGAATCGTAAACTGGACCTAATGGACAGTCCAGATCCGTTGTCTATACTGGCCAAGTCTCCTCATGCAATAGATCATTGCTAAACCTACACGCATGTACAATAAAGCTCATGTACACGACACACGTGCCATCGTGGCATGATGGATCCGAGATCCAATCCGTCCTCCAGAAAGGCACCATTGATGCCCTAGCCTAAGAATCAGGTTGATCCACCGATCATATGGACCACAGTTTTCAGAACAAATGTACGGCTCTGAAAAGCTTGGCTTAAGTTTTCTAACCCATTCACCTATTTTCCGATGTTGGGCACACATGTTGAGTGGACAGGATTTATTTTTGAGAAAACATGTAGAAATCGGACCAACCTGATGTATGGATTGGATTTTTATCTTACGTCATGCTCGCACATGTGTGGCGTGTACATGAGCCTTCTTGCACAGGCGCGTACGCTAGCAAAGTTCATTGTCATACATGAGGAGATATGGATGCAGATTGCAGTGTGACTATTTTAGCTAGAATTTCACTATGCAAGTCATCGTGTTCAAATAAACCGGCTTTCTTTGACAGCATTGGTGGGCCCCACATGTGGAAAAAAAAAAAAAACTTTAATGCTAGTTATCCAATCCAAAATCATAAGTCAAGGTCAACTTTGGCCGTTGATTTTAATAGCAGATTTCAAATTTAAAATTGGACCATTAATTTTGTTACTTAAAATGCCTAAGATATAATAAAATAAAGAAATCAGGTGAGCTGGTTCTTCTCAAATGACAATGACGGAATATGAATTTACTAAAAGAAGGGATCATACAGTCCACGCTACTGCAGAGTATGGTAGATCATACTCACTCCAATGGAACCGTGGGCCCAGTCCCTATGGGGACATGCGGCGAAATTCACTTTGATGGGATGGTAATTGCCGACGTCAATTGGACGGTCGAAAATCATTAGTCATTGATCTAAATTTAAGTTGAGAAGTCTGAAAAATCTGATTAATGGGAGCGGCTGATCAGAATATGTTCTGGGTGATGGACCCACAATTTGGACGTTGTGAACTAGTGGGAGTATGGCCCACCTTTTAAGTGTGAGGAAGCGTTGACTAGATTTTTTTTTTTTTTTTTTTTTTAATAAATTATAATTGATTATACAACACATGTTGTGCCGTATGCGCACCGTTTTCTGCGACGGACGCGGATTGTATCCTGCCCACGCAAGTCCGACTTAGTAGGGGATATGCGGGGTCACTGCAATGTATGTGTTTTATCCACGCCGTCCATCCCCACTGTGGTCCACTTGAGCCTTGGATCTGCCTATTTTTAGGCGTCCTTCGAAATGCATGTACTGCGTGAATAACACACCTACATCACGGTGGGCCCCACAGAGATCCCCTGCCAGGGCGGACTACCTAGTCCAACCTGGCAGGACAGCAGACAATATGCGTCCGTGACTGCTGCGGGACAGTGGCAAAAGGCAGTTAATGGAGACGGATTGGCTACTCCCCTTGACAGCAGCCCCGTGGTTGATGGTCGGTGCTATGTGGCCCCACCATGATGTATTATGTTTCATTCATTTTTACAGATCATTTTAGGGATTGGTATCTTAGGTGTACCACACCACAAAACAATAATGATTGGATATCCACCATTAAAATCCTCCTAAGGCCCACTACTGTTTATTCAACATCCAATATGTTTATTAGGTAATAAAGACCCATATGAAGGGAAAAAATAAATATCAGCTTGATCTAAAACTTTTATGGCCCCAAAACGTTTTTAATGGTCAACGTTCATTCAACACTGTTTCCTGTAATGTGGTCCACTTGAGATTGATATATACCTCATTTTTTTTCATATAGTAAAATTATCTATAAAAATAGATGGACGGCATGGATGAAACACATACATCATGGTGGGGCCCACAGAGCACCGACCACCAGCCAATGGCCGGTGGCAGGGGGAGTAGCCAATCCGTTTCCGCAGCTAATGGGCAAGATGGCCCAGATCAGGTAACACACGACACGCGGCCCAGATCAGGTAACACACGACACGCGCATCCCGTGTATTTGGATCGGTTTCCTGTGCATCCGCAAAGGCATCTCTTCTCTGTGGGGCCCACCATATTTTTCTTGTGACATCTACTCTGTCCATCTGTCGAGAATTAACATTTTTACCACAAGTACTAAAAATGCGATCGATATAAAACTAATGTGGGACACAACACCGAAAAATGTAAAAAAAAACATATCTGAAACCTCAAGTTCACGCGGTGTGGCCTTCCTGATTTCTGGATCAAGCTGATTTTGAGGATGTCCGTTCAAATTCATGATGCCGACCTGATGAACTGATTGGATGGAATCTACAGGCCATGGTGCGCCCAATAAAACAACCTAAGGTTGTCGTCTACTCTCCAATTTTCCCATTGGTGTGGCCCACCTAAGTTAGGGCTGGAACTAAATTTTGATCGCGGAACCTAAATTGAGGGGCTCACCTGATGCACGTGAATGGATATCATGCAAACAACAAGGTTGGCCCACATAGACGATTCCGTCCTGATAAAGCCACCCAAAGAAATCTAAGACGGACAAACACCTCAACGTGCCAAGAAATCACGCGTGTGAGAACTTGTCCGTCTATCACGTGGGCCACACGGTGAATGTTCCCCAGCTCAAAAGTCAGGTAGCCCACTCATCATGTGCGCTAAACATGTAATTTGAATATTGACCGTTGGTCATATTTTTCAAATCAGGTGGCCTGATTTTTCGACTAGAGAAATGAACGGCCCTGATCATTCTTTCGGTATTTGGAGACGCGCGCGTGAAACCATCACCCCTTATCGCAAAAACGATCCCCCCTTATCCACAAACCTATAATTCGCAAAGCTAGATTCCATAAGTTGAGGCCAATCATCAGGAGATCCAATCCGTTCACATGATGGGGACCACCATCTTTTGAAGACCACTTTTAAATCTTCCCAAATTGAAAGATCTCAACCATTTGATAATCGGGCCTTCTTTTTATTAAATGTGTACCGTTTGTATTCTTCTCTTAACCATCTAGTTTAGGCGACCAAACCAAGGGCTGCGATCCTTCAATATGGTGGATTTCAGGACATTCTCCATCCACAAGGCCCCATTCTATCAACGACTGTAAAAGAAGATGCAGATCACACGTCAGAATACCATAGGACAATAGCACGGAATTGCGTCATCCTTCCCATCCGGTAGGGAGTTGTTATTTCTCAAAGTGACAGAAGTACCCTCCTGTTGTTTTTGAAAATACAAAAATGCCTCCCTCCAAGTGTTTGTAATTACAGATGGACGTGGCTGGATAAGGCCGATGCCATCAAATACTCCCACAAATCCAGATAACTGAAAACAGCGAATCATTATCCAAATATCCTTTTTTCATTGAAAGCACGAGAAAATTACGAATTTGCCCCTGTGCGGTCTCGCATTGTCTAAAATATCCTCACGTGGTTGAGCAGGAGAACCGTGATACGGTGGAGCCATCTTTTTATAGTACACGTATCAGAGTGATGGTAAGATCAGGTCAGTACATATGTGGGGCCCTAGCATGGATGGTACATTTGTCAAAAATCAACACAATTAGATAATCCTGTGCATCTGATCTTAGTTCATTAAAGAGACGGTGGAAACCAAAAACTGTTAACGGTTGAAAATGCACTGGGGTAACCTACAGAAAAAGAAATGGATAGGATTGTCTAATTGTTTTATGTTAAAAAAATATGCCATACATGCGCCGGTGTATGGATGGACCCGATCGGTACATCACCTGCCACGTGTCATGTGGAAAGATGCTCTAACGTTTTATCTCCTGATTGATATTACTGGAAAGAAAATAATACAGAGCTAGAGATCAAGTGGACCACAGTGAAAAAAGCAGTGGAGGATTCAACGTCTACCATTAAAGCCCTTTTGGGGGTCGCAGTAGTTTGGAATCAGTATGAAATTTGTTTTTTCTCTTCATCCATGTATTTGTGACCTTATTAACAGATTGGAAAATAAATGTTACGTGACCCTACAAATTTTTAAACGGTGAAAATCATTATCCTGGCTGCTATTTTTGGTGTGGTCTATTTGAGATTTGGATATGATTCATTATTTTTTTTTTTTATAATGCTCTAAAATAATCTCAAAACATGGATGAACGGTGTAGATATAACAAATACAGCATTATGGGCCATGTAACTTTGATCTCATTTGAACCGTTCGTACAACTCGGAGCTCGAGGAGCGTCGGCTCTCGTCTTCGCACGGCACGTATCTACATCAGCTATGTATAGCTGGTGTGTGGTACACCAGCCAATCCGCTTCCCAGGGTTACGCTTTGATCGTACTGAATAAACCCTTGGGCCCACCGTGAATGTACATGGTTTATCCACTCCACACCGTTCATCCATTTTTCGAGCTCATTTTAGTGATTTAACCTAAAATTGATGCATATCTAAAGCTAAAGTAGACCATACGAAAGGAAACGGTGGGAATAATGATTTTGACCTTTAGAAAATTTCCTAGGGCCTGCAGTGATGTTTATTTGTCATCCAACTTGTTTATAAGATCTTGGATTTTGCATCGGTAGAAGCTTAATTCACATTATTTCCCTCCTATGTTCTACTTGAGCCTTGGATATACTTTATTTTTTGTTCAATTCCTAAATTTATCAAATAAAATTAATGGACAGAGTGAATAAAATAGATAAACCAAGGTGGCTTGCTAAGTACACAACCGGAAGAGGATTGGCTACCACGTACCACCTATGTTGCTGGTGTGTTGACGTCACCATGGGTCCCATCATGAAGTATGAGTTATATTGAAACCGTCCGTCTAGTTGGTGAGCTCGTCCTAAGGCTTAAAGATAAAATAGATCCAAAAATTAAGTGGACTACACTGTAAAAAGTAGTTGGTGATTGAACGCCGGCCATTGAAGCTCTTTTGAGGTCACATAAATTTTAGATCAATATGATATTTGTTTTTTTTTTTTTTTGCTTTTATTCTGTGTGACCTTATAAACAGATTGGATGTAAATTAAACGTTACAATGAGCCGTACGAATGTTTTAACACTGAGAATCATTGTCCCGCTGCTATTTGTGGTGTGGTCCACTTGAGCTCGGGAATTACTCATTTATGGGATCAGGAACTAGAATGATATTGAAAAATGGATGAACGGTGTAGATATGATAAATACATCATTGTGGTCCATGTAACTTTGATCTCCTTTGAACCGTTCGTACAGCTCGGAGCTCGAGGAGCGTCAGCGCTCGTCTTCGCACGACACGTACACACACCAGCTACGCTGCTAGTGCCAGCCAATCCGCTTCCTTCCAAAGAGAAGACGGATATCACCGTACGATGGCATCTCTCAGATGCGAAAGCACGACGATCCAAGTACATGCCTTTTTCACTCGCCTTCGTCACGTGTCAACCTGGCACACGTATCTAAATTCAATGTCCTTTTTCACTGCGAGTAAATCATCAAGCACGCCATACGTCCTGAAGATAAGTTCGGGCAAGTCATAAGCATGCCACACGTGTTTTCAACAAAAACTGATGTTTGAATATTTTGCCAACTGTTCATATTTACTTCAATGTGTGTGGCCTACCTAATGACTGGATTCTTATGAGTTGTAGTAAAAGAAATTTATACAGTGATATCAACATTTGAAGGGATGGGATATTGGCAACATGTGTCACGTTCGCCTGTATGACAGAACATGTGCATCTACCTCAATTTCAACGAGCGGAGCCGCCCTGGTTCAGTAATCCATACCAGTATTCTGTTGTATACCACCATGGATGGCCATGCCTGAGAACCCTACAATCTGAAGCTTTAGATTTCTAGTTTACCATATATATGGTCCGTGTTCAACTGAAAAATGTCATTATCTTAATAGCTGGGATACGGCTGGACCGATCGACTCGGACTCAACAGATAAATGCTAATACAGCCGGTTCCTATCAGCGGCACAAAACAACAGTTGAGGAGAATGTTTATGTTTAAATAAAAAGAGTTAATTAATAAAAAGGTAGATGTGAGTGCCTACCTTGTATGTGTTAGTGCGGTGGTACCCTCATTTTCTTAGCTTTTATATTAATTTGTTATATAATCAAAGTATGTTGTTAACTCAAGTGTAAAATGTATTTGATTTAAAGTCACCACTAGCCAAATGAAGTTCAAAATATATGACCGACCAGAAACCCTAGTATCGTTTAGAGATCGGGGAATTTCATGATTCCCTAACTCAAGTGACTCGCGCAGTTGATTTGTCATCATAGATTTTGAATAAGGATCTCGATGATGGAAATGGAATGGATTAAAAATTACTTTGTAATCTCTACTTCACAAAGATTTTTTAATTTTTGAGAATTCAACGGAGTTTCGACATTTTATATTTAGTTATGCTTCGCATAAATCATAAGATCTGGGCAGACGAAAGTAAGAAAAAACTATCCAGCTTTATATCATAGAGCCAAGTAACTCCGGGTAAGCAAATAAAGTAAAAATACAGTGAGTGAGTAAAATGAAATACTGACTAGTCTTGCTTCGCAGGATTTAAGATCCTGAGTAGACAAATAAAGTAAAAAAAATAAAAATAAAATGGAAAAGGCAGAATAATGTAGAATGAGATAAAAGGAAATATAAATATATTTTGTGTACTTAGAATGTGTGAAATGAAATGCGAATCGAATATACATAGACAAACTCTTAGCTTTAATGAGTACTTTAATGGTCGTTTTTATCTCCTATGTCGGGCAGCGTATCAACATGTTGGAAATCTTTAAGATACCTCGAGCGGCACCTCCGGATAAACTCCAGCACTCGGAACCTCTTTATATTTTTCTCTCTTTCTGCTCCCTTGTTTTTTTTTCTCTCTCTAGCTCTCTGTTTCTTTCATTCCCTCTCTGGCTCACTTCTCTCATCCCTTTTTGTCCCTCTGTACATCTTTGTATCTTATGAATGGTGAATATATTTATAGATCTTGTAACTGCAATGAGAGCCACAACTTTTTACATCTCCTGTGGGTGTAACAGGAACTTTGTATATTAAATTAACATTTTTTTTCATCTCTCCTTGCATCCCTGTAGTTAAATATAATCATTACTATATATATATATATATATATATATATATATATGTCTGTCTTTTTTATGCAAATCATTTAAATGTATCTTGTTCGTTGTTCATTTATTTTCGGTAATCTTAATCTCGTTGGAAAGATAATCAGATAAGCTTATTAACAAGACTAGAATTATTTTGATCAGACCCCACTTGACCTGCCAAAAGTTCATTCATCCAGTATATAAAATCAATTGTCTACAATTTGACTGATGGTTTATTTTCGATGATCTTAGGATCATTAGAAATGTCATCTGATAAGCTTTTTAATGTAACTAAAATAACTTCAATAGGATCTCGTTTGATTAGTTTAAAGTGTAGTCAAAGTTTTTAAGGCTTTGGTCGCTCGACAATACGTGGTTTTGATAAACGAGCCGGATCCTCCTTATCATAACCTAGATTGGAGGAAACTTAAAGTCGTTTGGAAGATCATTTGACCACATTTCCGATGAATCATAAATCGTCTTGATCGGTCAGAATTTGATCTCAATAATACCATGGTCATTTTGCGGACAAAGACGATCGTACTTTCCTCATCATGAAGATATGACCTTTCATGCCTCAACACAACATTATTCGGAAACATTAAGTAATACATATAGCGATCCCTTTTTTTTTTTACACACCACACCCCACACACTCATGCCGTAGTGGGATTTCACCACTTATGGATGCTTGAACCCTTAACCGGGTGTTGAAACTCTTGAGAGTCTACCACCCGAGCAAGAGTAAGGATCCAGAGCGATCCATGTGTAGAGAGAGTTCATTTTTATTCTTTTTCGCACATCGGTTGTTACATACAGAGAGTTTTCAGGGTTTTGGAGTTCCGGTGCATGGTTGTGACCAAATACTGGATTTGGTGCTAACCAATTGGGTCTGTTTATTATCTCCGGCACGTGTCGAATATGCTCCCAGTTTGATCCATTTCGAATTTTCAATAATTTCTAAGTCAGTAAAAGATAATTTATTTGAAGTCAAGTTAAAGCTCAATGGGTAGCTAGTCCTCGTTTTAGGTAGGGTGTCTTCGGTGTATATATATATTTAAAATCAAAAACTTTATTTTATTTTTTAACCTCCATTCTAAGTTTTGGACACAATTGAAGCCTGGCACGACTCCTCGTTGAAGTGAGATACATGTAACAAATGGGCTAGATTTCTAAACTACATATCAATTGGCCTTATAAAATATGATGAAGATTTCAACTCTCTAACTGTTGTCTATGGAGTGGCACATCTAAATTATAGATGGATGATTTTTAGACCCGCAAATCCATCATGAGAAGATGCATATGATTGATGGTGTGGATGTCTGTCACACATCACCGTTGGCCCCACACAGCTCGATATCATAAAACCTTTTCCATATATATATATATATATATATATTATATATATATATATAATATATATATATATATATATATATATATATATATATATATATATATTATGTTGAAAAATATTGATTTTAATAAAATATGGCTCGGTATCGGGCTTAGTTTCGGTTTCGGTCTCGGGCTTGGTGTGAGTGCGTGGGCATGTGAGGCAGTGTGGCTGTAGAGGAGCTAGTGGCGCACTTTGCACTTCGCACGTCCGCATCGTGTCGCAGAGGGTCGCTCCTTCGCGACCTTGAGCAAACCGGAGCAAGACATGTGCGAGTCGCGGTGGACTAAGTGGCTAAGGCAGATGGCTGGGTGAAGGAGAGATTAGAGGACTGAATGAGAATCCTCCAGAATATATAGAAGGCTAGAAAAAGAGTTGTTGCATAAAATCTGTAACAACCGTACTATAAGTGCAGGGTCCAGCTGAAACTGCTGCATGACTAGCCCAACAGCTAGAAAATGGCTAGCTGTTGTCTCACAACAATCAGCATGCAGTAGATTAATGGTCATGCACAATAGTCAGAAAACGGCTATAAAACGGCTAGTTTTCTCCAACAGCCAGAAAACGGTCATGCCTATTTTTCTCCAATAGCCAGAAAACGGTCATGGGATTTATTTCCCTGGACCATAACTCCCCAGCCACCATAACCTATAAAAGGAGGGCCTGGATGGGTTTCCAAACCATCTCACAATCCAATCTAGCACTACCATACGAATTGAGACAACATACTACTCATCTCTCTGTACTCCAGTGATTCCAGCAAAATAGCAACGGTTAAACCTTTGCAAGAAGAACTGACCAACGGTGTGGTCTAGAACGGTTCAACTGAACTAGTAGCTGAAGATTTGACCAGTGCAGTGGTTTAAACCAAAATTTTCTTCTTTTTCTTTCTTTTGAGATTTTTCTCTTCTATTATACTACTGTCAGAAATTGTGTAATTGAGTTCAATAGGTAGGCCTTCGTGTTTGCTGAACGCAGATCCACACCAAGCTCGTCGTATTCTAGAAGCAATTTGCTTGTAACCTATCAGCTTACTCAATTCACTTGAGTAGGGGCAAATAACGCTTTAAGGACAGCGTTTCAGATGTGCTTTAGCCGGTCTATATTTCAGATTGTTTTACATTTTTTCGGATTCCATATTTTACAGAAAAAGTCATTCTTTTGTAAATTCGAAACAATATATATATTTGGTTTGTACAGCGGCATATTTACAGATGTACATACATAGCCTATATTATAACAGATCATTTCAACGTGACGTCATGTCTGGAAAGTATGTTCCGGATGTAAAAGTGGCCGCGCGTTTGGAAATACGAAATATAGTTCATAGAAGAAGAAAAAATCCATACCACTCCAAGTAAACGTTGCTAGTACAGAAGTTAGATGTGGAGCCCTATTTCAATGATCTAAACCGTCTATAAGATGGGCCTCCGCATAGATGGGGTAATCATAGTCTCGGAACACTACAGTCAATCATTTATTCTTAAACATTCTTTTCGTGGGCCATAAGTTCAAGATCTTCTAATCGTGGAGATTTTCAAGGGAGCATCACCAAGGCAGATCAACCGTTATTTTTTCTTTTTGGGGTTCATGCCCTAAAATAAGCTGGAAAGTTGGATGGACGGCATGGATGGACCCACGGAGCTTTGACACCAGCTAGCTGGGCGGTATTTGGGTCACCAGCCAAACCTAACTAAAGCCAGTTCATAATTTAAGTGGGCCACAAGAAGCGAACACAATCATACGTTGTTCCCTGTGGCGTGCTGTAACTGAGTTTTTTTTTTTTTTTTAAAGCACGGATCTTCGTACGTGCGGTGTAGATGCATGGTTTGGATTCTACACATATCAGGGATGGGCCACAAACACAAGCTTTGGATGGCTACGCTTGCCTTTCTCATTCCCTTGCACCCTGCTTGGCACCTTGGATTTTGTGGTAAATGAATCCATTGCAATGTGTTTTGAAATTTCAGCAAAATGCTAATTTAAAATAAATACTTTTATTTTTTTCTCTCTTTTAATTCTTAGAGTGTCACACATGTAATAAAAGTATTTTTAAGTTACTAATTCATTGGACACTGGGCACACTAAAGATACTCCAAAATAATTCAATTATTGATTACAATATTAAAATCACGTCAATAAAATAATATAAACCATCTAAATATTAAACATTTAAAGAGACGTTTAAAAAATATCAATTTTTTGTATTTATGGCCCCCTATGGCTTAAAATTTTCTATTTTTTAGCTAAAGTATATATGTTAATAAGATTATTACAATTATTCTATCCAATATCATGTATATATACTAATTTGAGATATAAAAATTAATTAATTTAATCAAATCTATGTCTTACCAATATTACGAAGAGTTCCA
Source organism: Magnolia officinalis (assembly GCA_021015155.1). NCBI lineage: Eukaryota > Viridiplantae > Streptophyta > Magnoliopsida > Magnoliales > Magnoliaceae > Magnolia > Magnolia officinalis. The sequence goes on along the minus strand of JAJHSJ010000001.1, from coordinate 16,442,374 downwards.
ACGCTTCTTTCCAAATTCAAACCATCTAACCCGCGTCACTGGAGTTGAAGGGCTTGATCGAATACATCTCGACGTACTGTAAAAAGGGACGGCCTATCATTTTGAACAAAACCAAATCCAATGGATGAAGTTCCGACGTATTATATTACAATACGTCGGGATGTATTCAAGCAAAAGCTAAATTGGAAAAACGCCAACAACCCAAGGGTAGTTTGGTCATAAAAAATAAAATCCCGATTATCTTATCTATAGTAACTTGTTTGGATTTAAAATTTAATACCACTATTTTTATTACCATTACAGCTGTAAAACCATATAAGAATTCTTACTATTTTCATCTCTCTCTCCTTCAAATCCTCTAACCTCTTTGAAAAATCTTCTTATAAAAATCCCATCATCTCTTCTTCTTTTCTCCTTGTTTTTCTCTCTTCTTTTTTTCTTTTTTTTTTTTTCCCTCTTTTTTTTTTTTCTTCTCGTTTTTCTTCTGCTGATACAAACGGTTTGACTCTGGCAGTATTATCTGTTTTATTCATAGACTTTGATCTTCTTGTTCTTTTCTTTTCTTTTGTTTGCAAAGAACAGACATTAAGGTGCTTTTTCAGGAATTGGGTGGAGTTCAGATTTTCTTAAAAAACAAGAGATTGGTCTGTGAAAGGGTGGAAAGGTTGAGGAATTGTAGTAATGGCAGGTGGTTTTGTGGCAGATGGGAAGCCTATGAGAGCGGATCTTTATGAGGGGAGAATTACAAGTTATTTTGTCTTTACTTGTATTGTTGCAGCCCTTGGTGGATCTCTCTTTGGTTATGATCTTGGAGTTTCAGGTATAATTTCCAATTTCTGTCTAGGCAATTTGGTTTTCTTATCTGGGTTTTTGGAATTTGATATATCTTGGCAAGATTTTGCTTTTTGGGTGAAATTCTTTTATTGATTTCTCTTCTTTTTTCTCAAGTTGTTGTTTCTTTGAGGATTAGATCGTATGTAAGATTGGTAGTCTGTTTTGGAAAATTTGACTGATGCATTGCTCGGTTTTTAGAGTTTCAGTTACGTTTCCCTGATATAGATATAAATTGATAAATATTGTGAACTTTGGCACGATTTTCTAATTTGGGTTATTGATTTTTACGTTTTTGTGTGCTGATTTTATATGGTTCTCGCTCTCTCTCTCTCTCTTTGAAATTTATTGTTCCTTGTAGTTTGGGTCCAATTGTAAGATTGGTTCTCTCGTTTGAAGAATCTAATGATTGCGTTGATTTTTAGTTTTTTTTTAAAAAAATTTGGTTTTTGGGTTGGTTTTTTTCTCTCTGACTAAAGTCTATAATTCACAATAATTGAGGATTTTTTTGTAGTTTTGATGGCTATTTTTTTCCCCTTGTTTTGGTGATCTTAGTTAGAAGTTTAGGAGAAATGGTGAATGGAATCTGATGAATACGTTTGCGGAAACCAGGATCTAAGACTCGACTGACATTGTTGACCAGCGAGTGAAGACCTTTTCTATGTTTTATTAGTTTCTATGAAAAATCAGAGAGATCTTAGGCCACTGTGAGAACGTGTGCAACGGAGTCGGATTGAGCAGTGATGCCACCACAACCCGAGTCAGTGGTGGGGAAGCTATGTGGGCCCCACCATGATGTATGTGTTTTTATCTGTGCCGTCCATCTATTTTGTCAGCTCAGTTTAAGCCATGAGCCCAAAAATGAGGCAGATCCAAAGCTCAAGTGGACCAGACCACAGGCAACAGTGAGGATTGAATGCCTACCGTTGAAAATTTCTTGGGGACCCACCTCAATCTTTATTTGCCATCCAACCTGTTGATAAGGTCACACATGCCTGGATGAAGGGAAAATACAAATATAAGCTTTGATCTAAAACTTCTGTGGTGTGGTCCACTTGAGTTTTGAATCTAATGAGCTGGCAAAATGGAAGGATGGCGTGGATAAAACAGATACATCATGGTGGGACCCACAGAGCTTTTCCACCACCAACTTGATGGTGGAGGGGTCACTACCCAACCCAAGTCCTTGTGAAGCTATCTGCAGTGGGGCCCACCATCATTTGCGTATGACACTCGACACGGCCAGCACGATTACCCAACCATGAAAGCTACGGTTTTAAATGGTGCTGAGACCCTATTGGGTGGGCCGCATGCCGTACGCACACCACGGACCACGGTTGGGAACGTTAGCTTACTTTTCATATACGAACTCATTTCCTTCTCTTTTTCGGAACGTTCATTTGCTTTTCATATATGCCTGGCCCACCTAATTGGATTAGGCGAGACCCCGGATCCACCCAGGTGGGTGGGACCCCTGACTGTGGGGCCCACCGGGATGTATGTGACTATATCCACGAAAGCTCATTTTAAGGCATGATCCAAAAAAATGAAGCAGTTTCAAATGCTTGATGGTGGGAACTAGAGCTGAGCATCGAGTCGAGTCGGATTGACTTATGGCTGACTCGACTCGATCCGGTTTTGAAATAGGCCCGACCCGAAACCAATCCGACTCGATACTGAGTCCAGCATGCCTGACTCAATCCAAGTCCGGTCTGGCCTGAACTGATCCGGACCGAGTCCGATCCGATCAGAAGTACCAAGTCGGATTGAGAGATGAGGGAGCGAGAGACTGAGAGAGTGGAGAGGAGAGAGGGGAGGAGGAGGAGGGTGATGGTGGTGGGTGGTTGCCGGGCTTGGAAGATGAGGAGGATGAGGGAGGGGGAGAGAGTCGCTGGGCTTGAAGAGGAGGATGAGGGAGAGAGGGAGGGAGGGAGAGATTTTGGGATTGGGTCGGGATAGGGTGCGGCAGTAGGGTTAGAGAGTCAGGTCTAACCGGATCGAGTTTCGTGTCGAGTCGGGTCGAGTTGCCAGGTAACTCAAAAGCCTACTCAGTTCGGACCGACTCACCCATTCGGTTCAGGTCGAGTCGGATCTGAACGAGTCGAGTTAGCCAGATCGAGTCCTCCAGTGCCCACCTCTAGTGGGAACCACACTTCATTACACCCCAACTTCACAACTCAAGAGCATTCACCACTGTTTAAATGATGGTAGCTCTCTATCCACACTTTTGTGCATGTATGCACATATTTCAGACCATACAAATTTGGGGTCATCTGTGGACGGACCATACCTGAAAATGACATTGCTTTAGTGACCTTAACGAATTTGGCCATTTGAATTTTAACCGCTGATATTAGATTATTCTCATAGCTCATTACCATTTTCCAGTTACCATGTATTGTCAGCTACTGCATGTAGCATAAACCAACCTTGGCTGTCCAATTCATTGGCATGCATGGTGGAGTAACATGCATCCAATCCTACACTTTGACAGAACGATCTTAAAAGACCCATCATCATGATTTTATAATGATTGTTTAAACATGTAATTCAACACTTAATTCAGTGGTCAAATGTAGATGTAATAAGAAACATGGAATAAATGTAAAATACATTCAAAATCAGTGTATTTTTCATGTTGATTTGACATTTTAATAATGTAAAAGTATTATCATTGTATATTTACACGTCTATCCAAACACAAGAATTCTCCGTTAACAAAGTATTGTAATTTGTAATAATTGCACTTCTACAATTTATTACAGACAATTACAGCTACCGAAACAGGCCATTACTGTTCAATGGGTAGCTATTAACTGGATGTTTATTATCATACGATGTGATTTTTGGGTGATGTTCCATCCAAAACAGGCCCCATGATTTTCATTGGCCAGATTGGCATTCATGCAATATGGCACATATGGTGGATGATGATACATTGCGGTCTGGTAGGATGATAACTCACCAACCAACATCCGAAATGTTAATTTGTCGAGCTTGTAAAACATCCAACACATCAAACGGGACACCCCATCAAGAAGAACACTTGATCGACCACCATGATCATGGTGGGCCACCTGTTTGACATTGAGGAATTTGCACTTGAGTAAGGTTAGAAGAATTTGCACTAGATCATGGTTTCCACTTACTACTTTGGGACCAAAAGCCCAGCTGAAATCTCCCATGTTGATTCAGGTGGGGTTACTTCCATGGATGATTTTTTGAAGGATTTCTTCCCAAAAGTATATAGAAGGAAGCAGGAACATCTCAACGAGACAGATTACTGTAAATATGATAACCAACTGCTCACTCTCTTCACATCTTCTCTCTACTTTGCTGGCCTTGCTTCGACGTTGGGGCCTCATACCTGACCAGAACAAAGGGAAGGAGAGCCAGCATCCTCTTTGGTGCAGTAAGCTTCTTCTTGGGTGCAGTCGTGAATGCAGCATCGGTGAACATCTCTATGCTCATCATCGGCCGTATCTTTCTTGGTGTCGGCATCGGCTTTGGCAATCAGGTGGGCCATCTTAAATTCAAAACAAAAGCAAAGACCACTAACAATACCATCAAATTAGAATGTTTGATCATAACAATTGAGTTTTTTTTTATTTCCAAACAACCCCCTATGTTGTATAAAACGTCGCATTCCTTCACTTTTTACTAAACAAAAGTTAGTTTAGAGAGGAAAAGATCATGCTGCCCCCACTTTAAATAAGGCTAAAGTAATTTAAAAAATAAAAAAAATCAATCAAAGTAACTCAATATTTCTATATATGTGTAAAGGAGATTGAATAGTGTGTTAATATCATTCTTTGCCCCTCTTAAATGGTTCCTTTTCAAGTATACCCCATATAAATTGATCCATCGCTACTAAATCACCCCCCCCCCCCCCCCCCCCCCCCCCCCCCCAACAAAAAAAAAAACAGAAATTCTTTTACATAGTTTCTAAAAAATATGAAGCTTAAAACAAAGATTTTGGGGACTATGGTTTGATGCAGGAATAATTCTGCGATTTGCCAAAAAGAAGACCAAAATAAATAATAATAATAGTTTTTCTTTGAACAAAATTTTTAACTAAGTCTTAACATCCGAATGGTGCATGAGATATGCCTCATTTGTGGTGCCTGACCTGAAAATCAATCCAATCCATTGAATATGCTAACATTCAATGTACATGTTACCACATGATGAGAGGACCGGCCTGATTTGCTTCGGACAAGATGGGACACATGTAATGCACTAGTCTGATGTCCCCACCACAATAACTGCCTGTGGTCGTCACTTCTTCCATTTTTCTAGTAGGATGGACAATCAACATTTTACAAGCATACCATGGTCAAGATCCTTACGAGTTTTTCTTTAATTTGATTTGGGTAACAGGCAGTTCCTCTGTATCTATCTGAAATGGCACCTACAAAACATCGAGGGAAAGTTAATCAGCTATTCCAACTAACGACTTGCCTTGGAATTTTGGTAGCAAACATCATCAACTACTTCACCGATAAGATCCACCCATGGGGATGGAGATTATCCCTTGGTTTAGCTGCAGTACCAGCGACTCTAATGTTTGTTGGAGGCCTTTTCCTCCCTGAAACTCCTAACAGCCTTGTAGAACAAGGAAGACTAGAGGAAGCGAAAAGGGTCTTGGAGAAAGTTAGAGGCACCCACAAAGTTGATGCGGAATTCGCCGATCTCGTGGATGCTAGCGAGGCTGCACGTGCTATAAAGCACCCATTTCGGAACCTTCTCAAGCGAAAGAATCGCCCACAGTTAGTGATAGGAGCGCTGGGGATCCCAGCATTCCAGCAACTCACCGGCATGAACTCCATACTCTTTTACGCTCCTGTGATCTTCCAGAGCTTGGGTTTCAGTTCTAATATATCTCTGTACTCGTCCATCATCACAAACTCAATGCTTGTTCTTGCTACTTTGGTTTCGATGTCTGTGGTTGACAGGCTGGGGAGGAGATTTCTGTTCATAGAAGCTGGTTGCCAAATGATATCAAGTATTGTAAGTGTTCTGCCACTGATTTTCTCTCCTCCTCAAAAAGACTTGCAATGGCTATGGCTACTGATCAGAGTAGCCATCTGAATCCTCATCTTCTATGCATGTATAAACATGGGGCATTGTCCTTGAGATCTTGGTTGTTCATCTGGTGGCCCGATAATGTATGTGCCGCACTCAGGTCAACAGGTGGCTAATCAAGAATGTACGAGAAAATTGACGCTGAAAAATTGTACCAACAGTTCACATAAAATGTATACGCGTGACCCACCTGATGAACAGCCCAAACCTCACACGGATTGATGGCTATTCGCATAAGTCATGACTTGCATATGATGGCTCTTCTATAGAAATCCCTTATGTACCTCATAGATACTAATTCTTTGAGATTGATTGAATTTTCAGCTTGTTGTTGCCATAGTTCTGGCTTTGAAATTTGGCAAAGGGGTGGTCCTCCCAAAAGCAGATGGTGCTGTTCTGGTGGTCATGATTTGCTTGTTCGTCTTGGCTTACGGGTGGGCATGGGGGCCTTTGGGGTGGTTAGTTCCGAGCGAGATCTTCCCATTGGAAACGAGATCTGCAGGCCAGAGTATTGTGGTGTGTGTTAATCTCTTCTTCACGGCAGCAATAGCGCAGTGTTTCCTTGCATCATTATGCCACCTCCGTTATGGAGTTTTCATATTGTTTGCTTGCTTGATTATAGTCATGACCTCGTTTATTTACTTCCTCCTTCCCGAAACAAAGCAAGTCCCCATCGAGGAGATGGCCAACCTTTGGGAGAATCATTGGCTCTGGAGGAGGATTGTATGCACGCCAGGAAATAAGGTCATGACAGATGTTTAGCTCCAATAGACCGAAGACTGGTGTTGAACTTCGATCTCATTTTTTTTTCTTCCAAAAAGTATAATATATGCTCCTGTCATTACCAAAGGAGTGAGATTTTATAAATTTCTGGAGGAGGAAACCATGTAGACATGTGTTCTTTCTTAATTGAAAGAACACATGTCTACATGGTTTAAATTTTTAAACAAAGTCCTTCGAAGTATCTGTTATTGTCTTCAGACATTCTGAACAAAGGTAATGTGTTTAGGTTGGTGTTTTATTGGAAAGCATATACTTCTAATCTTGTTGGTTGCACAGATAGCGTGGATGTGGATTTTTAAGAAAGGGTGATTTCTATTTGTGTTCGAACCTCATGCAGGGTGGCTGGTTTCCTTCCATTTTTCTGTTTTGATCTGATAAAGATTTTTTCTCAGATCTAAATCATTTGAAATTCCATCTTGTTAATGCAACCACATTGTGCAAACTAGTGATGCATGGTGACTTGGTTTTTTTCTTCAGACCGACAATCTGGATTAGAGAAGCAAATTTTTTAGTGAATCATAGGTGGACATTTTCTCATATGTACTCATATTAGGGCTGAAAGTCGGGCGGGTTGGGTTGGGTTGGGTTGGTGCTCAACCCTAACCCAACCCAAGGTTCCTATACCTCAACCCTAACCCAACCCAAGGTTCCTATACCTCAACCTCGGGTTGGGAATTCTCAACCCAAGCCCAACCCAAGCGGGCTTGATCGGGTTGGTCGGGTATACGTGCTAATATTTTCGTTATTACATTAGTTTATTATATTTCAATATAGGACTTATTTTTTGTATATATGATTTTATTAATTATATATGTGATTATTCCTCATAAAGAAATTCATTTAAAAAAAAAAAAAAACAAGGTAAAATATAGGACTACTCCTTTAAAAGTCATGTAGCATAGCACGCAATCTATTTGGAAGAGAGAAATCCGACATATCTTGTTAACATGAGTTCTTGGAAATGACGTGGACAAATGAGACCCGACATCGCTAGTGTGCCTTCGACACAAACGATCCACACTCAATTATAATTTGTAAGTAACTTATATATTGACCGGGTTTAGGGTGGGTCGGGCAACCCGAGCCCAACCCAAGTATTATCGGGTTGGCGTTTGTACAGCCCAAGCTTGAGATCGGACCCGATATATCCTGCCCGAGCCCAACCCAATGTTGGGTCAGTCACGGGTCAGACGGGTTGAACCCGCCCAACTTTCAGCCCTAACTCATATTGACAGTCCCAAGGTAAAAAAGCATTTCTTTTCCCTAATATTTTTCTGATTGCTGTTTAAGCTTCTCCATTGTGCATGATTTGTGTAGTAACCGTCCCTCCATAAGTTTATTTTGCTTGCACACTGTCAGACCTGCATATAATAATGGGGCTAAGGTTAAAGTTACAACTAGGCTGGACAATGTGGGCTTGTGAGTGGTGTTGATATGAGACATCGGCAGGCCTGTTTCAACAGTAGGGCTGTCATTGTGACGTGGACCCATAGGTACCCAATGGACCTGACCTGATTTTAGCTTGTTTTGGGTTCCATTTCTTGAACTAGTTCAGAAATCAGGGTGGGTTTGGGTCTCGCCTTTTGGACTGAGTTAAAAATTCTGTCCAAACGGATTCTGGTCAGGTCCATCAAATTGGACCTGATTAAAATGTGGTCAGATTGGGACAAGTTCGGTCTGGTTAGTATTAACAGTAAAAAATACATTATGTATATGTTGATTATGTTACAACAAAATGAGGTTTCTTAGGCCACTGAAGCCAACTCAAATCTTAGATCCAAAGATCTGATGGGTACCCAAAAAGGACTCGGACCACGCAACACCTGAACTCGGCTATCATTGGTATGGGTAATATAGGACCCTATCCAACGCCAATCCACTAACAGGCCTATCTAAAAACCTGGGTAAAATAGGAAGGTTGGTGTCTGGCAGGCAGCTGATCACAAAGCTTTTGCTAGCCCACCATTCAATAACCAACCACAAATTGCTGTCAGAAAGGCTTGAGTACATGATATGATGGACGAAAGTCCTTAAACATGTACAAATTCTCAATTAATGGAAATCCTCTGAATATGTCAAGCATACCTGACTTCCTGCCTTATTTTGCCCCCAGCAACTAGAATAAAGAGTGCCCTTCTTCAGCCATTTCACTGCCCAAGATCTGCATTCTAATCTCACAGCACTAACTTAACAATCATCAAAGCATGATCCACAACATGTA